>CM075026.1:6433460-6448460 GCA_037576675.1 Pangasius sanitwongsei | reverse complement strand
AATTATTTCTCAAAAGGCTTACAGGAGGAAAAAAACAAGCTAATTAGCAGTAGATTCTAAAGAAATGAAACAAACAGAAGGCAATAAAACTATGACTTAATGAGTAGCTTGGCATCTCAGCTGGTCTGGGCTTGCACTGGTCCTTTTTCTCCACCTAATAGGCTCTAAAACGCAGTGATTAAACGTTCCTTAACTCCCAGTGTGTACACATCCTCACAAATGCCAGGCCCAATCTTCGCCCAGTTAAATCATTTTAATGGCTCCAATTTGGACACAACGTCTCCATTATAAGGATAATTGCATACTCAGCATTTACAAGCATGGAAAGGATAAATCTGTCCTGTCCTTTTCTATAAATTCCCAACTAGCCGACATTTCGCTCTTAAGTAGAGATGTCAAATGTTTGTGGGGTGCTTTTTTTGGTCTTTTTCGTGGAGCACTATTTGCTTGAACGAGGTGTGACGTTGGGCATGATGGCTCAGATAGACGTAGGTAATGATTTAAAGGAAGCCATTTGTCAGCGTAGGGTTATAGTGTGTTCTTGTGCAATTAGAGCATATTTTCAACTCAGTCACATGTCAATTCAAACAAAGTTGTAAAATTATTAGGGAATTCGGGTCTTGGTGAAACGATGGAGAAGTACAACAATTTAGGATTATGCCTGGGGAAAATACTGTTACGCCAAAAGTAGTTATGTTAAAATGGTTAAATTGTGTTTTATCTGAAAACGCCTTGTAAGTCTTTGCAATGAAAAACACTTCATTGCAAAGGATAGCTTGCCAAATGCACTACAAATTGTCCAATGAGAAGTAAATCTGACATATTTATTGATATTCTGCTTATTTGGGCTACAAAAATAGCATACTGTGATTACTCTGATTATACTGGTAAAAGACTGACCGGCGTTAATTTGGAAAAATTCTTAAATCACGGCATAGACCTGATCCAATCAAAACACGCACATAAATCTTTTCGGGATTGGGTCCGAGTGCTCATTTGTATATTGCTCTTTCCCATATTGCAAATGTCAAAATTGCGATGACAACGTGCTGCGCATCCATACTTCCTAGTAAATCTTTCACACTTGGTGCCTAAGCCAGATAAGTGCAGAGTGCATTCAGTGGGCAGACAGCTCAGGATGAAGTTAACAAGGCACCACGGACCTGCACACACTGCGAGAACCGCAGCACTGCCAGAAATACAGCACATGGCTGAGAGCCTGCGGATGCATCATCAAAAATTGATGTCCTGCACATCAGTATAGGGAACACGTAGTTTTTAAAAAAAAAAAAAAAAAAAAAAAAACCAGTGCAAGGCAACGAGCAGCACAGTCTGCAGGGCTCTCTCTCTCTCTCCCTCCCTCTCTCATTCTCTCACGCTCCACTCTGTGCCCTCCCCCTGCTCCCTGCTCTGGCATGAGGCTATTTCTGATCAGGTAGAGAGATGATGAGCACTGACACCTCGGCAGGTTCACTCAGAGTGCCAGCTTCGTAATTACCAAAACTTCCAGCCATGAGCAGGCACTCACTTTCACCCTCTACTCTACCTCTCTCCATCTCTCTCGCTCCCACTTCACAGCAGAATCCTAATTGCAGTGTTTAATATTCCTAAACCGGAGATCTGACAAGTGTTGTTTGTGTGTGTGTTGCTTTGTACTTCTTTCTCCCTCCCGTCTCTCTCCTCCCAAAGCAAAAGCACTGAAGGCACATATGCACTTCGTGGAATGTAAATGTCAGTGCCGCGGGTTACAGCGCGGGGCGTCGCAGGGTGCTTTTGACTCCGATGCCGATGTACGCTCTATTAAAACAAAAAAATTGATGTGCACACAGAGGCAGTACATAAATAATGACTGTCTGAGAGGTGTTCACTTCAAGGTCTGGATCAAGCAGTCAAATGCAAAGGTAGTGCATGACAAGGCCCAGAGGTGATCAGGGTAATGATTCATAAACTTCGAGAATAAAATGAGAAATCCAGGGTGTCTGCAGGTAGTTTAAAGTTAAATGTCACACTTTTAAAGACAAGTTCAGTGCCACTTGAGTTCAATACACTTTCTGATGTAATTTCAGAAATTTGCAGTGATGTAATACCAAATAATAAACAGTTAAAAAAAAAAAAAAAAAAATCCTTACACATATCACGGAAAATACAGAATTAAAGGTCACAACATCAAAACATATTAATTAAAATGTATTTTTTAAATTGAAAAGAAATAAATAATAATAATTAAAAAAAACCCTGTATTATCCAGTGTATGCGTGACATAATGTCAAACCCAGACCTTGGAATGTTTTGGTTCTATCTTACAATTCAATGACTGTAAGATAATAGCAATAAACTTTCAGTCCTCAATAAGGTCAAAGCAGATACAACCTTTTAACTTTTAAATTCATTTTTCATACTTTTATTAATTAATATTTTGGTGTGGAATTTTTTGACATACATACAGGTGACAAATTAAGGACGTGAATAGTCTTTTCAAGGATGACCATGCCTCCATCCACAGTCCATGAGGGCTCACTGACCGATTTTATGAGGATCAAATGCTATGCTATGGCCTTCACAGTCACCAGTCACATCTCAACTAAATTTACTAAGACACTTGTTTTTTTCTTTAATTTGTCATGCATTTGTACATCTACAGTGGATATAAAAAGTCTACACACCCGTGTTAAAATTGCAGGTTAAAAAGATCTTTTTCCACCTATAATGTGATATAGAAACCAACAAAATTCAAGTGAAAACAAATAGTAACAGTTTAAAGAAAAAACACACCCTTTCATAATGGGGCATGTGACTGGCTCAGAATCACATTCAAACTCATGCTACAAAGTAATCATACACCTGTCATCAGTGAAGTGGATTAACTCCAAATAAAGATCAACTTTTTCTGTAGAATTTTCCTGACATCATCTTGATTTCATCTGACTGCTGAAGCCATGGTCCACAAATCTCCCTCTGGGATTAATGAAGTGATTGATCTATCGATCGATCTATCTATCTATCAAAGAGCATGCACGGCAAGGGTCTTCAATCTTATTTACAGAGTGCCGGAGTGGCTGCAGGCTTTCGTACCAGCCGAATATGAGGTACACTTGATAGCTGACTGGAGACCAAGATGAACTGATTAAACAAGGAGTGGCTCCTGCCTGGTTAGAATGAAAGCCTGCAGCCACACCGGCCCTTTGTGGATAAGAATGTATCGGTCAGGTAACGGTCAGGAGAGAGGTACAAAAGAATTTCCAAAACATTAGATGTACCATGGAACACCATGAAGGGCATTATCAACAAGTGGAGAAAATGGGCCACTGCAGTGACTTTATGAAGGATGTCTCTCCAAAATTGACAAAAGGACAAGAAAAATAACATACAGAGGAGGCTGCCAAGAGACCTACAGAAACATTAAAGGAGATGCAGAAATACCTGGCAAGTACTGATCACTTCCTGTATGGGACAACAATCTCTTGTATTCGTTACATGTCTGGGTCCTGAGGTAGAGTTCCTAGTAGCCATCCAAGCCCACCTAAATAAACCCAAACCACGTGGCAAAATGTGTTATGGTCTGAGGAAACTAAGGTAGACCAACTTTTTGGGCATAATTCTAAAAGATTTCTCTTGCATAAAAACAAGACAGCTTAGCATCTAAAAAATGGTGAAGTATGGTGGTGGCAGCATGCTGCTATGAAGCGGCTGAGCAGGAATGATGGATAGCTCAAAATACCATTACACAACAGTTAGTTCCACTAATCTGATTGGACGCGCATGTTCCCAGAGTGCTTATATTAAGTATAATTGCAGTGGGGCGTATCACCTTTTGTGTCACTCTGCTTGACTGGGTTCTCCATGTACAATTCTAGCAGTCCCACTGAAACCACTACTACAGTAGAGTTAGCGACATCATCAGCAGACATAGTAAACAATACATTTTCATGAATATAACTACTGACTTAAAATATGAAAGCTCATCAGATGAATTGTTATGAAAAGGAAGAAGGGATGGCAATTACACCAGATGTACCTTTAACAGGAGTGTACAAATCATTGTGAGCTATTTTTGCAGTGAAGAGTGGAATACACTTGGCAAATCAAGATATGCTATGTTGGTAGACTGTTATCTAAAAGAAAACTGAGTGCTGTAGTACAAGCAAAAAGTGCTTTCACGAAGTATTAGTTACAGGGTGTGCACACTTATGCAACCAGGTTAGCGTAAGCTTTTTCTTCTGGTTGTGTAGTTTCACAAGGAAAGTGGCTCGTCAGTTATTTCCAGGCTTTTTGCCAGGCTTTTTTTCTACAGCAGACTTTGGCTCTCACATGATTCTGGCTCTACAGGTAAAATACCTAACAGCCTCAATCCTGGAAACCTGGTCTATTAGTTAGCAAAATACAAAGAAATTCTCTGTAAAATAGAAGAAAAGATAAATACGCATTAAGGGCTTAGAAGAAAATGTAATTTTAAGCAAATGAAGACTTTTTAAGGACTCGCAGACACCCTGGAAATGATGGATCACGTAGGGATGTGGATGACGAGGAGGTGGAGGGTGATGAGGGTTGAGCGCTTACCTGCAGAATTGACTCGATGGAAGCCTTTTGGCATGCTGTCCTTCGCCAAGCCTGAGCCACCCACACGATCTCTTTCTCTGAACAAACACATAACCCACAACGTAAAGAAATTTTTTTTGAAAAAGAGAGAGAGAGAGAGAGAGAGAGAGAAAGAGACAGAAAGAGAGAGAGAGACAGAGAGTATGTGTGATATGATTTTACTGCCTCACAGCCTGCAAGAACATCTAGAACACACTATACGTCTCACATGATAAAACCAGCTCAAAACACCCCACTCAAACACACACATCACTCCAAATGGATCCTGAGATATCATTAGATCAGTACCACAGCCAGAGAGCAGCATCTTGTCAAGCCAAAGTGGAGGCCTAGGCATCAAAGTGTGTAATTCCTTTTAGAGGCCCATAACTACAGCCCACACCGGGACACTCTCTGGTGCCTCTTATCCAAAGGGACAGAGTTGAAGTCCTAAGCAGTCTATAAGAAAGCTGGCTAAATGGGCTTGTGAGTGCTCCTCCACTGTGGGCTGGATTGGTGCAGATGGGTTGGAGAGAGCGGCTGTGTGTTCCTGTCTGACTCACTGCTGGGAGACACAGTGATGGGAGAGGACACTCATGCTGAGGAGGACGAGGAAATGAGAATCCTGAGTGGAGCAAGGCTATAAATGCGTTGTGCTGCAGAAAAGCACTTGCACTTCAGACATTTACAATGCGGTTTCTTTCCATATTAATGCTGTTTCAGTAGCAAAACAAACAGTTCCCTCGTCACAAATATGGATTTTTAAAGGACAATATCTGACTGACATCATAGTGTATTGAATGTATTAATGTAATAAATTAGTTAAACAAGTACTGAGTCATGCTGTTTACTGGGTTCATGCTGAATCCCAAATAACATAGTTCATTTTATGTGCAGCACTATGTACAGTTGGGGTCATAAGTTTACATACGCCTTGCAGAATCTGCAAAATGTTAATAACGCACGACATTAAGAGCCGTAATTTTGAACAGGATGACTGTTGGAAATTGTTATTATTTTGTCTTCTTGGAAACATGTAAATATCTTATGTAGCTTCTGAAGGGCAGTACTAAATGAAAAAATAAGATCTTTTAACAAAATAATAACAATTAACACCGATCATCCTGTTCAAAATTTTACACCCCCTTGGCTCTTAATGTAGTGCGCTGCCTTCTTGAGCATCAGTGACTGTTTGCACCTTTTGTAATAGTTGTGTACGAGACCCACAATTGTCCTCAGTGTGTAAACATGGATACCAACATCATATAGCCACTGTTGGAAAGGGTCAAATATGCAGAAAATGCTGGAAAACCAAAGAATGTGCACAACCTGGAGGATTTTTCTGAAAAACAGTGGGCAGTTTAACTGCTCAGGACAAACAAGGGACTCAAGAACAATTATCACAAAACATAAAAATAGTCGTTTGTCATCCAGATAACACCACACAGTATTAAGAAACAAGTGTATGTAAACATTTGGACTGGTTCATTTGTGTACATTCAGTTATTATTGTGTCTTGTGGACTGTATGTAAACATCTGCTATGTGAAATAGCTTATTTAAGGCAGTACTAAATAAAAAACAAAATGCACTTTTTATGATCCCTCATTTTTTTTTAATTATTAACATTTTGCAGATTCTGCAAGGCATTTGTAAACTTATGACCACAACTGTAGGTTCTAAAATAATAATGCAATATGTTGCAACCTACAGTGCTCTCCAGAATTTGGTTATTTTGGTTTTTTTTTTGTCTTGTTTATAGTCTGTGGAGAAGCATTCAAGTAAGAATTTTATTGTACTTTGTACGTGGTACTTGCACATTTGACAATAAACGTTGTGACATGTGATGTAACGTGCAACGTAACCTAATGTGGAGACACTTGCAGATGGTCCACTCCTTGGTCCACTCCTTCATGCAGAACACTTTAAACTGTTGCATCTGGACTTCACACCACAGGTTTTCAGTAAGGTTCAAATCCAGAGACTAAGATGGCCATTGCAAAACACTGATTTTGTGTTTCTGTTTTTACTGTCTTGTTGAAAGCTCTGTCTGAACCTCCAGGCAGAGGCAACTAGGGTTTGGGAAGGACATTATTATTATTTATTTTTTTTATTTTTATTTTTTTTGTGTGTGTGATAACACATCACTGTTTAAGCGGAGATGTAATATTTATTTTATACAATCAATTTTATGAAGAGTGGCAATAATTCTGGCAGGCATTGTATGCAGTAAGCATACATAGTCAATATAAAGTCATTTGGGATTTGGTCAAAATATTCCTTATTAAAGAAGTTAAACAAGGCTGATGTTTACGTGGATCTTGGTTTCCCTGATTGACACAATCTGCAGTGTCAAGATTCCATTGTATTAGTGACAGCAAAACTACTGTGGGTAAATAAACACAAACGAATCTGAGACAATAAAGTTTATGATAAAACTATAATATAATCACTTTCTTGTTACGTTTATTCAATACTATATAAAAAAAAACAGAACCACACCGGATTCACACAAGATGCACTCTCTGTAGTGCAGGACAAACATGCACCCACTTCCTGCTAGTGTGACAGAGTAACCACCTAGAAGGATTTTTTTTCTTTTTAACCACATTTTCTTGCAATTTAGTTGCCAATTTCCACCCATTAGCTAGTTCTCCTCCATCACATTGCATCGAAAAAGACTAGTTTACTGGCCGTCTGTGTTTTGTTCACATATAACAGTGTGATTCTTATTCACAAGCCGAGCCCTGATCAGAACGCAAGGAGCCCATCTCTCTCCATTAGCCATCTTAACCCTGACTAATATCCCATGATGAGGGACAATGGCTCCATTACAGCCACCTCACACACACACACACATACATACACACACACACACACACACACACACCCCCACCACTCTCAGTCTGCCTTCACTGGGCCCGAGATGTATGTGAGCCGTTCTAATAGTGCCTGTGATAGGTTTTATCATTAGTATTATACCGTAATAATGGTTCAGAGAAGACTGAAAGCACTGAGGAACAACGGAGAGGGCGACTTATCTGAACATAATTAAGGGTAAAATTATTTGATGACAGACATGGAGAGCACCACGCTGGCATTTCTGAGGACAGAATCTCAGTACTGAAGATCGTATTTGGCTAACAAATACCACGAGTGCCGCCTGTACTCCAAGTCAGGCCCAGAGTGTAGATGAATTTCATTTTACAATGTACACAATGTTTTATGCCAACTCAAATTGCTTTCATGGCAGCCATTAAATTTAGAAGTGAGAAGTACAGAGGTTTGTAGATTATTGTTGAAAAATGATGTAAATTAAATATTGCAAGAACAACTGTTTTACTGGCATTTCCACCGAACTACTAAGGAGCTAGATATTGCCTATGCTAATACTAATAAAACACCCTTTGAGCTGCTACACAACGTGCTAAAACCAATAAAAACGTATCATTCAGATTGCACATAACTTCGGTCTGTGTATAAGCACTTAAGGGTTTAACTTTGGATGCTAAAATCCTGTATATGCTTAGCACCAGAAGTACAAGTTTAAAACTTTCCACTGCTAATATTTTTAACTTTTATGTTAGGAGAACAAAATGGTTCAGTTTTCAACTTGGTGGAAACGTGGACAAGCTCTTAACCCGTTTTGTTGATTTTCTGAACCAGCACAGCCAGTGGAAAAGGGGGTGTCTGTAGCCTGTTTCACTCACATATTTTTACATTAAAAAAAAACAAAAAACAGAGTAATTCCAGGAGAACTGACACAGCCATTGCTTGGGATGACATTCAGCTACATTTCCTGTGAAATTATTGCCTTCGGTGTGAACAGATTACCGGGAAAGGTGATGTCTTTATGACTATTTAGCCTGTGACATCCTGACGGCTTTTGAACATTAAAATAATCAGCTTAGTGAAGCAATGAACGGTACAGGATGTGGTCTTTTATGTGCGACTCTACAGCAGACTGAGAACATGACACACACATACATCCACACACACAGAGGACATGCTGGTGGTAAACAAACTCAGTAAATGTATATTTCACCCAATCCATTTGTAATACACACACACACCTTGTTTGAGGGGACCTTCATGGCAAACGTGAATGAGTGCATTCTGGGAAATTTGGCTACAAGTTTGAATGATGCAAATACCGAACATTACCAGTAAAGGTGTGCTGATAATGTGCCAAGTTTTGAATCTAAATACATGTCTGTTCTCACTGAGCAGGCAATAAACATTATCTATAGTAGCGTGAGGCAAAAAGGAAAGCTGCTGTCTGTGTAGATAAATAGGACTATGGAGTTTCCTCTTCATCTTCCCCAAATCTTGCTTTCATACCAACAATTCCTCCCTCATTGAGCAGATCTGTTGTTGGCCCTTTATGTATGTGTGTGTGTGTGTGTGTGACTCACCTTGCACCCTGACTGTCTAAGCTGGGTGAGATGGTCCTCTCAGTCTGGTGCTCGGAGGAATGCCTCGGCTCGCACCCACACAACTGCCCCAGGGCCTTAAGATAGGAGAAGACCTGCAAACACGTAAACAGTGCACTTTAATATCCCTCATTCTTCCTCTGTATCTCTGGGGATATCCTTAAATTACATTCAGCTTTAACAGTTTAAAGGAATACTTCAGTGTTTTTTCAGCCTTATCTAATCCTACGTCCATGTCCAAAAGGACAAATAATATCGCGCTGCTGTTGATTTGATTGGTCAGAAGGTGTTGATTAATTTGCTATAACAGCAGTTCTACCAGTAACGCTAGCTACAAATCACAGGCTTACATTAATTCAATCTAATACATTATCGTTTCTATGGTAATGGCTAACACAGGGACTTTTATGCCAGACACGCCACTTAAACTGATTAAAAACGTGTTTAATTGTTGACGTTTAACATTGGTGATAACTGGAACCTATTTTGCGGACATTCCACAACGTTAAATGTAACTATAAGTGGATAAAAAGCACAACATGCCATGATGTAAGTAATAAATAATATAGTAATATAGATGTAATATAAAGTTTTGAGTAAGTGTTTTTTTTTCTCAGCAAAGGGAAATGTGTTGAAATTATTATTATGTGGAAAATATAGAGCAATAACAGAGCAGGACCTAAAAACCTTAGCATAGTCTTACTATCTTGTGGAGGGAGAGCGGCTCTGAGCGGATGAGAAGGCCGTTTCTAGTGCAGATGTTTCTGTAGATTGCATCAGCAGTGAGCATCCTGAGCCGGTGAGATGGGAGGGCAGGAACTAGCTCCCTCAGAGCATCTGGATGGAGGTCTAAGACATGATTGGAGGTGAGAAAGAAAATGCTGGCTGTTAATAACACTACATTCTGAAAAACAATGGAAAAAAAACACATCTGATGTACCAAATCCTAACAAGTCAGTTGACATTAAAATCAATACTCAGGTAAGTTCTGCTATAAAGAGGTTCTCACTGGCTTTAAGAGCATAACCGGCAATCATACACATGACAGCTGTTGCTTATGGAGTTTAGAGTTTAGACTAACTCACATTTTCTCCATTACACATCTTACTGAGTTGAGAGGGAATGACATGCAGCAGGACCCAACATAGCTGTTTGACATAAGTTAACAAGAAAACAGACTTGCTAATGTAACATGTTGAGGAAACTCGTGCAACATATTTTAAGGAGTGTCCTTATTTTTAGTGACATATTTACTAGCGCTGTTGCATCCTCCATTCAGAAGTTCAGATTACATGGCAAATGACAGGTTTATATTCATTTGCTTCTTGCAATACATTACCATTTCTAAAATAACAGCTTACAGATTCTGCATAAAAAGATCAAATATTGCTGATACGGTGAAGTTTTCTCTAAGATGATGCTTATTTAACATTTATGGAAGGTTAGCTTTGTAACAGTCAGAGGTAAAGCTGTAAACTCTTCAACATGCGAAAGTCTTCAGAACAGAGGACATTTTTTTAAACATCTTATTAACTTCAGAGAGAGAAAACAGAGAAGATGTTGAGGGAACGATTGTTTATATCTGTTATAAAAGGAACTAACTTGTTTCATGAGTGTTCCAGAACATTAAATGTAACTATATATATGGATAAAAAGTATAATGTGTCGTATTTTTTTTTTAAATAAAAAATTGTCAGCTTTGGCAAATTGCTGTGGTATAAGTGGAATAGAACATTTCAGGACGTGAGGTTATAGAAGAACAGTCAGCTTCAGGGTGGTATTATTTTCCCTTTGTAACACGCCCTGTCCTGTTTTATTCCTTACATAGTGACCTTCTCCATTTGTAATGTTACACGCTGAATGAAGATGGCATGGAGCCTAGCTCTATCAGATGCTATTGCACAGCGTTGATCTTTACATAAGTTTAAATCAATTTTATTTGTATATTTTATTTATCTGTATCACAAAAGACATCATCACATAAGTGATTCATGGTCTATAAAAGTTAAGGCTATAAGTGGATTCTCAGATGGACCACAGACTGTATTTTAGTGCATTGTCTAACAACAGAGATTTGATTTGAGCACTATTAGTTGTTATTAACAGTGTATTTGAACACACACTGAGCCAGTATGAAAGTGCTCTTAATGCCATCCTGGCCCTGCAGTTGAAATAATGCTTGTTACCTTGGCACTGGATAGCCATGTACTCTGCAAGGTCCTGAAAGCCTTTCTCCACCATCCGGCTGTTGAGCCGAGCGTGCTCCTGAGCCCAGTACTCCACCACTACAGCCAGAATCTCCTGCAGCGTGCCCAACACTTGCAGCCTCCACTCCTAACACAGCAACACACAGGACAGGGTCTACCTCACCAACCAGTCAATACCAGCTCAAAAATAACACGGATCTACATTCAGATTTAGATGTGTGCAAAGATGCACAAACACCAGAAGAGCTATTGACATGTATTCACAAACCACCTGCATTAGCAGCAATCATGAGAGAGAAGCAGGAAGTAATAAGCATGATTTTATACCTGAGAGGAGTGAAGAGCCCAGAGTGTGGTTTCCACCAGCAATTCAGCCAGCTGCTGCAGGGCTCTGGAGCTCAGCGTCGTCTTCTCCCACACGTTCCAGAACATGCTGTAGAGCACGGAGCCCCGCGAGCCCGCCGCCCGCCTACTACACACAGCGCAACACCGACTCAGAACCTCGGCGATACCACAATTTAGTATTCTGTAGAACATCTATTTTTATATGATTCACCTATCTACTTATTATATTTATTAATTTATTTTGAAAAACTCATTAAAGAAAATGTGTTTCACCCACTTTGTTATGACAGACACATTTTAATTTGTATGTCACTGTCATCTCATCATACACCATAGAAAAACTGAGCTGAAATATTTTCAAGCAACAGATATCACTGGTTTATTCATGAATATCTGTTTACATTTTTCTAGCCATGAAATTAGCTCCGCCCACAGCCGAAACAGATCTGCTCAGTGCTGCCCCTTTAAAAGTCAACTCATGAGGCATCTGCAGTTTCAGTAGAATAGAAATTTGTCAATAATAAATAATTTTATTAGTCATATTTTAGTCATTTGTTTCTTGCTGGCATTAGGGATTAACTGATGTAAAACTACAACAATTTTAATCAATTTAAACTGAACTATACTATTGAAACATATTGAAATATATCTGTTTCCTAAATTATTCCCAATGAGCTCTTTATAGGTTTCCAAAAAGCAAAAGCATTAATTCCCATGTTTTAATTCCCTATTAAATGTAACACCATAACACTTTACAAATGCACTTTCTGATTTTCCAAAGCCTTTCTGCTATTATGATTTGAGAAATGCTAATTCTAACTAGCTAATATTAAGGAACCTGAACAAGACACTAGAAAGAAAAAAAAAAAGGCTTTTTTTTGCAGTTAAATAAGGTTGTTACTCATTTTAGGAATGTTTTTTCTGTAGTCACAAACTTTCAAAGCTAGCATGGCTTCCCAAAGTTTAGAGAAGGATACATGTTAGAAGTTCTAGCTAGGAGTGTGTGCAAAACCATAGTGGCATTACTGTCCATGCAGGCTGGTGCTAATTTTTTTTTTGTCATTGCTCTTTTTTCATTTTAGTTTTTACCAACAAAATGAACACTGGTTGGTTGGAGGGAAATGGAATGCTTGTTCAAGTTTTCAACTTAGTTTTGCTTCACAGGGAACAGAATGCTCTAAAAATTACAAACTGCTGCTTCTAATATTTTTTATTTACACAACCAATTTATTATATTTATAATGATTAGCTGACCGATTCCATATCCCTTAAAGTGACTGAAATGTTTTAGCCTCTTACGCTGAGGCCATGGCGTGTAGCTCCAGCTGAAACAGCCTGAGAATGAACGCTTGCAGGTTGCCATGGAAATGGAGAAGCTCTGTTGAGGCGGGGCTAGGCAGTGGGTGACAGGTCGCTGTGCTCCCCAAGCAGAACCTTAAAAATAAGTCAAGAAGAACCAAACAGAAGATAATAAACTCCTTCTGAGGTCTATTTAGTTACCATTCTGTTACGATAAAGGCTAATCACCACAATACAAATTAATAAACACAAAATAAGGAAATAACTCATTATGATGTCAGAGTATGCAATTAAACAGAGAGTTAAATCTCATAAATAGAATGCTCATATTCAATGCACCAGAGGCAATAAAAATTAAAAAATAATTCAATGTGCAGCCCCACTGTTAACCAAAATCCACCCTGATGGCACTGATAACGTGTTTGTCTTGGTGAGATTTTGTATGATTCTGCACCTCACGGACGTCTGCAGGAGCGGCCACACTCCCGTCTCACACTGTGGACACTGCAGGATCTGCAAGAAGTACTTGACACTTGCAGGGAAGCTCCATGTAGGGTTATTACACAGGATGTCGTTCAGAACAATGCTGAACATGCTGAGAAAGTACGGCTCTGCTTCACCCTGTGGGGAAATGTGTTTATACATACACTGTTTTACGAGAACATGAGTTTTTACAGTTAGTGAACTGAACACTTGATAAAACTATGAGTACTTTACATGCATGGAGAGTTCTACAGAAAATACTGCATACGAGATAAGCCTAAATGGCACAGTGAAGTCATCTTCATGATTGGTTGGTTTGGAATAACTGAATATGAACCTCACTTGGCAACATGCAACAGCGACTTCTTATTAAGATGGTCTGAAATTAGCGATGGGACAAATAACTGATTCTTAGAAGCATTTGATTATTAATTACCTACAGTTTTCTACTGCCACAGATAGAATGAACACAAGCAGTAGTGCTACACTATTTATATTATGTACAAAGAAAATCATGAAGAAACAATATTTTAATATTTCCACGGTCATCCTGACAAGGATAAAGCAGTTACTGAAGAAGAACAAATGAATTAATTAATATTTAGCTAGATTTGACATCTATTAGACTAGCCGGCTCATTTGCATTCAGGTATAATTCTCACTGAGTTTCCTATTCACTATATATGCTCACTACATGGTAAGTAGTGTAGAATATAATTATGCTGCAACATGCAGTAGTAGTTCACTAATAGAATGGCATTTAAAATTCAGCACAGACTTCAGTAAAGACCCACTCAGATCTGGTAATAACATCTGTCCTGGGTGATCGGATTACAAGTGGATAGTGCTAAATACAGGTATTACCTAAGTCAAATATGATCACACAAACCACACTGGGAGGTGGTCTGGGATGCAGGTACATTCGTAGTGTTAACGGCAATGTATCGACTGCAGTTAATGATCAAAAAGCATGCCAATAAATCTCCAGACATGAGCTTAAATCTCCTGTCTAATGGACAATGTACTAGAAACACAAAATGTACAGCATGTCTACAACATAGACACACTGTTATTAAATATTTGATATGCGACGATGTATTTGACTTTGTAGCCTTCTGCGCTGTGGTCAGATTCATTACATCTGTGTCTGTGACGAAACTCTGACAACTCTTGTTATGCAATGACAAAATTTTGACATGCAACTTTCTATTTTTTTTTTTCTACTTCCCTCTGTGCTGTTTGTGTGATTGTTGAAAGCATTTGTGATTAGATAAGCAAACCCTGCACAAAATGACACACAGCCAAATGACAGTATGAGTAAAGGTTTTATAAGTCTGTTTGAGATTTTGTCTGGTATTGACTTGTGTTTTTTGGTTCTGCTGTAGCATTGAGTTGCTTTCAGCGGATTGCCATCCCCGATATTGATGAAATGTGATCACAGATAGTCGATGAAGACACACTGGTGCATGAAAATACTTCAAATCAATCAAAACAAGTGAACCAAGTCTGAACAAAGCTAAGTGTCTGGTGGAAACGGTCAAGTATTTGCATACTTACTTGTAGCATCCCTTTTTAACACCACACATACTAATATATATATATATATATATATATATATATATATATATATATATATAAAAAGCAGAATGATGCGGTAGT
>CM075026.1:6404035-6433360 GCA_037576675.1 Pangasius sanitwongsei | reverse complement strand
CTGATCTTCAAATTCAAAAAGTTTTCACCCCCCGGCTCTTAATGCATGGTTTTTCCTTCTGGAGCATCAGTGAGCGTGACAGACATTAATCTAGAACCGTTTTTCTTTTTAAAGCATCTAGACAGACTTATGCTAAGTGACGGAAAGTAGAACATGCACCCTTAAACATAGACAGAGACTTCTTTTACTCTTTGTTATATCCTGGGTGTGGAGTTGTTGTGTGTACATACATGGAGTGCGTGCTGCATGCACACATGGAGCACTGAGACTGGAGGAAGCACGCCGGGGTGCAGACAACCCTGCACCTCTTCCAGGGCCTGCGGGAAGAGCCCGCATTCCACCAGGCTCTGAACATTACTGAAATCCACCATTGTGACCTGCACAGAACAACAGAGAGAGAGAGAAGAGACAGGCAGGAAATGAGAGGGGACGATGAACAGCGGGGTCAACATGGCTCTGTCATTCACACAGGTTAAAGTAGTGCAGGAAAGCCCACAGTGCCCAGGAAGCAGAGAATACGGACACCAGTGGTTCTATAATGGACATGCCAATCACAAGGCCACCAATAAAAGCACCTTGTTTAAAATCAGGTCACCTGGATATAATGTATCCTTCACAAAAAGGAAGTGACTAATAGCGCTACAAGTGACACAAAGGAAATTGAATGACCCGAGCCACTCGATGAGCCAAATGTTCATTTTGCCTCACAGTGAGACTTGCAGATGTTGGACATATTAATATGATTCCGAGAAATTTATTCACCTGTGTTGGAAAGACGGGACTGTAGTAGTTATAAAACCCAGGGACTTTTAGCAACTTTCTTTTCTGCACCTGCAACGAGAGGTGATAGTAAGGTCATGCATTAATTGCAGAATTATAATTACCTTTTGTGTGTTATGTTCACGATGAGAAAAGTTGTAATTATAAGTAATTACTATTAAATTACTCAAACGGATGTCTGGATCAGTAAAATCTGAGTTCACCTCCATTCGGGTGATGTAGTCTTTAAGTGTTTCCTCCAGCTTTAAAAGAAAGGAATTATCAGTAACATCCATTGGTTCATCCTCCACTGTTATAGGACTGCACTCCATGACCTCCGGTTGAACACAACTCGCCTGCTGGCTCAGTTTGTTCAAATTAATGGACCAGTTCAAACCCGAGCACACTGCCTGTAACAAAACAAGAACACAGAGCTTACAATAAGGTCGTCACATCTGAGGCTGATGCAACACCGCTTCAACCGACTGATATTCAATTTATGAATGAACAAACTGTATACTCGAACCATTCAGATATGTCCACACAGCTTTATGTATTAATGGCAGCTATTTACATGAGGAATAAAACATCACATGATGTGCAGTGTTTTATTCCTCATACACCACAGCAATTTGCCAAGATTTTGTAACTGGAAAACAGTCAACTTCTGGGTGGTAAAGGTTTCTACTTTACACCGTCCCGTCATTGATTATTCCCCTGTATTCCACAGCAATTAACCAAACAATTTTTATTTATTAATGAACAACACATTAGAACCTTTTATCAGTTTACAGTTACGTTTAATGTCGTGCAACGTCTGCTAGAGAAGTTAGCGCATCAGTATTAACCTGCGATTTGAATTACTACTGTCATTGCTTCAGAACATCTTCTGACCAATCAGATTTGAGAATTCAATGTTCGGTGCTGCGGTATTACAGTAATATTGTAACTGATATGAAGAGTATGATTTACCCCAAAGAGATGATCTGCAATGTAGCTGATGCTGAAATAAGGTGCAGTAAGTTTCCGAGAGGTTTTGGATCCATCTTTGATTAACACGTGTGTAATAGTTTGTGTGGCTGATTTATCAGTGCAGAGCACAGCCTTCCCTGCTTTCAGTATTCTGCAGAGAGAGAGAGAGAGAGAGAGAGAAAAACACTTCAGGTTGTATAGACGTAGCAGCTAAAATCATTTTGATGCCATTTTTACATTGAACAAACACATTTCCTGGGAGTTTTTTTTTTTTTTTTTTTCAGTTCTTTCTGGTCCTCACCTTTCAAACATGGCTCTCCTAACATGATCTTCAATCTCAAGATAAACAACCCAATCCTATTAGGGAAAAAAAGACGTGACATTTTAAGACACTTGAAATAATTGTACTTAGATTGCTTCTCATCCGGTTGGTAAATTACGCAACATTACATTCCTGACCTGAAAAGCTCCAGACGTGATGCCTCGGGCAACTTTCTCCCTCCATTTCTGAAGTGGGTTTGCAATCACAGTGGCCTTAACGTTAGCTGTGAGGTTTAACTCATATGAGGCTTCAGGTAGCCATGCTTTGTGTTTTACACTGTCCAGAACAAACTGGGGAGTCACTATCCATTTCCCTAAAACATAGAGCATGAACAGGGTTAGTGAAGAACGATGGAGAAGTTGGATTAAAGGAACGTTCCAGCATTTTAAAAACTATCTATCAAGATGTTTCATAGCACTGTGAAAAGAAGTGAAAACCTGTTTACTCCAAACTTTTGAATTGAATTATGCCAGGAAGTGTTTAAAATATGTGACTGTACAACAGGAATTACTACAACAGTTACACAGGTTTATATTAATACACTCGCTCTAATTTCTATGGTAACAACTTACACATGGACGTGCAGGGTGGACAATCCATATGTACGGATTTTTTTAAAACAATATCTGTGTAACTGTTAATATGGTGATGGTTTCTGTTTGTAAATGTTTATTTAGCATTCCTGGAAGCAGACTGCAGGGCTGCAACTTTCAATTTTCCAACACTGGAAACTCTTCAGGACAGAAGGCTTTATGATTTCTCAGGAATTTGACAAGAGAGTACAAAAAGAGGCTGGTGAGGGAAAAGCTGTTTAAACATATACTATAAAAGTTTAAACTGTAAACAGATAAGAAGTATGATGTGTTCTGTAACAACTAAAAAAACTATTAGTGTTTGCAAATTGCTGTGTAAAACACACTTCAGGACGTGTGTTTTAGTTGGCAAGTAAAAAATTTAAAGCTGTGTCCTGTTATAGGAAAATAACCAGCTTTGGTTTGGCAACAGTAACTCAGATTTGTGTCAGGACTCATTACACCACCCAGTCTTTGATTATATTCCTATAACAGCACACAACGTCGTGTTTTATTTCTTACTTTCTAACACCACTGGAATACAGCAAAAGGTATTTCCAGCTGCTTCTTTCCATGATCTTTTGTGGTACCCAAGTGGAATCAAGCAGAAACTGAGGGACATTATGTGGATTATGGTGATAACACATAACCACAAACTCTTTCCTCTAACCAAGCTGTCCCATTTCTGAAGACAAATTATGCAGATTTAGAGCTTAATCTACAGATATATGTTTGCTCAAAGAATTTGTTGCATAAATGTTGAGTGGTGGAATAAAAACAACTGTCCTTAGACTTAAGCAGATTTTAAGTAAACAAGTTTCATCTCTTTTCTCAGTACAGGGATATGTGTAGAAATTCTTGTTCATGGTAAATGCAGTTACACCATATTAACAGAAGATAGAGATTTGTTTAAAAAAAAAAATTACTTTCTTTAACATGTTTTCATCATTTTTCATAATTACATTCTCTAACAATGTCCTACCAAATCTGTGCTTTTGACCGATATTTTTTCTACACCCTTATTAATACGCTTATAATCACCACGATCCTCATCACTAACCTCCGGCGCATGCTGCAAGGAACTTCTCGCTCGCTAGCGGCTTGGTGATGATGAGATGCGTCATTACCTCTTTATAAACCTGCAAAACAAGGGATTTAACTCATAGAACTAGGAAAACATACAACTAACACTCACAGTCACCTTAATATACGAGTTACAGTTTCCCCAACAAAATTCATCTTAACCTGTAGAAGTGTTGCTCAATATAAAAAAAACAAAAAAACAAAGCTGGTTTGAATATTATTACTACAGAAAACTAAATTTTTCAACTATTCCACACACACTCTTGAACAATCTGCACTCACCACTGAAAGCGGATGTTCATTTCATTCGTATATGAATATATGCTTTATTACTAAACTACTGTTTTTTAGTGGTTGGGAGCCTGTAGGATGTTCATAAGCTCGTGTTGTGCGGATTACAGTTGGCAGGGCTGGACAGAAAAAAAAAATGCAGCGATATTGCTAATCTAACGGGATTATAAGTAGCCTCTCTGTTTAGCAAAGGTGTGTACCTTTATTTCATGTACCCTTTAAAACTGTCTACGAATGACCTCAGAGTGTTTCTGTTAACTGGTAGCCTATCTGTTTACACTGTCTGAGAGTTAATGGCAAACACTAACTCCTACGGGTATAATGATACAATAACTGAAATTTAATGACAGTGTTTATGATCCATTCAGTCTCTTATCAACATATAACAAAAGAAAAACTGTGCATTAGAATATAACAGGATTAAACACGGCTAATTTTTTGCTGGTGTGACTCAAAAGAGGGTGTTTCTGAAGCACAGAGATTTTCTTATTCTGCTGTTAGCTAGCTGTGCTTTCAGAGTCACGTAGCTCTCTGAAGCCCTAGATGTGTTTTTGAATCCTGTGTTTTCCACCACCTGATATGAATGTCCCAATCACTGCAGTGATTTCTTTAGCTCGGATTGAGTCAGTGAAGAAGGGCTGCCTGAATGCAGTAGAGAGTCTGTGTGCACGCCGTACTAGCTGTATGTGCGCTGTATTAGCACTTGTGTATGGTACACATATTTGGCAGATATGGTACACTGTAATGTTTGGGTCCACCACTCACTTTCCATCAGCGAAGCTCAAGTGCTTCCTTACACTAGACTTTTATAGATCTGGGGGAACGCTCCAGCTTCGCCCTGCCAAAGCCCTTGCTGTTGCTAATAGGCTAGTACATTACTATACTAGAGTACTGTCTCATGGAAACAGTGTGCTCAGGAGACAAGTACATTCTTTCCTGTTTCAAGATAAAAAAGAAGCTACTTTTTCCGAGGACGGAGTGCGGGCTTGATTAAGGTTACATGTTTATTTCACTTTACACAATATAAGCTGTGTTTTATGGTGAGTTGTCTACTTTATTATGCAGCCTGGTGAATGTATTGATCGAGACACAGACATACCAAATCAAGATCCTCATATCAAGCAATATGATACGCACTTTAAGTACAATTAGTCTTTTTTTTTTTCCCCAAGATTAGGTGGTTGGGTGGGTTTGACATTTGAATGATTCCCTCCTATATTCATGAAGCTCCGCCTCCAGGATCTTAGGTGGCGCATGTCTATGAAATGACTGACAAGAGACACATCCAAACACAAACAAGCCTTCCGGACCGGAAGTCAGTTTTCCAAACGGGTTTTCTCAGCTACTTCATTTTTTTTTTTTTTAAATCATGTTCTACATATCTTCCAGGTTATTTGTACAAGTAACGAATAAAAAAATAAATCGACTATTACACCTTTAAGTGTGTGTGTGTGTGTGTGTGTGTGTGTAAAACTCGTTCCTATGCTACTTTTCTGTGGCTCTGTAAACACCTACGGATCCTCCTATGTAGTGACCCTGGAGCTTCCTGATGGCCCGAAGCAGCTCTGCTTTCTGCTGGAGATCCTTCAGACCTGACATCTGAAACACATACTCATTTCCCAGCATCCTGACCCACCAGAGCCTTCAAACTGAAACTGACAAATAACACCACTGATAAATACTTTTACTTTCGAGGGACAGAAAGTACACATTAAAGTGAACCTGCTTCATGAACCTGCAGGTCATTTCTGAAAAAGAAAACAAACGTTTGGTGTGTAGTCTCTGCTTTTACCTGCTTTTCCTGGTGAAACTGAAACACAACTGAAATGGAAAACGTGCAAACACACAGACTGTGTGAAACCGACTAATCTGTGTCAGTCACAAGCCGCGCCAAAACTCCTGCCATATCCCGAGCTGCTCACACATTTATACACTACAGCTCATGCTCCAACACTTTATTTCCCACTAACAGCTGTATCAATATTTATCGCAATGTTTACAAAAGGAAAAAACATACTAAATGTTTCATAATACCAATGCCGAAGAAGTGTTTATTACCCATATGAAAACACCCGCGATACGGACCGCCTTATTGTACTATTAGGAGGTAGGTACAACACTTTATAACTACAAAAATACATTCACAGTCTCCTCTGTTATTATTTAAAAAAAAAAACCATAAACACCAAAACTGATTTCGCATAATATTAAAGACGGTGGATAAATCCTTTGCCAGTCACATATGTAATACACATTAAACACAAGACTCACGGCTCCCCCTATAATTTTTGTGATTTGGATTGTTCCACGATGCGGAAGTTTAGGTGGGTTTAATTTCAAATTGCATCAAAACGCCTATTTAGGTCAACTACTTAGGGTGTAAAACATTGACTTATGCACACTATGTAGTGCACTAGGGGTTTTTTAGATAGCATTTTTGGGACGGAATTAGCGTTACTTCCTGCTGGTTGTCAGAGACGCTTTTAAGGAGTGTTGTCACACTGTTTATAAATAAGAGGCGCTGCAGAGAGTGTGTTTGTCTCAGGAGTTGTTGTGTTTTGACTTTATTTCCGTATATTAGAGAATTTGTTTTGTGTTACCGGTACAAACTGAAGTCGGTTTTGTGCGATTTGCTTGTTGTGTATGCTAATCTAGCATGGAAAGCCGTCTAATGTTTTTCAGAGCCACTAAACTTGCTCAGCTTTTCCCATAAACTTAGACATCTGATGTACCGTTATATGGAAGAGTCCTCGACTTCCTCCACTTTCACTTAGTTTGTCCAGATTATTTAGATGAGATGTATTCCAGTATGACCAGTATGGCACAAGCATCCTGACCCAGTAGCTTGGACATATTCATCACCTACACTGTGAAATGAAAATAAACCCTGAGGATAAGGATTATAAACCTCCTCCTGGATTTACTGTCCTATAAGGTAGGTTTTTATAGTAACAATGCTTAAAGTGTGTTTAAGGCAAGACACTACAGGTAGAAACGACCAGTTTGGTCAAGTCAATCATATTTCAGATTTTCTGATCAATTGCATAGGCTTTAAGCTCCGCCCATTCGGTACAGTGACGTCATAATATTTATCCCTGGAAAAACTTGATTCCTGCCATACATCAGTTATCAAGTATCATTATAATATACATGTCCATTTCTGTTATAAACCTCACATCAATCACACTAATTAGAGTGGCAACACATTAAAAACCACATTGTATTTTAAAACTTTTTTTTATTATAAATTTTAAAACACTTTTCTCAGATTTTCTTTATTTTTCATGGATTCAGAAGCAGATGTTTCTCCATGACTTGCATTCATGGAAGCTCACATGTTCATTCCTATGCTTAATTAGTAGGATATTACAGAGGAATTTTTAATTGTTAAATTGCCAATTGTTGAATTTATGGTAGATTGTTCACTGAAAAATGAGAAAAATCTATATAGAAGCCAACAGGAATTATAGTGAAATAAACAGTTTAATTCTAACAATTTCAAAAGACAAACTGTTTTTTTAAGTATGCAAATGTATGCACTTTATTTGATAATGCCAGATTGGCATAAATAAATGGAATACACTTTGGAAAGAGTTCCAGCACAAAAAGTACTTGCAAGAATATCACCAATCAACTGGCTGAGATAGATTTTGACATCTACTGTTTTTTTTTTTAGAAACGACCCCGTTCACTTGCCTTAAAGAGTGTGTGTGTCGTGATCGTTACATCTGCTCACTCGGTCAAGTCGCCTATAATGGTCCACTGTATAATAATAGATGCTTTATTACAATTCACATAGGGACCATTAAAACACATCTAAGGCCAGAGATATGATCTGTGAGCTCCTCTGTCTGGTCAGTTGCAGGGCTGGAGCTTCACTCTACTTCACACTCCACTACTCTTCTCTAAATCTTTGATACTTTGGTGAGTTAATAAAAAATGTTTATAGACAGTGTAAGCTGCACGTGAAAGCTGACAAGTCAAGGTGAAATCAATCAAGTACACTTATTGATTGATTGATTGATTGGCATAAAATTGACATAGCTGTACCAAATTCAAATGTCTCTCATACGTCCATATTAAATAAATATGACAGAAGTACATCATTTTCGACCCTACGTGCATTCAAGCTCCAGAGTGGGAAAAAACACGGCCACCTCCATGTTCATCTTTTGTTAGCAACAAGTTAACCAGTTAACTGTGATGAGTGATGTATATTTTCCTCCTCACAACAGCAAACTGCATGTGTTATAGATTTAACAAGTGAGTATGTCTGTATGTTGATTGTTCTATAGAAAATACTTGTATACAGTCAGGTCCATAAATATTTGGACAGCGACACAATTTTGGTAATTTTGCCTCTGTACACCACCACAGTGGATTTTAAATGAAGCAATGAAGATGTGATTGAAGTGTAGACTTTCAGCTTTAGTTCAAGGGGTTTAACAAAAAATATTGCAGTAACCGTTTAGGAATTACAGCCATTTTTTTTTTTACATAGTCCCTCCGTTTTCACAGGCTCAGAAGAAATTGGACAATTGACTGATAAGCAGTTTCTGTTTCGTCTTTATTTCATGACAGATTAAGGAGATAAACGGTCTGGAGTTGATTCCAAGCGTTGAATTTGCATTTGGTAGCTGTGCATGGGAACTCTCAATATGTAGTCCAAAGAGGTGCCGATGCAAGTGAAGGAGGCCATCATCAGGCTGAAATAAACAAAACAGACCTATCAGAGAGACAGCAGAAACTTTACGAGTGGCCAAATCAACAATTTGGTGCATTTTTAGAAAGAAGGAATGCACTGGCGAGCTCAGCAACACCAAAATGCCTGGAAGACCACAGAAGTGGATGATCACAGAATTCTTACCTTGGTGAAGAAAAACCCCTTTTCAACATCTAGCCATGTCAAGAACACTCTAGATGAGGTAGGCGTATCGTTGTCAAAGTCTACAATCAAGAGATGCCTTCATGAATGTAAATACAGGCTGGTAACACTCAAAAACAGAAAGGCCAGATAAGACTTGCTAAAAAATCCTGACCAGTTCTCAAGATTAACTTTTGCCAGAATAATGGGAAGAGAAGAGTATGGAGAAGGAAAGGAAGGGCTCATGTTCCAAAGTATACCACATCATCTGTCAAACATGGTGGAGGAAGTGTTACGGTATGGGCATGTATGGCTAACAAAGGAACTGGGTGACTGGTGTTTATTGATGTTGTGACTGCTGATAGAAGTAGCAAGATGAATTCTGAAGCGTATAGAGCTATACTTTCTGCTCAGATTCAGTCAAATGCTGCAAAGCTGATAAGACAGTGCTTCACAAAACAGATGGATAAGGACCCAAAACATACTGCGAAAGCAACCCAAGGGCTTCTTAAGGCAAAGGAATTAAATGTTCTTAAATGTCTGTTGACCTCAACCCAACTGAGCATGTTTTTTTTACTTACTGAAGACAAAACTAGGGTTAGAAACTGGAGGCAGAAAGATCCCCAAACAAGCAGCAACTGAAGGCAGCTGAAGTAAAGGCCTGGCAAACATCTCATGGGAGAAAACTCAGCATATGGTGATGTCCATTGGTTCCAGACTGTCACTGACTGTGAAGGATTTGCATCCATATATTAAAAACAATCCTAATGTTTATGATTATGAGGGACAGCCAAAAATGGCTGTAAACAGTTAATGCAGTATTTTTGTTAAACCCCTTGAATTAAAGCTGAAAGTCTACACTTCAATCATATCTTTGCTTCATTTCAAATCCATTGTGGTGGTGTACAGAGGCAAAATACAAAAATTGTGTCACTGTCCAAATACTTATGGACCTGACTGTATACAATATAACTCATTTAAAGTTAAGAAGTGTTGCATTGTTTACTGTTCCCGCTGTTAGCAGCCATGTTGATTTGACTTCACTTGCTGAATTTGGAGGAACTCCATCCTGAGGTCCAGAATTCCAGAGTAAGAGTTGAAGTGGCTTTTGTTGTTTGTTTGTTTGTCCTAGTCGGAGGTCGGGAATTACAAGTTACGACCTCTAGTTGACTGCAGCAAAAAGTGCCAGTAGGTGGTTTGGCTACTTTAAATTGCTCTTAGGTGTGAATGAGTGTGTGTCTTCCATCCAGGGTGTATTTACACCTTGTGTCCAGTATTCTTGGGATAGGCTCTGGATCTACTGCAACCCTTATAACCCAGGATAAAGCAGTTACAGGTTCATCCCTGACATGCAGTGTCAGGCATTGTGAATAGACACCTCTTCTTTTCGAAACTGAGTTTTGGTATCAGGAATGATACTGCACTTGAATGCTGGATTGAAATCGGTTTGGATTTGACATACCTTCTCATTCAATTTACTTACATATTTTATGCATGAAGCATGTTAACTGACATAACACATATTTTGCATGTGAGCACTGGTCATGCCTCTGAGAATTTGCATAACATATCTTGCAGAGAGAGAATGATTCGTACGGGGATACCAGATCAGTATCACCTATAGGCAGATATCAGTATGGTTATTAGAAATGGGGTTGAGATATCTCTAATTTTCAGACAGTTGTGCAGCTTTTTTTTTTTTTTTTTTTTATTAAACATTGTGCCTGTGGAATGCTAATAATAATAAGAAGAAGAAGAGGAAGAAGAAGAACAAGAATGAGAATAATAATAAGATGAATATGAATAAGATTAACAAGTCTATTTTTTTTTTTTAAAGGCAAGACTTAGTCTTTTCACCTGGTCAGTTTTAACCAAACATGTCATCAGGGCTTTTAAAATGCCAGTACACTCAGTCAGCTGCTAAATATTTCACACCTTCTCCAGTTTGTGAGCTTGGGTAGAGGGATGCTAGTTTCTCGTTAAGCGCTGAGAGAATCCATCTGCCCCATGTCTCTCCTCTCACATCCACACACACAGAGCTCCAGCTCAGGTTCTCTCTCTCCTGTGGCAGCTCTCCGAGCGACTCTGGGACTTCACAAAGTCTGAGTTGGAAATAGCTAACAAGACAAAGAAGATGGAGGGAGCATCTGCCTAATTAGGCCCTGTGTGGTGACAGGCTGAACCTGACACTTTTCCCACAACTCTCATGTGGATCACACAGCGGCGATGGTGCGCATCCCGTTGTAACACGCAGGCACGCGCTCAGTCCCAGTGTAATTACACTGTAGTTCCTAATGCTGGGCCATGAAACCCTTCCGAGATCTTGAAGCTGCTCTGTCTTCCCAGCAGACGTAGGAAGGCAAGCTCGAGGCTGGGATGGAGTTTGGAAAATAATAAAGCGCAAGCTTAACTGCCGAATCTGTCAAGTGAGGGAAATAATATTTGTCCAGCTGGGCAGCCTCTCTCTTTGTGCTAGCTAAATTAATGTTGAGATTTCTGTCTGTGTGTAGAGAAAAGAGTGAAGTGTCAGGGATGTAGCGCGGGCTGTTTGGAGTTTGACAGGGATTATTAAAATCAGCCCAGATGAAGGGGAAAGCAGTGGCAGCAAAGCCAAATTGACACTGACACTCTCTATTATACTCACTTGGTTTGTGATGATGCCCTTGATACTATCTCTTCCCCCCACTCTCTCCCTCCTCTAGCCTCCAAATGCTTGCTCTGTGCTTTGCTTTGCTTTGCATTGAGGATCGTGTTGTGCGTGGAGAGCTGATAGATTGTTTATTTAAAGTATCCACAAGCAGCATGCAGTCAGTCAATTCTCTGCTGTCTTATATGTGCACTTATTACTGCCGAGCCCAGCTGGAAATTGAAGCGCACTCATTCCTGGCTGAGAGAGATTGAGAACTGTGGCTTGAGTCATCTTATAACAGTTGATAACCAGCAGCTCAGTCCAGATGAGGCTGATTTACGGCGGCTGTGTCTTCTCGGAGGAGAATCATATCATTGCATCTCACAAGCCATTGTGCAGATCAGAGGACATGTTCAATCAGCGTTTTGAGTACGGTACATAAGCAGCCATGATTATGGGGAATAGGTTTTCTTCTCAATGCCTGTCTATAAGCTAAGTCAATGGCATCATTGTTGCTGTAGATGTAGGACCTGAGTGCACACAGGTATATGCACTATAAAAAGAGAATCACTATTCCTTAACATTGACTTATTAAGGATTCAGAAACATTTAGCACAAATACAGAATGTTATTTTTTTTTCTAACGTGATTGAAATAAAAAGAAACTCTGAATCCAGAATTAGGATGTGCATGGTTATTTAAATATCCACATAACATACACAGACTATAAGGACTAAACACATCATTTTTTTTTTTTTTTTGGAATTTTTGTAACAAAGAATACTGGATACAGGTTTAAAACAGTTATGAACATAGATATAGGAACCCTCCTATATTCCACATTAGCCAACTACTTTCATATGTAAATGCCCCTGGTTTATAAACAAGAATTGCTGCTGCAAGTCTGTGGATGTACATGTAAATGTACCGGTACTGTCAATACTCTGATTAAGTCTAACTGCTGGAAACTTGGGCAAAGCAGTGAGATGTAGGCTAATGTAAATGTGAAAGAAATGATCACAAACCAAGGCCTGCCTGTCTTGAGCAAGTGTTACGCACTTATTAAAACTATAATAATAGGCTAATAATAATTTATTGACAATTTATTGTCCTCGTGTAATTCATATAACAGTTATCAGCAATTCAGCAATAATAAGATCACACGCAGTATACACTGTTCAGCTAAGTAAGGAATAACACAGGACGGGGGATGTGGTTATAAGAAAATAATCAATAACGAGGATAGTGTGATACAGCCCAATGCAAAGCAGAGTTACTGTTACCACCCTGAAGTTAATGTCCTTTTAAAGTATTTTATTTCTCTTACACCTCAGTGATTTACCAATGCTAACAATTTATTGATTTATTAACGGAGGACACACCATATTTTTATCTGTTTAAGGTTACCTTTAATATTGTGGACAATCTGCAAAGCTTGTTAGTTCCTGTTACCACTTACGTTATAGAAGCTATAAACAGTCTTTCCGTCTCTCTCCAAGGAAAAAAATGCAGCTTGTTACCTACCCAGAAAATAAATAGCCTTCCATTCTGAAGACTTTCCTGTATCTGAAAACATAAAGTTATAACCTTGACTGGCACAAAGCACTGACACTGGAGACTCCTTCCAAATACTTCACCATATCAACAATAACATGTTTTTTTGAAACCCCCAAAATCTATGTGGGGTGTTCACAGGAGTAGCAGAGTAAGTGCACTAATATATGCTTGTGATATGCCTTCCTTAAAAACCATGGACATTCAAATAGCGTTAAAATGCCCGTCCTGAGTACAAAGACATCTCTTCCACAGCCAAACTTTCAAGAAGAATATTTCCCTTTATCCTACACTGGACCTTCCCCCTAGGGCATGTGTACGCTTTGTGAAGAGTCTTTCTTTGAAAAGGGATGCTTTTATGTGTTTGAGATGAAATATTTTTCTTTCCTTCTTTCCGCAGGCAGAGGAATGGAGCGGCAGGGTGACTCTCCACATGACCATGCTTTCGTGGAGCTGCCGGTGCCGAGCATGCTGAGTGTATTGGGTGAGGCGGACCTCCAGGTCCTGATCCGTGGAACAGAGGAGAAGCTGAAACTCAACGCCTGCAGGTCAGTGGCCTGGGCAGTCACGTGTCCGCTTCAATCTTTGTGTTTGCTTAAAAGAAAACTTGAACTTTCTTTTTTAGTTCAGTGGCCTGAGGGTCTGGCTCTCCTTCTTTCACCTCGAGGTCCATGCATGACATGGTACACAGGTTCAAGTTGTCTTGTTCAATCCATACACATGCGCACATTCATGCTGGCACACAAAGTTCCTGTCCTTGAGCAACTCTTCAGGAAAAAATAAAACCTTTCACACAGAGCCTCTCAACACAGATCTCAGACTGAATATTGATTTGAACTTCACCGTCTTCGCTCAGAGTTTGCACAAACTGCACCCAATCTATGCTTTTGTTTTCATTTGATTTCGAACTGTTTTACATCTGTTTGCTCAATGCACCGCCCAAGGGCTCATACACGCACACACACACACAGCACCACAAATCTCTGCTGTGTATCTTCAATGGGCTCTCTGTTTTTGAAAGAACCTCTTCTTGCTTTAGAATCCAGTCTACATTTGATGTAACCTGTTGCATCTACATCTGTTCTCATCCTAGAATGCCTAAAATACTATTAACATTGAGACTAGATGATTAATTGAGACTTGATGAAAAACACGCCACTTCACCTGAAATCAATAAACTCAAACACATGCTTTGAATGTACTCCTGGATCCGTGCCTCTCTCTCCCTCTCTTTTTTCCGTGCTCTGATAAAGAGGTCTCTCTGTTAGACATGGATGCTTTGTTTTGAGTGAAGGACATATTGAAGAGAGCTCCCTAAATAAAGGATGTTTTTATTCTCTGGCTTTTCATGCATTATGCACCAGATGAATCTCATGTTCTGAGATAACTTTTGGAGGACATAGCTCTTTTGACCACACAGGGCACACACATAATTTTTTTGTTTCCACTTCCTCTGCACTCTTGCACTTCCTCTGCATCTCCTACTACCAAGTCATGACAGCAGGCCTCTCCAATCTGGAAAAATCTGTCAGAGCCTCTTTTTTGTCCTTTATGCCACTTGGAGGATATTGACCCTATGTCACAGAGCGTTGTACCTGAACAAAGCCCCCTACTTACTACTTTTTCCCATTACCACCAACGTCGCATCTCTCTCTGTCTGGTCCGCACCTTCTGCTCCAAATGGACAAGTAATAATCAAAGATTCTGTGTCTTGAAAAGAAAACCCTTGGCTGTGTAATTCAAGGACTATTACCCAAGACTGGGCAGTTTCTCAGCCTCTCTAAGCATTAAAGGGTTATTTTGTCTTCTTGGGGTGAGAACTAAGACCAAACCCAGATAATGGAGAACCACAGAGAAGAAAGAAGACAGAGGGACACAGAGAGAGGAACTAGTTAAAGTGACATAAATCCATTGGTTTGGACATGACAACAGCTTCTCCAGGGTGGACCACCATGGTGGGCCGTATGCCTACCTAATTCAATAAACAAAGCAGGTACATCATGAAAGAAAGAGGGCAGAGAGAGAAAAGAAGAAGCGAACATGCTCCCCACTTTCATGCCGAGCTCCAACCTATTTATGGGTCACCGTAGCAGGACTGCTCCAGGATGTTCGAGATTTGCGCCATAATTGAAGGAGATTAAGATAGGCCGCCGAACAGCCCTAGCTATCTCAAATTGAAACGCTGTTATCCATTAGGTTTCATCAACTCGGACGCCAAGCGAGGCCACCAGCAATGAGAGGGGCCGTAATGAAGTGTCAGCCAAGGAGGCCGGGCGCCATGTTACACCCGCTCGGGAAACGACTTCCAAAAGATACCTGCAGCACCGTGACATCTCTCACAATCTCGTATAAGTGCGTGTGTGTGTGTGTGTGTGTGTGCATGGACATGGTGTTTTATCCTGACAAATAAGCCATGGTGCTTGGCGCTGGACGATACTAAGTACGCCAGATCTTGAGTCGACGGGATCCACTTACACGTTTCTGCTTCACTCTGCGGAGAAAGAAGGGCTCTTTGATAGCACTCAGATAGGCTATTTGTTTCCTGGCCACATGGCTAGGTGCTCACTGAAGCTGGGGCTTATTTGAAAGGGATCTCTTCCTTTCCCTCACTCCTTCCTCCTCCCCACCTCCTCTTTCGCTCTGCCTCCTGGAGCGCGACAGGCCCCCGGCCCACCCACACTAAATTAATTTTGACAAGGAACTTAAGATAATGTCAAAGCGCTGACTAATCAGTGGATTGGGTTTCTGTAAGGCAGGGAGCTGTGAAACATGCCATCATGCCTAATGAAAGACTGCCATTGCTTCTCCCTCTCTCTTTCTCCCTCTCTCTCTCTTTTCTCTTCACCTGCTAGTCATGTCTGCTTCGCTTGGAGACGAAAAACCATTACAGTCTCAGGGAGCATGATTGACATTTGGACAGAGAAAAAAGAGCATACGACAGGGCTTAAAAGAACTTTTCCTCTCCTCATCCTTTTTCCTTTAGCTCTAGACTTCTCCTCTACTTCCCCTTCTTTTGTTTGCTTCTGTTTCTGAATCTGGCTCCATCAAGTATTTTATTACATGTGTCTGTAAAGGTATTGTCCGACTTCCTTGTTTGCTTGTTTTCTGAGCCGCTTTCTCTCGCTCTCTCAGTCTAAAAAGTGATGGCGTTAATCCTGTAGGGTTGATTGATCTGGAGGTTGTTAGCTTTCCTCTGTAGTAGAGGTCACACACTGGGGTGACACGGAACCTCCGGCGTCCTGCACACACTTAATCAAACTGGAAATCCGACTATAGTGTGTCCAATAGAAAAGGAGACGAAGTGGATTTATTGTTAGAATTCTTGAGAGTTTTCCATTCAGGTGTTTCAGTCCAGTAAAAGTAAGGTTTATGATGTGCAGATAAAAGTAGCTTCTTTTTTTTTTTCTTTTTTTTTTTAAAAAAAGCACACAAACAAGGCAGAAATGCAAAAAAAAAAAAAAAATTAAACTAACTGAAATAAAGTAAATTCTACTTTAAGTAAATTCTAACGCACAGTTTAACATGTGAGGGAGTCTATGAAGGCTTGTTCTCTTAAATCTCCCTGTTATTATACTCCCTCCCCAAAAAAAGAAAAAGAAAAATGGTAAAAAAAATGCTACATTCATTCACACATTACACAAATACATTTAACCCATTTGTTATTATTTTTGTTTCACGCTTGATACTTCATAGCCTTTAATAGCGCTGGATGGGACTCACTGAAATTTCAGTCACAGAAGTTACCTTATTTGGTCTAAGGAATCGGACAGCAGGACATCCTAGCAACATATAATATTTCAGTTAAATTCTCAAATCTGATTGGTCAGGAGGTGTGTATTATTTTTGAGTAACCTTACGGCTTGGACAGTAGTTGCAGCTGTAACATGAACCACAGATTTATATTAATGCACTCATTCTAATGCGTTTTTGTTTCCATAGTAACAGTTCATACACAGGGACTTTTATGGTGGACACTTCACATAATGTAAGACTAATAATAAATGGATTAAAAAAAAAAAAACCTTGTTTAACAAAGAAAAACATATAATCATTGATGTGGTGAAGTTTGCTGTTAGGAGACATTTATTTCACATTATGGAAGGAGTCTCAAGAGGCAGTGGTTTGTAACAGTCACAGTGCTTTATAGTTTCCTGGAGCAAGGGGAAGTCTTCGGGATGGAGGAGTTTATCGTTGCATTAATGTAAGTGATAACAGAAACTAATTTGTCTCGTGGTTGTTCCACATCGGGCTGCATCACACCACCTCAGTGCCTATTATTTTTGTATAACGACACAATCCGTTGTGTGTTATTCCTTATGTATTTTATTTGTTGTATTTATTGTCAGCTCTGCTTTGTGGAGTGATGTCCTGTAGTAACGATAGACTTAAAGTGTTTTTTTTCATGCTTTGTACTTGTTATTTAAAAATTTCCATTCAGCAGCAGTTAATAAATATTCTTAAATCGTTCTTTTTCATTATTTAAAAGGGTGACGAGCAATTTAAATGCCCTATTTAAACTTTATGCAAATATTGCTACTTAAAATCATAATTTCTGAGTAGGATGGTATTGTCAGTTGTCATTGAAAATTATTTTTAAATATTCTACTTTATGCATTTTAAATATATACATAGCTTTTGAGAAGTTTAAAAAAAAAAATAAATCAACATTTTATTGAACCTACTTCATTAATTTCACACCCTCTTATCTGAGCATAACTTCTATTACAGCATGTTTGAAGCTCATCTGTATTCATTGACGCTTTCCTCTGTTATAACCTCTCCCAAACCCCATCAACTGCTCCTAATTGAGTCCTCCAGGTACCCGTGTAGTGTCACTATAGAGCTTCGCCCTCAGAGTGATGCCAACCCTCCTGGGTGCCCAGAACGAGACGGGGCACTGAGTGTGTGCTGGCCCCGGGCCACCTGCAACTCAGACAAGAACCTGCTTACCCAGGCATGTGTGTGTCTCTGATAGACAGCCATGGTGATGTTTGAGGATGTTTGCGGATGGGAGCTGGGAGATTTTATGGAGCAGTAGGGCTGGATGGTGGCACAGATGGATCCTCATTTCCTCCCGGCTGTTAGAGTAAAAGTCCTCCGGTGGAACCAAGCACAAATCCTGCTTTATGAGAAACAGTAAAGTGACTTAGTCCATGTGTCGGGCTTTATGTTTTAGATAGATGACTCTGATTAAGTGATTAAGTCTACTAAAGTTTAAATAAGAGTGTTGTCATATAGTAGTTTGCTTTTATTTTGAATTAGACAAAATTGTGTTAATCTAGAGCTTAAATTTAAGCACAAAAAAATATATATAAAGTAATAAATGCCATTCAGTAAATAATGTAAAAAGCAGTCTTATTATCAGGTGCAAAAAAAAAAAAGTTTGGCTGCGTGTGCAAATTTGCAGGCAGCATCTTCAGTCGGTGAAACAGGCGGTTTATGTTGGCTGTTAGCTGGACTGATTTTACAGCGAGCTTTGGGCCATCATTAAAGGCCAGAACAGGAAGAATCACTGTTCCAGCACAGTCTGTCCCCACCATCATGTCCCGTCCTCATACATATTTCCTCTTTACAGCAAAACGAGACACATTTGCTGGGTTCCTGTTGGCAGTTCTACCTTAGAGCAAAATTAAAGCAGGGAATGGGCCCAGCGATGCAACACATGCACGTCGTTCCCTGAGTTTACCGTGGGTGCACGCCGTTAAAATTAACAACACTTTATGTTTGCTGTGTTTTCTTGCGAGATAAAAATGTGCCACTTTGAAATGGTATTTAATGTCTTGCCATTGCAAGGCATCTGGCCTTTCGTATCACTTAGTGTTTACAGCTGAGTGTTTATAGGCCTCAAGTCAGGTGGTGCTGGGAGGCTGTTCTCTCTCACAGACACATGATGCATTGTAATGGAGTGTGTGTGTCTGTATGTGTGTGTGTGTGTGTGAGAGAGAGAGATGTGAGAGAGACAGACAGATTTGGAGAAAATGTCATGTCTAATTTATCATATACAGAGGAGACAGAAGTGCTTATGCGTGGTTATAGTGAAGTTCTGCTTGTGCTGGGATGATGAAAGAGACGTGCCATTTTATTGCAAGGCTGCATCAGACTCCTGAACACACACACACACACACATCCCAGTGCAAATATATTGATGTCCATGTTCATTAGGGCTGATGTGTCTCGATCAGGGCTGTAGGTTGAACAGCTGGGGGACAAGATGCCAACCCTGAGATTTAACTGTAAATCTGTGTGTGTGTGTGTGTGTGTGTGTGTGTGTGTGTAGTATTGAGCAGAATCTAAGTAAACTGCAGACTAAGATTGGAGAGGCCTGGGCTGGTGAAAAGGTCCCCGGTCCTACAGAATGCCTAAAGTGGTTCAGTCAGAGTAATCTGAGTTTGCTGAAACCTGTCTCTACTGGTCACCAGGAGCTTCTGGACTTCCTCAAAGCACTGGTAATGTATCATATACACTTTGTTATACTGATCTACTGTACCATATAAAGATCATAATATAAGCAGTTAGTCTGTGTAATTTCAGACATAAGTAGGATAATGTCTGAAAATCCTTTATTTAACAATAGGTAATTCAACATTTTAAATGGTAATTCATAAATAACATTCATATAAAACCAGAAATTAATATTTTAAATTATACTTTGACAACTGAATATGAGTGAGAGGAGAAAAATGGAGGCTCTTGTGAGTCTGAGTTTATTGGTCGGTTGTTAGTCCATGTTTTACATGTGTATCGCTACATCCCGAGCAAATCCTGCACCTGTATCAGTCAGTCAGTCAGTCAGTTCTCAAAATCCCAATTACACATGATGCACACTGATTATAGATTAGTTACTTCCATCTTAGTTTTTAATAGTTACATGTTTCCACATTCCCCATACCTCATCTACCAAATGTCTTAATTCTTTTAATAGCAACACTTCCTGAAGACGGAGGAGGCTTACACAGAGGCAGTTCTCCAGCTGCTGTTGAACATCTCCTCTCAATGCGGGGTGGCCTTCCCCACCTCTGACTCTCTATCTGAACAGAGCCAGACTTCCATGGCTCCCTTTTGCTCTGTACATGATGACATTGCTCTGGAGGTCCAAGAAACCTGGGATGATATCCGGATCTTGTTGCGGCGCCACCTGCTGGACAAGTTATCCTTGGATGGTCCTGGGGTCCCTCAAAGGGCAGTCTTTCTTGTGCAGCAGCTCTGCTTCCTGTACACCGAAACAGAGGTTCTAGAGAAGTACCAGGCACTCCGGAGCAAAATGGTTTTGGGGCTTCTCAGGAAAAACCAGACATGCTGTCCAGATGGAGAAAGTGGCTTTCAAAGGTTGGCTGTGGTCTTCCAGGCTGTCTGTCCTGCCTTCTGTGCCATGCTGGGCGAGGACATTCACGTCCTGAATGGCATAGTTGAGCCACATTGCATTCTGAGCTTTGTGAACCAGGCCTACCTGTGGACGCTGGCACAGGAGCTGGGCTTCCTTATGGAGAAGGAGATGGAGGTGGTGTTGAAGGACAACAGTACACAAGTAGGAAAGGGGATGAGGAGCTCAAGCAAGAAGGCAGCAGTAGGTCAGTGTGTTTTCTGCTTCTCTCTGTAAGTGTGATATTGGCTATATTAGGAGTTAAAGAATGTGGTGAGAAACTTGGAATGAAAAGGGATTAGGCTCTTGTATTTAGGTCTGCACATTCTGGAGAATCTGGTTTGAATATCAAGTGTGTATCTTCAGGGTGCTCTGTCTTTAGAGAGCCATTGTTGTACCCTTGTATCTTAGGGGTGTAACATAATGCCATTTGTATCTGTATCTGTTTAGCTCCAAATATTTGTATCTGTTTTTATGGTCCCTACCACTCTGCCCATGGAAACATTGGAAAAACACAGAGGTAGGAATGCCAGCACTATCAGCATGGTCTCTGTGAATTCCTCAACCTCAGCTACATCACTTGAGAGATGTGTGGGGGACTATTATTTTTGTTTGTACCTGCCTGAAATATCTTCTCAAAAAACAGGCTAGTAGCTTAACTGAAACCACTACCCAGACCAGGCAGATACTAAGTGCCGCCTTACGTGCAGGTTAATGAATGTGCTTTTATTTGAACTTCACGTCTGACAACTCGCTCGTGACAGAATGAAAGTAGAAACTCCCGCTTGTGCGACTTTTTCGTTGCATCCCGTGGGATCCCAGTTCCAATGCACACCTCTAGTCTCAACCAGATGCCACGTGAACCTTTCTAGCAAACGTATATTTTTCCGGCCCAGAAATTATCCCCACCCCTGTTAAGTACATTGTACACAGTTCAACAAAGTAGGTTGGATTATTTAGGTGGGAAGTGAAAAGCTTGATTTCATTGCGACTGCTGTTTGCCTTGCAGTTACCAGAGTTGACAAAATCAGGAATCTTAAAGATATTATCTCCCTAGAACATTCTCCTTCTTTTAATCCATTCACTTTTACCGCTTCTACCACTTTTATCACTGGGACCATTTAATGGCCGAGCACTTCAGGTCCTACAGTCAGCCCAACAATCCTTAAAATAAATCACCAGAGGCGGAGTAGCTACTAATGTGGACGCAGCGAGCATGTAATGCATGCGCACAACTATGCCACTCTCCTCGGCTGTAGCCATTCGTGACTGTACGCTGAATGTAAACGCTAGATTATGACACCTGCCTTCAGGCACTGTTTAATGACTACAATTGTTATTGTACTATTAGAGAATTTTAATGAGTGCTGTTCACAGTCATTTACGTACTTGCTGACTGAAGATCACACCATTTGCAGGGTTCTTATAAAGGCACTAATAATTCACCTTCTGCATTAAGTAGCATGCTAACCATGATTCTAATCAAGCAGCACAGGTGATCTTATTGAGAAACCTGACCTAAAAGTGCCTACATTTTTTTCTCTTTGTTTGTTCAGCTCTTAAAACCTTTTGAACTTTGCAGTCTTTGTGTGCAAAGGTGTTATTATTAAGCTTTTATTCATTCAGCACATTTTGCGGGCAGGAGCATAGCCGGGAATGAGGCAGCGGCTCGGCAAGGGTCCCAGGGGAGAACGCAGCACTTCCTGGCATGCCATGCTGTCAAAGCACTGAAGCATTTAACAGCTTTTCATGCGCTGAGATGGCAGCTTCTTTTAACCCCTGCATCTGAAAAGGAGAGATGGATGTTGTTCCTTCATTCTTTCATCAGATGTGGATGGCAGAGACTTTTGTGCTCATCTTTTCTCCGTTGCTTTGCTGGTCATCCCTCTTTCTTTATGTCCTCTCACCCCCTTTTTCTCCCCTTCTTCCTGGAAGTAATGGGGTGAAGACTGGACTGCAGAGTCTGATGCACGGCTTGACTGATCTGGAACAATGAGGCACTTTAAAGCCATACCACCATACCTCAGTGCGTTTGCAGGAGACATGGATGGGGGCAGGAGGGACAACAGTGAATGTGGATGTGTGTGTGTGTGTGTGTGCAGATGTGTATACATAATCCTGCAGGTGAAATAGGTGCATTTTCTGTTTAATATCAAACTCAATATCTCTCTATTTAAGAAAATGTATTTTACCAGGTACAATGTAATCAAATAACAGTGCTAATAATTGCTTTGCATAAGTATTCACCCCTTGAACATTCCACATTTTTGTTGTGTTACAGCCTGGAATTGGGATTACAGTAAATCATGAAGCTACACAAAATAGGCCATGATATTGAAGTTGGAGAAAAAAATCAACACAACTTGACAAATTATTTACAAATTAAAAAAAAAAAAATCCTTGTCCTCACTAATGACTAATTCTCTCTTTACCTGGTCACTGAATTTTGGTCGAGAGTCACAGTTGTGCCATCTTCTTTTCATATTTTAATAATGGATTTTGGAGTTTTGAATTTTTTTTTTAACCAAACCCTGATTTTTTGTACTTTTCTAGAGCTCAGAACTGTTTTTGATAGCTTCTTGGTCTCCGTGATACTGTTTGTTTAGGTATGTTCTCTAACAAACTCTTTGTACTTCCAGGAACGGATGTATTTATACTGAGATCATATTTTTACCCCAGCGTGTATAATTCGAGTTACTTTTATATACTGTGAATTTCATTAGTATCACAATCCACTTATCATGTCAGCACTTAGCCTGAAAGCGCCCTACAAGTATTTCTCTCTAACAGTCCCTCACAGTGGTGCAGATTGCTTATGCTGCTGCAGTCTCTCACATGTCCTTGTACAGTGTTTGTTAATATTTAATAAACTTACACTCCAGTAAATTGTACCAGTCTCACTTTCCAAATTTATACAAGATGCTGAACGTACTGTGATGGTGCATGCACTCATGCAATTATAGTGCCAAGCTTATTTTTTTTCCCCCTCTTACACTCTGTACTGTTTGCTGTCCTGACTATTGATTATTTAGATCATCTAAAGCGAGTGCGAGTTGTTTTAATGAGAAGTGGGAAAATTCATGTCACAATGTGTCTTACAGTGTGTAATAACAGGAGAGCCCTCAGGTTTCTATGTATTTTTTAAGCAGAGAGAAACCTTCAGTTTACTACAACATGCTACAGAGATCCAGTTTTTTGGTATCGAGTGTTTGTCTAATGGAAAATAGCAGGAAGAGGAGCTCAAAAGCTTGTCTGGCTTATACCGGTTAAGTTCGGAAGGCATTTCTCCTTTGAATTTTACCAGGAAAATATTTTGCATTTCCATTTTTTTTCTTTCTAGTAGGACTGGAATAAAAGTTCATTCGTCACTGTGTGCAAGCCTGAAGGGAAGAAAATGTTTCAAGATTGTATTACTGGAAAATTGAGGTGGAAACTGTCGCTGGTACTCTTACTGTCACTCCTTCATGTTGTGGCGAGGTTGAGGCATCAGATATTACACCACAGGAAAGCTGGCAACCCCTGCTGTGGTCCAGGTGGACTGCGCTTCTGGCAACGCAAGGACCGAGGGCCTCATGAATAAACATTTTCATGATCACATTAGGATACAGAGAAAAAAGTAAACTTGATATGAGAATGTACATGCAGCTATGCAAACTTTAGACCAACTTTAGACCTAAACTTGTTGGCCAAGAAGTGTATGTTGGACTGATGACCATTTTTTTAGAGCTATTATTTCACTCAGTTGTTTCAAATATGTCACTTTTAGTCTAACAACATACATTCTCTGTGATGCACAAATATGTCTGACTACTCTTTATGTCACGATGGCATGATTTATTCATCCTGAGAAATAGTAATGATAGGGACAGGTTGCAGACTGGACTCAATAATGTATTTTATTTATTTATTTTTTTAAACATGACAGACATGCTGTTATAGGAAAAATAATCAATGATGGTGTGGTGCATTTCTCTTATGCCACAGCAATTTATCTGACAGTAACATTTCTTATTAATTAAAGAATGACACATCCTACATTTTATCCATTTAGAGTTACAGCTAATGTTGTGAAACATGGAACAAATTAGTTCCTCTTATCACTTTTGTTATAGCAGCTATAAACTGTCATTCCCTCACCAGCCTCTCTTCTTATCTTTCTCTTGAAGTTAATAAGACAAAAGAAATGCATGTTCATGTTGCTGAGAAACCAGAAAGTTCTCTTAGTTGGAAAACTCAAATAGAACAGCTTTACCTCTGTCTGTTACAAATTGCTGACACTTCCAAAAGAAATGTTTCCTTACAGAAAACTTGACCCTTATCAACATTTCTATACATTTTTAATCTGCGTATGTCTCAGTTGTTACTATTGAAATTATAACATATTAGGGTGCTTGCGGCTGGCACTACTGTCAAAGCCATGCTGTGATAGAAGATTAATTAACGCTTTCTGACATAGGTATAAGAGAAATAAATATCCACCATCCTGCTTTTGATCATTTTTCTTATAACAGCATACCCCATCATGTTTTATTCAGTACTGAATTCCAGCTTATTCAAATGACACGATGCTGTATATTTCAGAGTGGACTACACCAGCCTTAGCTCAAATCTACACGTGACAAATAATTCAACCTTAACCATTAAAGATGGTGTAAAAGGTCCACTTAAGGCCCAGGGCCTTAAAATCAGGCCTTGACCTCAACAACAACAGCAGCAACAAAACAACAGAGTTGCCCAAAGGGCACAAGCTGAACCCACAGCATTCAAAGAGAGTGTGTGTACCTCCTCTCTGTTTTCCATGCCACTAGAGCCGTGTTTCTGTGCTAAAGGGGCAGGATAGGAAAAGGCAGAACCAGCTTTGATATGAAAGCCGCCAGATTCCCCTGGTGCCATTGTTAACATCTGCATCTGTGTGGATCTTTGCCTCCGACATGCTGAGCACGCTTTGTTGTCCTGTCAGTCAGAGTCAGTGGAGAATTCTGCCGTTGATCCGACTGGATGATAAACTTGTCAGTGTTCTTTTTTTTTTTTTCTTCACTCCTTTGTTATGTGATGTATGGCTTGAACATGAACACTAGTAGTTATATTCCTAACATACATTTGTCCCTCCTTCTCTGATCAGTCTTCTCTCCTGGATTGAACTCTTCCCGTTTTCTCCTCAGTCTGTCTTGATGTGGCTCGCTTAGGACAAAGGATCACCATAGCCTATTTTATATCGCGACATTTTATAATGGTATATATCAGGTTATACAATTTTTTTAAAGAAAAATTTGATTTAACTTGACCTAAACATGAGGCCTTGCATATGAAAAACTTTTTCTAATTTTTAATGCAATGTAACAATCCAGAGAACTAATTACAGTGCAAAGATAGGTAATTCCTTAAGGCAAGATTCTACAGGTGAATGTGTTTAAAAAAACAAAAAACAAAAAACAAAAAAACCAATAGATATGGCAATCAATCTTTGCCAGTCGATTGCTGATGTTCTTACAAGTATTACAGCTTTTTCATTCAAATTTATTAATGCAAAAGAGGCTTCGTCTGATTAAATATGCATACATTTTCATTCTTTATAAAAACCAAACATCTAGCCCTTGGATGATGTTAGAATTAAATCCTTTATTTTTATTTTATTTTATCCTGTGTATTCACACTGTAAAAGAATTTTATAAAACAGTTCAGTGGAATATCATTTATTTATTGTTTATTGTTACCAAAAAAACATTATCAAACCTTATCAACATTTTGAGAAATATCCCTGCAGGAAGCTTTGTAATAGGTATAGAATGAACATCAGATCATCTAGAAATTGAGTTTTTCTGAGGTAAATAAAAATAAAAAAAACATGTGATTTAATGTGTTTCCAAAACATTAAGTAGTATGTCTGTATAAGTTTTATAAAATAAACTGACATATATATTATAATGACAGATAACTTGGTCATTATGAATGACTCTAAAGCAATTATTTAGTCAGATATTTATTTTCATTTCATTTGAGACCCTTAGTCACTCTGCTTATGCCTGGCGGATTTACACTGCTGTGAGATGGCGAGCAGTCAATTAAGCAATATTGCATGAGTCAGAGTGCAGTTATACTGAATATCAGTACGGCTGTGATTCGCCGCTGGCGCGAAGCCAGTAGCCAATAGCTAATCACAGCCTTGCTGATATTCATTATAAACGCAGAATTGCAGTTGTGATATTGCTTTCATACGACAGTTATATAAACAAGAAATGAATTTCGAGTAAGTGACATTCCGGACACGATATGATCAAATGTTCGGTTTCCTTTTGCTCCGCTAGCGGAAGTAGATCTCGGAGAAGCCACACTCCCGTCAGCTAGCTGGCTAGATAGCTCACATTGATTTGTACATTCCTGTTAAAGGTGCTTCCAGTGATATTGTTATCTTCATCTGACAAGTTTTCACATTTTAAGTCAAAAGTTATACTCCTAAAAAAAAGTAGCGTTTGCCATGTCTCCTGATGATGTCGCCAATTCTAGTGTAGTAATTGTAGGAAGTGCAATTTTAATGTGGTGAACACGGACAAACAGAGTGATACACCCAGTGAAACGTCCCAGTGCGGTTATAGGAAATATAGTCATACTCTTCCATATACTCTTGAAATACCGTTCGACCAATCAAATTAGTGAACTGGAACTGACTGTGTAAAATGCCGTAATCACTATTGTTGTGACTAAACACTTTGAAACAGGGATGTCTGTCACTGTCTTGTGTACAGAAACACAAATACTTTTTGATCACAGGGACAGTGCGTCCTCTCCATCATGAAAAACACAATGCTGAGCAGTAAGAATGGCCACCATCCATATCTCCACAGCCGCATGTGCAGCAGTTTTAATGTTGAAGCCAAATCCATCAGTTGCTTTTGGAGTTTTGCTCTACAGTATTTGAAATTCTTTATTTATTTATTTATTTTTTTTTAGCAGTAGCTCTGGTATACCAGTATACTGCTCACCATGACATGGTGTGACTGATACAGCCAGAGAGAGTGAATGGGTATGAAAGGAGGAAAGGAAATAAAATCACTGGCTAAATTATTGCATGATTGCCTATTTCCCAAAAGACAGGGCATCATTTGGTGAAAGGCATTTAATAATTACATTTAGTACCCGTGTCAGACGCATGCAATTCACCACACTAATGGGCCGGCTAGGTAGAGCAAGGCCCCATGGGTCTGAGCAGAACATGGTCTAGCCAGACAGCACGATCTGGGACTAGGTGTGTGTGTGTGTGTGTGTGTTTCTGTGATAGTGAATGAAAGGAGAGAACAGCAGAGTGAGTGTGTGGAGATGAAGTGGCAGTAAGTGCAACCCAAAGGGGAAAAGCACTTCAGCGTCAGTTTAATACACCAGGCCAGGGATTTGGCAGTCAGCCACACAGCAATTGTTTACCTTTTTGCTCACTGACTGCATCTGTTCTGTTTTGTAAACGGCACTAAACTATCCGGCCGTAAACACTGGAATCAATAACAACTGTTTGGGGATTTCCTTCCCTCCCCACGTTGCTTTTCTCTTTTTTTCCCTTTTGCACTCTCCTTCTTTTCTTGTGCTATTTTTAATGCTACACCTCTCTCTCTCTCTCTCTCTCTCTCTGTCTCACACACACACTCTCTGGCCTAACTGTTTAGTAACAATGTCACCAAAGCAAAACTATATATACAGTTAGGTCCGGACGTATTTGGACAATGACAGAGTTTTTGTGATTTGAAATAAAACAATCAAGATGTGATCGAAGTGTAGACTTTCAGCTTTATTTTAAGAGGTTCCACAAAAATATGGCATTTACCGTTTGGGAATTACAGCCATTTTCGACAAAGTGCCTCCATTTTCCAAATACTTCTGGACCGGACTATATACACACACACACATATATATATATATATATGTATATAGACAAGCAATAACAGTGATCAAAGGAAAGATATTTAATAAATTATATAAACTGAACATTCATAAAAAGATGTATTATGAAAAGGCATGTTGTATTTTATACTTTTTAAATGAATTTTATAGATATATAAAATATTAGATTAGATTAGTATTATGTATTAAATGGGGCTATTTTCTGTTTCTTATATCTGTTTCTTATACTTATGAATGGTGAATATGAATGTAGCTGCCAGCTGTGCACTTCCTTTACTTCCTTCATGTTCCCCTAAAACACAGCTCAGTTTCAGCCCAGTGCTGAGAGAGGAGAAGTTTGGAATGTCTGATGCTGTTATATTTTGGATGGGCCAAGAGGAAACGAGTCTCTTTTTTTAATTTCCTGTTTTTGTTTTTTAGGTTTATAGGTGTTAGTGTGTCTGTTTGAGTGAGTGTGTGCATGTGTGTGTGGGCGAGTGTTTGGCTGGGTGTTTATCTGGGCGTTTGGGTGGGTGTTTGTCTGGGTGTTTGGGTGTGTGGGCGAGTGTTTGGGTGGGTGTTTAACTGAGTCTTTGGGTGGGTGTTTGTCTGGGTGTGTGGGCGGTTGTTTGGGTGGAGGTTTGGCTGGTTGTGTGGATGGGTGTTTGAGTGGTTGCGTGGATGAGTGTTTGGCTGGGTGTCCTGGGTGGTTGTGTTTGGCTAGGAGTTTGGCAGGGTGTATGTAGGGTGTTTGGTAGGGTGTATTTACAGTGTTTGAGTGGGTGTTTGGCAGGGTGTATGTAGGGTATATGTAAGTTGTTTGGCTGGTGTTTGGGTGGGTGTTTGGCAGGGTGTTTTATGTGGGTGTTTGGCAGGGTGTATGTAGGGTGTTTGGTAGGGTGTATTTACAGTGTTTGAGTGGGTGTTTGGCTAGGTGTTTGGCAGGGTGTATGTAGGGTATATGTAAGTTGTTTGGCTGGTGTTTGGGTGGGTGTTTGGCAGGGTGTTTTATGTGGGTGTTTGGCAGGGTGTATGTAGGGTGTTTGGTAGGGT
>CM075026.1:6369349-6401175 GCA_037576675.1 Pangasius sanitwongsei | reverse complement strand
AGGAATGGGATGGCACTTAAGTTCATATGTGAGTCAAGGCAGGTGACTGAATACTTTTGGTAATATAGTGTATATATATATATGTATTACAATTAAACAAATTTAACAAGTGATAACAAGTAATATTTTTTTTCTTCAACAGTCGAATGACTCTATTTGTCTGATGGACAACTGTGAATAAAAAAAAACAAAAAAAAAAACAGATATCCTTTTCACATAATGTCTTGGGCGCCGCGGATAGTGATGCATCCTGACTCATCTTGCTTTGGATAAAGCATCAGTCAAATGAATAAATATTGATACAACTATGCAGCTTTAGAAGTGCAGTTATCATAGAGTCTTTAAATGGTGTCCAACCCATTTACAGTTAGTGTTACTATTTATGACTGCTTTCAGTGTGTTACCCAGACCATGGCTCTACACAGGATGCTTTATTAAGTGCTTCATAGAGGTGCTGAACATTGTTTAGATGAAATGCGTCATTAGATGGAAACTGCATTCACACACTGTAGCTCATTGCCTTTACGTCTTGTTGAATTCACTTGGGGACATGTAGTACGTGAAGCTGCTGGATAAACTTTCACATATTCAATGTATAATGCAATATGCGTGTCAATGTGTATGATAATGGAACAGACAGAGCTCCGCTGTTGTTATTGTTGAGGTTCATTTTGCAGCTCATGGTACTGGTGGGCTAGAGAAGCTCTCCATGCATTCATGCAGCCTTTTTCCATACACTGCTCCACGGCTTCTCCTGGTCCCTTTGGAACCCATTAATAAAGCACTGGAGAGCTGAGATAATCACAAACACACAAACATACACACACACACACACGCACACACACACGCATACACATGCATACACAAAGGCACATATAAAAAAACAAACGAGGTGCCCACTATACAGATGCTGGGTTCAGATTCTGCATCAGGATAATCATCCACCCAGACTGACGTGCAAAATAGAGAGTGGGTTAAAAACACAAATAAAGATATTTATAGCCTCCTTATCTTTCATCCCAGCATGCCTGATTAAACCGAAGGGAACAAGGGAATAAGTATGTTGTCATATTGTCAGATTTGTTATAACAGTGTGACAAAATGACATTAGAATCCAGAGGCAATCATGTTTCTGTTATTGGGTCTGTTATTACACTACACCCCCCCCCCCCTTCTCTCAATCCTCACCACACTTCATCATCCTCAAGTTTTTCACAACTTCTGTTAATGCCTCCCTTATCCATTTTAACTTCTGTTAATGCCTGCTTTATCCCCAACGCCTTTTCTGTTAGCACAGCTCATTTAAGAGCACATCCAAAAAAGCGAGTTTTGCGGAGCGTTGGAGAATACAGCCTGGCTGTCCTCGCCAGTCCCATTCTTCTGGCCTAATGCGGAACATCCCCCGAGTCATGGCATGGGCAGCCTCAGGGATGCAAAAGCAATATTAGAGACAGGGGTCATGTGCGGGTGAGCTGAGAAAAGTTTGTGCCATTTGAGCAGGCTTTTCGAATGAGAACTTTTTGAGGGATTTGGTAGAGCTGTGTGGGGTGTTTATTATTTTTGTGTGTGTGTGTGTGTGTGTGTGTGTGTGTGTGTGTGTGTGTGCGTGCGTGGTCAGTCGGTCGGGGATGCGTGAGAGTTGGGTTTAATGGTAAAGTCACTAAGCTAGTAATCAGAATATTGTGAGTTCAAATACCAGGACTGCCAAAGCCACTGCTGAGCCCTTAAGCAAGGCCCTAACCTTGTTAAACAAACATTTGAGACTATTGGTTCAGATTTAGTGACTATTATGAACAGTTGTCTTCTAACAGGGGTTGTACCGGATTGTTTTAAATTAGTGTCTGTATTACCTATCCTTAAGAAGCCTTCACTTGATCCTGTAGTTTACTCAAATTTTAGACCAACTTCCAATCTCCCGTTTCTATCAAACATTTTAGAAAAAATAGTATTTTTGCAGTTGCAAAACCATTTGAGTATTAGTGGTATTTCTGATGTTTTTCAGTCTGGTTTGCACAGTACAGAGTCTGCCCTTCTGAAGGTTTTTAATGATATTTTAATTACTGCAATGTTATGGCTTTAGTGCTTTTAGACCTTAGCTCAGCATTTGATTTTGTTGACCACGGTATCCTGTTGTCTAGGTTGGAGCATTGCATAGGTATTAGGGGCACTGTACTTAATTGGTTTCAGTATTTTCTGTCTAACAGAAGATTTTCAGTCAGCATTGGCAAGTACTCTTCTTCTGTAGTGCATTCTACATGTGGTGTTCCACAGGATTATAATAATTTTTTTATTGGTTGGATGGTAGGTTGGTTGGTTGGCTGGTTAGATGGTTGGTTGGTTGGTTGATTGGTTGGTGGGTTGGTTTGTTGGTTGGTGGGTTGGTTGATTGGTTGGTTGATTGGTTGATTGGTTGAGATTTTCTTAGGTTATTTTCTTTGGTAGTTCCTTAGACATTAATATGTATAGGTACAATTTTGCATACATTATTAGGAATGGTTTCAAATGACATTTTAATAGCTCATATCTTTATAAATGTCTTTAAAATGTGTTCTTGCTACTATGTCAGTGACAATTCTACAATACTGTCTCAAAATTATAAAAAAAAATTGCATTAGTGTACTGTAGAGACATTTGGTTCACATTTCAATGTTAAAGTGGTTCTGCTTTCAGAGAGGAATCCTCTGTTGTGAGGTTTAAAGGGTTCCCCAAGAGGGAAAGACTGAAGAACATTTAGGAGTGCTATTTGGAATTGTGCCTTAGTGACCTCAATGTTGTGTCCAACTGCAGCTCCTCAAGAATCTCCCCAAATGAGCAGGAATTTCTCCCTGACCTCAGAGCAGCTGAGAGGCCTGGTCCAGCTGGCCACCACAATGCTGCAGCTGGAACGCCGAGTGGAGGATGTAGCAACCGAGCTGGGCTTCCTCAGCTGTGCTGGAGAGTCATCTGGTGTTAAAGGTAGAGTTTAGTGTGTCACAGTGTTTCTCAGAGGTACACAAACCACACCAATGTGAGCGTATCATGAGCACAAATATACTTGTTTAGATTTAATGAAGGAATTAATGATATTTGATTGATCATAGTGACATAACAGATTTTACTTAATGACTGGATGAATTACTTAGCGACTCATGGAATTTCACAGCTCTTATGTGTATGTATTTTAAATAATCTCTGTGCAACTATTTTGTAAGTTATTCTTTATGTAGATTTTTAGCACCACAAAGCTGAACTTTCAGGTTATCTCTGAGAACTGCATTCATCCAAGATTTTAGTTTAATAGTGTGTGGCTGCAAGCAGTTATATGATGCTGTTTATGTCAGTGTGGCCTGCAGTGTTTTATCCATACACTGCACCAGAATGTCCTCTAAACTCTCTCTCTCTCTCTCTCTCTCTCTCTCTCTCTCCCCTTACTTTCTCTTGCTATGAAAATTAAGAACTGCCATTTTTTTTTTTTTGCTTGCCATGAAAATGACTGGTGCATGTAGTAATTTCTATAAAGGTTACATTAAAAAACAAGACATGCAGAAAAGACCTCAATTTACAGAGAAGTAAACAGCCTTTAAAGGGCAGTTATCCAAATCATTAATTCAGGCAATCAAATGACTTAATTACCAGAAATTCATCAGATGAGCTTAAAGGTCAAAAAGTGACACCCTGGCTGCTTCCTTCCTCATTCGGCCCAGCGAGCCCCTCATTCTCGTTAAGCTAAATTGCCTCACCCAGGGTTTCACATTCAAATCGTCTGATTAGAAAAATGTGGTCCTGATGCATGGACTTTTAATTTGCTGCCTATACACACACACACAAACTTATCCTCCTCTTCACCCGGCCATGGATTACCGCCGATATGGCTGGAGCTATCTGGGGTTCAAATAAGCTCCAATCTCTTAATGTGGTCTGAACACAAAGCTCAGTTTCTGCTATAATTGTAGCTTTTTCCATTTTTTTTTTCCCTGTGGGACACTGAAGTCATTTTTGGTCACTGGTGCATAGAAAAGAGGACAACTCAAGTTTTAAAAGCACTTCCCTCATTGACTCATTTTCTAGAGCATCATGGATGACTGTGGATTTGTCCACTCATTGCATATATTCTCAAATGTTAAAAATATATCATATTTAATTTGAGGTAACTCTCTAACTTTGTGTTAATGGCAGCTGTTGATAAACTGGAATGTATCTCTCTCCTGCTGTGTAGGGAAGCTAAAGAAAGTCAGGGACGATGTGGAGATGGCTGCACTGGATGGTAAAGTCACACCAGACCTGCTACTGCAGAGTACAGAGGTATGTCACACAGTCCTGCTGTAAGCTGTTGAATGACTGACAGTGCACTACATAATAAAGGGTCCTTTTTAGTAAAAAAAAAAAATAATAATAATAATAATACATCAAGATAACACCCAAGAAGTGTTCTGATGTATAAAAAAAAAAAAACACTTGAGGCAGAGGTAAAGAGCAGCATCATTGTGGAAAGTTGGCTCCTATTCTCCAAGTTTGTTCCTTTCAAACAACTGAAATGGCATGTCATACATTTTTTAAAGTGAAGTCAATAGGCATATGCTTGTTGTCATGGGTACACTAGTACGCTTATATATTATCAAAAGTATTGATTCAGAAGTTGAAATGAGAGGTGTTCAAAAAGATCACCTAGGTAAAACTAAAGCTACTATTATTTCTTGAACTGAGAAAAAAATAATATACTTAAATGAAATGTAAAAAAACAAACAAAAAAAAATATTGCCTCTGCATCTTACTGATATAACTAAAAACAAAAAAAGATTACGTTTTCAATTTTCTGTTCAACATTCACATGATTTGAGTTGTAGTTCAGTGTGGATGAATATGATATGGAGGAAAAGAGTGAGTGCAGTGTGGGAATATTTGAATATAACTCACTTACAAAAAACTTTTGTGCCTGGTTTCTAATAATAAAGCACTCTGGTGTCAAAATTAAGGGGAAAAAAAAACACTCTCAGGAGAAAGAGTTCCTCAAACAATGTTTGGTTAGTTCTTAAAGTAGAACCCTCTCTGATAGGGACACACATAAAGGAACCTTTGAGAGTTTTCTTAAGTGGGACAAACCGAAGAAACTTTCAAGTTTCTAGTTTTTACAAGAGTGTAGCAACTTGAATATGTACTTGAACAGAAGAAATCAGAGCTATAGTGAACTTAAGTATAATTAAAGTGAAACTGGGATGTGTCAAAAATATTACTCTATAACTCTCTATAGTTTTGATTATAAAGTTAAAACTATAATAACACCAGTCCTTATTATAAAGAAAGGCAATCAGATATGGGAATTATTATGTGCATGGCCCTAACTTAACTCAGTTTATACCAACACTGTTGAATTCTTGATTCTGATTGGTCAGAATGTGTTAATGAATTTTCTGTGAAAGCATGGCTCTGATATTGGCTGCAAGGCAAATCTTTTTTTTTTTCTTTTTTCTTTCTTTTTTTTTTTTTTTTAAATTAATGCTCTTGCTTCTCTAGTAACAACTTACACAGGGACGTGTACAGTGGATGTTCCATATAAACAGACTTAATAAACAACAACTACAACAAAAAATGTGTGAAAATGTAGATATGGTGAAGTTTTCTATAAGAAGATATGTATTTAGCCTTTCTGGAAGGAGTCTCCAGTGTCAGCACTTTGTAACAGTCAGAGGTAAAGCTATAACTTTATGTTTCTGACATAATGTTTCCGGCAGCATAGAGGTCTTTGTCTTATTAACTTCAAGAGAGAAAGAAAAATACAGAAGCTATGTGAGGTAATGACTCTTTATAGCTGCTATAATGCAAGTGATCACAGGAATGAACCTCTGCGGATGATCCACAACGTTAAATGTACCTATAAACAAGATAAAAAGTAAATGTCATTCTTTAGTAAATAAAAAAATGTAAGCATTGACAAATTGCTGTGGTATAAGAAGAGTGAAACACTCCGGGACATGCTTTTATTGGAAAATAGACATCACATCACCCCATCGTTGTTTATTTTCCTATTTTGTTTCATGATTTAAATTTTTAAAAAGGCTCATTACGTTCTACTGTATTACTGACCTGATTAATTCTGGTGCTGTATCTGTGTGTGTAGGTGGTGTGTCTGGAGTTTGAGTGGAGGGCTGCATTTCGGGTACTGGTTCCTCAGATGGCTCACGGTGTGAAGATGTTTCTGGAAGATGTCTGCAGTAAGAGTCTACAGCAGGAGGAGAGGACACATAGCTCCACCTCATCTCTTATCCCTCTAGCCTGTGTTTCTCTCAAACAGGAAGCTGAACCCTGTCCAGAGAGAGACAAGCCCAAGATGATCGCTAAGGTAAGTTTCATCTGTGCGTCTGTGGTGTGAAAACTGGTTGCATCCCAATATGATATGTTATAGCATGTTAGTGGTGGAATTACAGCCAAGCTATACAGATCACAGTGAAACAGTGAAGTCAGAGATGCTTCACAATGTCTTTATTTTCCATGTTAGCTTTATTTAGTACTCATTAGCTTTCGATGACATTAGATCTACAATGACATTGAGCTCCATTCATGAATCTTCCATAGTGACATCTGCTCCGTCTTAGGGGACTGAAGTTCCACAGTTCAGTCCGTGTCCAGCTGTTTCCTGTGTTGGTCCAGGATGTCTCGCCTCATTTTATCCCTCATTGCGATTTTCCCTGTTTAGAAAGCTGTGTGCTCACATTGGTGTGAGGAATTGATGGCCTGTCTCAACGCCAGCTGTGGGCCTCTGAACTAGGCAGAGTGCATGTCGTTTGGGTCTCGCCATCGGCCTGCTGAGAACACGTGTGTGTTTAACCCTCTGGGGTCTGAGGGTGTCATAAAAGAAACGCATTACAGATGAAAATGGAGCTTGAGAAAGAGTTTTTAAATATGCATTGTCGAGAGCCTCAAATAGGCTGAAAAGAAAATACTTGTAAAGACAATACGCTGAAATGCTGTCATGAAGAAATAAAACAGTACAAATGGTTGGCACAATTGCAGCAAACACATCTGGACTTTGACATTAACAGTGATTCTTATGGCACGTTACTGATCATGGCTGGATCATCATGGAGTGCTGACTTTCTTCCGTGTTGCATGTTGCACATGTGTTTCTGTGTTGCATACATAGTTTGTGAAGATGAGCTGCTCTGGATGTAAATCTCACCCCAGAAGGAAACCGTATTTTACTTTTTCCAGCGTCGTTGTGTCAGGGTTTGTGGGAAGTCTGGAAAAGTATGAAATTTAAAGGCACTCATTTTCAAGCTGGAAAATATTGCTGTTCTTTTATTGAAGTTGCTTAGATTTGAAAGATTAAATCCCAGAGATCTAAAGGAGTTATCTGTAAACATTTCCTTATTTTCTGAACTAATGCAGCCTCCCTAATACATCTCACATTTCAACTTCACAAAACACACACACCACAAACAAACCCAAATAACCCTTGACACCCCCAAAAAGTTTTCAAAAGTTGTAGAATTTTGTGTTTGAATTTGTTTAGTTGGTTCTGTTTGACAAATGTTCACATTTTCATCTAAAAACATAAATCATTCACTCATTCATCTTCAGCAACCTCTTTATCCTGGTCAGGGTCATGGTGGATCTGGAGCCGATGTCCAGGAACACTGCGTGTGAGGTAGGCATACACCTTGGGTGGGACGCTAGTCAATCGCAGAGGACCATACACACACATTCACACGCTCACACCTAAGGGCACTTTACCTTAGCCAGTTCACCTACTGGAAAGTTTTTGGGAGGCGGGAGGAAACCAGAGAACCTGGAGGAAACCCACACAGATACAGAACTCTGGAGGTCAGGATCGAACCTGGGACTCTGGAACTGTGAGGCAGCAGCACTATCCACTGTCCAACCACTCACATTGCTCTCATCTTACATGGCTCTCTTATCTAACCTTAAAAACAAATTAAAAAAAAAACAATGGGAATTTTTTTGTACACAAGGAAAGTATAAGAATCAATGTGCACATACAGTAAATGTGACTAAATCATTAAAAAATATATATCTGCTACTTTGATGGGAGTCAAAGCAACTGAACTTAGTCATTAAAACATGCCTAAAACTGAATCCATTTGAAAGCTCATTTACATCAAAAGACTAAAACTATGACTAAACCAAAAATGAACCTTAATATGAATGTGCACATGGCTGATGTTTCTCAAGCTGATGTTGGAGGCCCTGTGATCGACATTTCAGCACCGATGATCCTTCTCATGTCGATACAAGCATTTGAATAAAACAGCTTTGTAATGTTGATGCTGACTTTAATTCCGGCACTTTGATGGAGCAGTTGGCGCTCGCTGAACCACATCACAAACAAGTGTCAGAATTTGTCCACACTCAAGACCTGTACAACACATTTCCGTGTAGGTCAGTGCTTCGAAATGAGCAGCGCTCGACTCAAAGGTTACGACGTGCATTTATTTGCATCCCCTGCTGCCCTGAGCCTCAGAGAACCCCGACCATTTCTGACACATACCGCAGTGGACCATAAGCAGGTGGCAGCACACTACCACAGGACTGGCTTCAGAGCATAGCCACTCCAAACGCATTAATAGAATCAATATTTCACACTTTCATATTCATACATTCATGTCTTGGTTCAGATTCCTAGTATTTCCAGGGCTCCTGTCCCGCATAATGTTTGGGAGAGCCATTTATCACTCTGAAATCATGCCCGAATTATTGAGCACATTGTCTTGACGCTGGCTGCACATCGCCCTTAACCTTCTGCCTCACAGTAAGGGCCCAAAATTCAGCACCATTCAAAAGTAGCTGTTAAAAAGTCTGCAACAGAGTATAGCTTTTAAATGTTTTATAGGCTTACAGAGGAATAACCTTGCAGTGGCTGTCCTGGTGGGATCCATATCTTTGATCTGTATTAGTTAAAGGTTCTCAGAACCCGAGCAATGGACTTGAGAAAGCCATAAATCTCACAGACACCTCCTGAGTCCTCATCACCTTCGGCTTGAGAGAGTGCCGAGTGTGCGGCTGTGTACTTTCACCTACCTCTTTCACACTCCTTCTAAGCTCTTAACAGCCAAAGCGAGCTGGTTATTGACTCTACTGTCGAACTGGCTCATTGTTTCGAGGCCTCTTCTCTCCACTGGGGCTCCAGGCTTGGCAGGGGCTCTTACTGTACTGTGTATGTCTTTCTCCGACAGCATGAAGCAAGAGGCTAGGGTAGGTGAGTGCTGATATTTAGTGGAGAATCATGAAGTCACCCCTCACTTGCTTGTGCACTGTCTGATTGATAGTATTGGAATGTTTCCATTTAAAAAGCGTGCCGTTGTTGCCTGTGTTCACGAGGCCTCAGGCTATGGTGACTCCCAAGGAGTGTATATATGGTACACACACATGTTTTACTGCTTTCAAGATGCCTGGTGCTATAACTCACTTCTATAGGTGTATAAATTTGGCAGTGAACTCACTGGTATGGCCTGATCCAGTGTCATTCATACTGGTGTGCTGCTCTTTCAAAGTGAGTGTGTGTGGATGGAGGGAGGGAACAGAGGGCTGCTTGGGGTGCTTGGGAAGGGTCTGGGGTGATGTCTTCATTTTGGAAAGAGGAGATGGAGGAGGAGGAGGAGGAGGAGGAGGAAGCAGACTGAAAATGTTGTGTGCATGTTCCAATTTGGGGCAGCCTTCTTCACTGATAACCCTTAGGAGTCTTTTCTTTCAAGTGATGTGCCCCCTGAGGCACTCTTTTTTTATTTGCAGGCATACACACATATTCATAATCACGCTCTCACTCAGGGCTTGCAAAGAGAAACCTTTCTTCAGGACAAATGTGGAAACATGAGATAAAGTATTGCTCTTCTTTCCAAGTGCCCCAGGAGAGAAGGCTCCAAGTGTTTGAATAGCCTGACTTCTCTCACATCCATTTCTGCCCGAATGATTCAGGCACTTTAATCTAACGCACACTGAAATTTTACTTGTATTAAAGTTATTTCAAGAGATCAAATGCAAGTATTTCTCTTTGAATTTGGACTGCTTATCTGTCCATGTGATTGCTTTCTGTTCTTTTCTGTAGTTTACAGTGTAAAAGAAGTGTCTGAGAAAATGTCTGTTTTCCAGCAATATATACAATATAATAGCTAGGGTTCCTGGAGGGCTAGTGGTTAGACCTCTGTGCTCTCTCAGCCGTGGCCCAGGTTCAATTTCAGGCCAGGGAACCTACCCCAGCCACTGGGACTGCACACGACAGTGCACTCCCCGTGCCAGTCCCAAGCCCAGATAAAATTGGGAGGGGTTGCGTCAGGAAGGGCATCCTGCATAAAAACTGTGCCAAATCAAATATGCGGACCAATGATCCGCTGTGGCAACCCCTAACGGGAGCAGCCGAAAGAACGAGAACAACAACAACATACACAATATAACAGCTATATACCCTCACTGTGTCTATTGGTAGTGATTCAAGGCGACTTGTACAGTTTTGCTATTCATATGTTCGTAAATGTCTTTGAGATTATACAGTCAGCTCCAGAATTACTTGCATGATGGGTATAGAGATGGTAGAGGTCTCACACTGAAAACACAAATTTACTGCCTTGCATTTAGCTAGTCTGGTGCTGCTCTTTGTTTACTGCATTCATCTCCACTGGTAGTTGTATTTAGCATACAGTGAGCAGCACTTACCGCTCATCTCTTTCCTGCTGAGTCGGTTTCTCCCTCTGCGTTTTCTCCTTCGAATATTCCACATCTTCTGCCAACTACATGACTTGGCATGACTTGGACATCCCTGTGCTGACTCCTGACTGCAGCCTATGTCAAAATGGCACGCACACACACACAATGGCAGCAGATTTAATCCTTGACTCAGAGTCTAATAGACAGGGGGTCCACATGTTTTTTTTTTCTTTCACTATTTTGTTACAATCCATCATAATTTATGAAAATTATTAGACTCATTTAGAGTTCTAGATGTTAGTCTGTCTGACAGGTCACCTGAATTGGATGAATTTATTCCAAATGTCTATAACTCACAAGCATAGCCTGTTTTAATTAAAAAAATGTTCAAATATCTCCAATAAATAGAAAAATATTATTGTACACATTTAAATATTTGGATAGCTCACAAAATAAGTATATCCCTGACTGCAAATCAGCTGAACACTCCTGGTCTAACCTGGTCTAAAGACTTGGGAAGCAAACATGGCTCAGCTGAAATCTATTAATTGCCACTTACCAGTAGAGCACAAGCAATGATACTGAGCCTTTGGCTGTATCTGGGAGGTTGGTCCAGGCTATTTCCCTTGTTCAGCTCTGGTCTCTGCAGCATCTGGAGAGTAGTCTGGTCCTGCCCCTGCCTCTTCTGCCCCCGGGTGCCCATGACACGCTCTAGGCTAGCCATGGCAGCCACTCTAAACATGGCAGGGACCCATATAGAGTTGGATGTTGTAATGCAACCCACAGCGGCGAATGCACTCTTTCACATGGCACCTGAAAGAGATTGCTATGCCATACTGCAAAGACTTTGTTGACAGCTTTTGGGGGAATCAGACAGGCCCCAGTTCACCCATACCCAACTCTGTGGCACATATTCTGGCCAACATGGTTAATCATGTGGAGGTTTAGCCATATGCCTGCTGGTAACTCCCGAGTTAGGCATTTGCATTGAGTGTGGCATGCACTGGTAATACATTAGCTATTTTGCTGCTAGCATTGGAGCAGTCCCTGCAATTTGTAGATGTTGCTGCCTCTGTAAGGGAGCTGATTGTCACACCAGTCCTGGCGGTGGGATACCTGGACCAGCTTAGCTTATCAGTGTCACCAAGTGTGAATGGCTTTGCCTATGTGTTCAGATCAGCTTTGAGTACTGGGGTCACTCTTCATACCTACTGCCGATAGTAAACCGTAGATAGTAGGGCTCTGGTTCCAGACTCACAAAGCCAGCATGAGCAAATGGACCATTGCTCTCATTTAGATCACCATACCTGCTTTAGTGTTCCTACACCTACAGGGGAAGGAGGGTACCCTCAAGCGTAAGCTAGGGCCCTGGTGGTTTTCTGCAGTTCATATAGTTATATATGGAACTATCAATATCCGTGTTTATTGATCAGGATAATTCTATACATTTCAATACAGTTTTTGTATTTTGGATGTATTTTACGTGCATATCTTGGCTGTCCTCCTGCAGTTCTGTGCAGATGTGATGGAGGAGTTGGATGCTCTCCTCCCTTTGGCTGTGGTGTGTAAAGAAGATGCTCTGCACCCTGTGTGCTCCTGCTACATAGAGCTGTGTGGCCAGCTGACCTCGGCTCTCTTGACCAGGCTGGACGAGAGGGCAAGGGAGGTTCCTCACTCCTCACCCCTCAAGAACCTTCCCACCATACTGGCCTCCAGCACTTATATCCACCACAGACTGGCTTACTATGAGAGCCAGCTAGGGGACACCAATCGCATGTAAGTAGGTGCTTTAAAAGAGGTTACACATGCTGAACATACACAATCAAAATCAAACCATTTTACTCTTAATCTGTTTAACTAGAATTAATATAGTTGCTCATTAATATGCTTATGCTACAACTATAAAAATATATACTATAGGGAATATAATTATCTACAGATGAAATAAGGTCTTAAGACATTAAAAATAAAATTTGATCCAAAATGTAAGGCAAAATGAACAGAAAAGTAGTTTGAGCATATGCTTTGCCACCAGCCTTTCAGCCTTGTGAACAAATATCTGAAAAAATTATTACATCTAAGAGAATCCAAAAACTGTTCAGAAAATATAGAGGTTGGAGTCAGTGCAAAGTATTTATTTCACATTTAGAACGTTCAGTTAAGTAAAATACTTTAATTTAATTAATTAATGTATTAATTACATTAATTATCAATTAATTGTATTGAATATAATATCTGAATTTAATTAATTGCTAAATTAATTAATTTTATATCACTGAATTCGGGGAATGGGAAATTCACTGGAAGTTCACTGAAATGGGAACTTAACATAATCTAAGACAAATAATAAAAACCATGTTTAACAAAGAAAAAGGTATGATCATTGATGTGGTGACGTTTATAACTGTAGCTTTTGTTGTTGACGTTGTTAGTTCATCTGCAGGGTGACTTTGTGAGAGCATACAGATTTCACAGACTATCAGAATATCATTTTGACCTTTTGTCCTGCTGTTGATCCTGCAGAGATCTCTGTAGTGATTTGAATCTGCTGTTGTCTGTTGTTAAAATGAACTGTTTACTACCACAATAAATAATGTACAGTATATTTTACCTGAGATGTAAAGTATGTGAGAAACAGATGGGCAAACAAGCAGCCATTTTATTGATTAGATAGATGCTTTAGGTAGACTTTAACCTTTCCACCTTCATCTACTGAGTGTTTCAAAAGTCACGTATGCACTCAACATCGAATCCTATTCAATTCTTCATACTATAAAAACAGCAAGAAACATAAATAAAACAGCACATTAAAAAAGACCGTTCTGTCTGGAAAATTGAAGTTTAACTTTTGCATAATGTACATAAAACAAGAGACATTTGTGATGGGGAGCTTCTCAATTTATAGTTTGTCCACCGGGTTTTTCCCAGTCAGGGAGATTGTCAGGCCATTGCCAGAAATACTAAAATGCCGTAATTGGATTGTAAAGAATAAGAGCGGGACCTGCGTGAGCCTGCGAGTCCTGACAGAACTATTTATCTGCAAAGGATGTGTGTTTGTTCGAAAACAGATGTTAGCTTGCAAAGAGCCAAAGGGAAGGAGGAGGGGAGAGAGAGAGAGAGAAATTAAATACAGAAATGGAATAGGAGAGAGTGATTGATTCAGACAGCACACGTGGCCTTATGATTTGAGAGCGGGTAAGAGAGATGGTGGGAATGAGGGAAGGAGAGGGAGTACAGAGGTGGCGAATGATTGGCAGGTAATAATCGGGGCCATTTGCTGATATTAATCACTTAATGGCACTTTGACCCATGAAATGCATGCCTTCTTAAATTTGGCCTTTATGGCTTTGATGTGTCCGACTGCAGGCCTCTGACTCTGCTGCCCGTCCAGAGGAGTCAGGAAGTGACAGAGGCCGTTCACGAGCATCTGACCAGCTACTGCGTCCATGTGTGTGCCACCAGCATACTGCAGGATGCCGAGAGTCACTACTGGTCAGATGACAAGTCATTTTATGAGGTATAGGTGGCACAAACACTTCTGGTACACTTTGTTATATTGTTTTACATGAAATGAGTGAATGCGTAGAGTGCAATTAAAAAGAAATCATTATTTATGTGATTTTAATTATAATGACAAAAATAATTAATATTTAAATAGATTTAATTGTATACATTTAATTTTTATATTTTGTTATATTTTGTAATTATGTGCATTTTTAATTAGTTTTTGTTAACAATTGGTTAAAATTAAAATCATTCAACAATTTTTTTTGTTGAACTTAACAATGGCGCCGTTGCACACATAATAATACAATTGCTTTGACTGCTCTCCCTGTGACTGTTCCAGTGGTTTCTCAATTTGCTGGAAAGTAGACTAGTACTAGAACCGCAAGGACTGCTGGTTCGCATTTGAGCCAGTTCTTGTTTTCCTTTTTTTTCCCAAAGGGAAATCCCCTTTTGGTTCTGTGATCTAAAACCAGAAAGTATTTGCATTAGGGCACAATGTTCAGACATGGGTGAGCCACAATCATATCTTTTTTTAGTATTTATTGTTCACATGTATAAAACATTTTTAGAAGGAAGTATTGTTACATTTGCATACAGTTAGTGAGAACAGTCTTTTCCAATGCTTCAGTGCCTTCTAGAATAATCTACGTTATTGTTTGTAGTGACCTCCTACAATCATCCCCAATCTGTAACCAACGGCAAAATTACACCAGATCCTCTGTACAGGAGCAGTCCATTACGGTGGTCCTAAAACGTATGCCTCCATTAAGGCCTAACCAGACAGTGAACACACACACAACCTTTGTAGGTTGTAGGGCAGACAGGCCTGCTGTGTGCAGGTGTGAGTCTGACTGCTAGTGTCTGGGCCCCTGTTGACCCTGAGCCCTGTTCCCTCCTCCCGCCATCTCTCTTTCCTTCTGTCCCTCCATGAATCCATTTCCTCCCATGCCAGGGGGTCAGAGATCCCTTGGAGTGCTTGTCCGGTGCGCTCGCATGCGCCGCTCTCAGTGGCTGCTTGCTTGGCTCGCCTGTAGTGGAGCTCGTCCCAGTCCTCATTAGAAGATGTTGAACATGGCTGTTACTAATCTGTGTTTGGTCACACTGTGAACCGGGAGTGCTGTTTCCTCTCTGCCTGAAAGTAATTAGACTCAAAGGAAATCACTTTTTTTATTCCCAGACTCTCTCTTATTCTCTCTGAATGCCCATAACTCTTTTCTCATCACACAGTGCTCTGCTATCAACCTTGACCTAACCCTTTGCATGAGCCGTTTATGTTTCTGTCATTTTAGCTGTGTGTGTGTGTTTGTGTTGGGTGATGTTCTGAGGAGTTCTGATGCTTTCTCCAGATCAGGCCTTCGATACGCCCTGTGTCTCGGTTGGAATGAAGGGGCCAGGTGTGGAGTGCAGGTGGTCTGAGAGATACGTGAGCCTCAGAGATACTGGCCTCTTGTTTTTGCATATTTTTTTTGCTATTTTTTCTGTCTTTCCTTCCCCTGTTCTCTTCTTTCTCACTCATCCCCTTCAAGTCTTTGCTCAGTCTTCCATGCTTCCTGCAGTTTAATCTCTAAATTCAGATTGTTTTTCATTGCCTTTTTATTTCTTCCCCTCTCTCCTCCTCCCTTTCTGAACAGGGTGAAAGGTGTTCTTTCTCTATCCAGATGTGGCACTATTTCCTCTCAGCTTTGCACAGTGACCTGTGGAGCACCGTTTCCCCGCTGTTGGCCCAGCAGACCCTGGCGCAGGTGTTGGCACGGACTCTAGAGCTCCTGCTTCAGCGATACTCCAGAGCTCAGCCCTCCTTCAAAAGACACCCTCAGATCAGGTACCAGACAGCGAGTCATCCTTAACTGTCCTGAAAATCACCTGGCAAACTCATCACACATGGTTATGACCTTCCACAGACATATTCGAGATCTTTTGATCATGTTTTACCATCTGGTTTTATGTCTCCAGGCTTGTCAGGGATAGTAGATAGACCAGATATAACGAATGGTTCTTATTGTTGATGTTACTGTTGTTTAGGAAAAACAGATTTTAAAGGAATAGTCCAACATTTTTTGAACGTAATCTCTTATCGGCTCCATTTGTAGTGTATAGGCGATTACTACAGATATTAAATTCGACATGTTCTACTGTAATGAGAAAAGTGCAGAGAGCCTGTTTCTTTGAAACTCATTTATAAAGGGAGTCTAAGGGCAGATGTTTATGAGCAGTCAATAAATGTTCATGCAAAATATGTATGTTTTTGTCAGTCAAGTTAGCTCTTTATAATGAAAAGGTCAGAGATGAGATAAAGATCAGAACTGCCCCTCCTGTTGAAATTTAACAGAACAGACATGGGAATGATTTGTGTTTCTGTGTTAAGACCATAGTTATGTGGGTTTGATCATGCTTGGCTACCACAGAATCTTGCAGAAAGCCTAATACATTCTCTCATGTCTGACTCAATCCTTTACCTTAAGACCTTAATTGTTAGAGCATGACAGTTGTAGTTAGTAATTTGTGTTACACTGTCGCATATTTTAAATGTTAAGTCACCAGCTGCCCTTTCATTACAATAAACTTTTGGACGTTTTCTCAGTAAAGGGCAACAATTCTCATCCATATTAATCACATACACACTACAAATACAGTGAATGATTTTGTTGAGAAGAATCAGAGTTTTCCATTAAGGTCAGCTCTGGCTTTTGAGTTTCTGGAAATGTCCTATAGTTGTGATCGCATATGTAACTAAGCTTGATCGTAATCCAATGTGAAGGCCATCACCCGAAAACCACACACTCGGCTACAGTCTAACTGTGTGCAGTCATCCGCACCACCTCGACCAGCTCACCATATCTGCAGCGCCTCATGATACACTAGGCTATCTGTCCAGCAGGAACTACAGGCTTAGCAGGCAGTGTTGCATGTTTTAGTGATTGCGCAGGGCTCCGGATTTGTTCAAACAGGCTCTCTTTGTTAGCACGCTAACCCTAGCGCCTGGCTGTGGGCCCTGCTCGGTCATGCTCCATGGGGCCTGGGCCTTATCGAGGGGGGCTCGTGCGCTGCATTAGCACATAGTTAAAGTGGTTAAAGACTCGGCCAGAGCACGCTCTCCTTCTCCAGCCGGCGGGCGATGAGAAAGTGCAGAGCACTGAGAGGCCGTAGGGAGGAACAAGGGAAGGAGAGTAAGAGTGGAGAGGAAGGTGAGGATGGATGGAAGGTTTGTTTCACGTTTCCCCTGATGCGCATCGCTGCAAGGACACACAGCTATGAGCTGCTGAGTGCAGGCTGAGCTTAGAGTCTTTCACACAGATGGTCCTCTGAACTCCTTCTTGTGCTCTCTCTCTCTCTCTCTCTCCATCACTCTTTCCTTCACTTTCCATCTGGGGGAGTGAGGGATGTGCACAGAATGCATTGTAAAGCAAGGGAAGTTTGATATGGTGATGAAAAGTAAGGTTTGATGAAGGGATCTAAGTGGGTGTCTTGCCTGACCTTTCCTGAACCTGAGGTTGTGCTGACATATGAAATGTAGATAACACCTAAATCATTTATATCAAGGTGGAAATATATCAGTACTTTGGGAAACATACACATATATGTAATGTATTTTAATTCTGGAGCGGGAATTATTAATGTGGCTTTATTGTAAAAATAGGATTTTTTAAGGAGGTTTTAACACAATAAGTTGTTTTAACAAAATGGAGGAAGTATAAAATCTGTACCAAGTGCTGATTCTTTAGGTTAGATTGTGAAAGCACTCCTCCCTATTACACGCCATTCAAAATTAGAAACTATACCAAAGTCACATGAGATGAGCATTTACATTCTCTCTTTGATTTGCCAATGAGATACGTCTCAAACCATGTAATACCATTCTACGACACATCAAATGGTGGTGTACTACTTATGGGCATATTATGCAATATTATGCACACACAGCTATCTAGTGAGCCAATGGAAGCTAGTAAACTCAACACTAACTCAACATGGCAAGTGTCCATCCAGTGTCCACCCTCTTCTTCCTCAGAATGGACATCACAGCCATCCTGCTGTGTGTGGAGCAGCTGATGTGGTCTGTGTATGACAGCTTGGAGGAACTTGTCAGACCAGAGATGCCTTCAGAAACTTCCAGAACCTGGGTGTCCATCATCCACAGCCTGTGTAATCAGCTCCTGAATGTGCTTGTCATCCTCACTGCTCCACTAACAGAGCTCTACAGGTAGCAGAGACATACCATTACTCTGAACACTATATTAACATAATGTATATAAGGGAATCTCATGTTGAATCTCACGGAAATAAGTAAATTAAAAATATGTACAGTTATACTATGTTAGGATAATTACGATACAGTGCTTTAGTCACTGCTGTAGAAATTTTGATGTTTTTTTTTTTTAAATGTTTCAAATGATTTTAAGTATGTATCTGTGTATACAAGCTAGACACTTGGTTCTGTTTTGTTCTTTGTGTTATCTAGAACTTTCCAGAATGGTTTTAGTGAAGAATCTTCCATCACTCCAGCAGATGCACACACTTGCCTTACTCCCTTTTGGCTGAATATCTTCAACCCTACACTCTTCCCACTGGATCTGCTAAGGTGTTGGATACCATGAATATTAGGAATTAAAATGTCCTAAATCATAATAGCACTTTTCATTTTTGAGTCTGAAATCTCAAAGCGTTCTACACAGAAAACTTCTTTTTTTATGAATGAGATATAAAAAATGACTAGAACTGCTGAAAAAAGTGCATAGTATCATCATGCATGATAAACAGGTCTATTCTTTCCTGTATTTTAATCCATGTATAAAGGTTGCATTCTGGAACAGCATTCCAGTGTTTAGAAGTGATGTAAAAAGTCAGCTAAAGCAATGTGCTCATGATGGGCTATACTGCTTCAGGATATCAGCAAGATGTGCAGGAACTTAAGATTTAAAACATTAAACGTGTAGCAGGACTTCATGTTTTCAATGCAAAAATGAATAGGCAGCCAATTGAACTTGAGTGTTTTTATGAAAAATGAATATATTTAAACTCTACAATTGTAATTAAATAAAAGTATTTGTTTAAACTAAAAGTAATTATAGCCATCCTGGTGAACATAATGATTAACATGATGTGTGTCATTTGATTTGCTTTTGCAGCTTGCACAGAGAAAAGTGGTTCACACAGACACACACACACACACACACACACACACACGTATACACACACACACACACGTATACATACAAATTGTGCATTACTCCTGCAAGCAGGCCCCCTGGCTTTACTGTGCTAATTCGGACCAGATGCTGATGCCACTGTTGGTCATGCTCTTTATGCTGATGCGCACTGTGCTTTTTCACTTGGGGTGTGAAAGGCTGAATCTGAGCCATAGGAGGCCTGAGAAACTGGGGCGAATGTCAGGTTGTCTGACATCACCCTCCACGAACACTCTCGCCCCTGCACCCGTGTGATATCATTCAGCGTTGTGATCTCACAAATCACCCACAAGCCCTGCTCCCATTGGCCTGAAGGACTGAAATTAGTTTAGTTTTATTACCTTGTCAGGTTTTTGCGTGCCTCTATATGTTCAAGCCTCTCAGAGGCCCTACAGCGGGGGGCTGAAGCCGGCGGGCCATGCAGCCGCCGGGCAACTCAAATCAAACTTTCCCTCCGGTGAACAGCCTGTTTTGATTATTTAATAAAATAATAATAAAAGAGTAAGGAGAATATGGATAAATCAAACCATGTTGTGACATGTAGAAAGTCTCTGGGATGTGTGTGTGAGTGTGAGAGAGAGAAACCTGACCCTGTAGTGCAGCTCTCAGATTTATTGTAACTGTTGGACTATATCTGCTGGATTTGCAGCCTCGTGACACCATAAATCGCTTGCGCTGGACTGAAGTGCAGCGTTCGTCTCTCTGGCAGCAGGCTGCACCATGTTGTCCTCATGTTAGTGATTCAGCAGCTCTGCCCTATTTCAGTCTATCATGTCTATCCTCTATTCACTTGTTAGTAATTAAGGTGGAAAAAAAGCTTCAGATTTTCAGAGACAAAAAAAACAATTTTTTTATAATAATAATAATAATAATAATCTTGTGCATTTCTTCTAAAACCTAATGTGGATTCTCTTCAAATGTTCAACATGCTGTCAAACATGTTCATTGTCCCCCTCGTTTCCACATTCACAGCTTTAACGAGCAAAAATATTAGATACGAGCCAGCAGAATCAGACATTTAAAGAAGGGCCTGGGGCTGAGTTAGAGCTGCATTTCTGTATTTAGTGTAACAAGATAAAAGCGTGTGTGTGTGTGAGAGAGAGAGAGAGAGAGAGAGAGAAAGAGAGAGATCCACAATGTCTGTTGTCTGATGGCTGTACTGATTAGTTTCTGTCTTTCTGTTGTAACAGGGGTGGGGTGGAAAGTGAGAGTTCGGCTCTGTGGCTGCTGAACATAGTGAGCTCAGGACCTGGCTTCTCTCCGGCTCTGCTCCTGCAGGCTATACTGCACCATGACTGCCTCCTGCTGCGCCTGCTGATCTCCCATTCCTGTATGAGTATCCCCACACCTCATGCAGAAAAGAGCTCTAACTAACTGGTTAATTCCAGCTAAGACATACACATGGAAAGCCAGCCAACACATCTTTTAGAATGGTTTCTTATGCAACATCACAGTACACTTTAATTGACAGAGGAATTGAAGAGGACTGCCATCTTTCACACCCATGCTATCGTATGGTTCTATCATGGCTTCCTATTTGATATATAGTGTACTATAAAAGTTGATAAAGCAATTATGTCATGCCATATATAGTGCACTATATCGGGATTTAGGAGTCATTTCGGAATCAGGCTCCCTGTGGTGACCGCAGTAGACCGCACCGTTAATCTTCTGTGGGTCATTCCTAGTATTTGTTGCTGTTTAGACCTCCAAATGTTCTGAAAGTGTAGTTGTCTTGTCTCAGCATAAAAGGGACATGTTAAGCTCTAAACATATTAGTTAAACCTTTATGACTAATATTTTTACTATAACATGGGCATTCTGATATAAAGGTAGCCACTACACAGCATGCAACTGAGAGCAAGCTAGCATAGAAGTGAAATCAGTTAGTGAATTTCATGCTTTATAATGATTTTATTCTCATTTTGTTGCATTTCCCATAACAGGGTGGACAGATTAGCACTGAACACTTAAGACCAGGCTAAAATGTGGAGCTACTCAATCAGAGCTTCTAGTTGTTTTCCCACTGGAAAAAAAAAATACACAACACAACTTCAATTAGAGACGCAATAGTTTGACTTTACAAGGTGGACAGTGATTGACAGTAACCCTGGTTGCATGTTATTAGATGTATAAAAAAATTGATAGAACTGATTTTTTTAAATATCGAAATATTTTAATAGACACTATAAATACTAAGGCACTGTGTAGTACGAAGAACTCTTGTAATCCCTCTTGTGATTAAGTTTGTAGCTAACACAAAGGTGACAGTATCACATGGCTGTCTTACTCATGTGCCGAATTTAAATAAACACACACACATACATACACACTCAAAATAGACATAAGCTAGTTAGCATTGAGTAGCTGTCATGCTAGCAAAGCATAATGCTATAGCTAACTACCTAACAGCGACATAAAATAAGGTATTAAATAGAGTTCTCCTGTGAGAATCATACTAAAGGTTGACACTGAAGTGGCTAAACATGAAAACTAGTCAGCTAGCTTCTTAGCTAGCTATTTTCACTCTATAAAATGAAGCATTGAATAAAAGAAGGTATGAAATAAGCAGCCGAAATCTAGCTAGCGCAACAACACTGTAAAAGGTTCTTTAATAAAAATGGTCAATACAAATTCACCAGCATACCCAATATTTTCCTTCACTAGTTAAAAATGTTGGTCAAACTACACCAAATCTTTGCAGTCAATTACACTGATATTATTCACAAGCATTAATTCACCTCATATTTAAATATCAGTGTAATTGACTGCCAAAGCTTTGGTGTAGTTTGTGCTTTACATGCTAGACTAATTTAATGCAACTAAGCCATAAATTATTATCCTACCCACAATCCATCTGTCATTCAGAGTGCAATCACTATGCTGATGGAATTGGGCTCTTTAAGCCAAGGAGGTCTTTGAGTGCTCATTTTGTGAGTACACAGCTTTACACACCCATCATCATCGCCCTTATCACCCTCCTCATCATCACTGAATCAATAACACTCTGTAATAAACACTCATTTTGGCATGGGGGAGCAAAGTGAATGACCTTTCAAGATTTGCCTCCCCTTTTCCCTGCACTCGGAGAAGTGTAACCTTTAAAGACTGTTTTGTGCTTTCACATTAATTCACATTATAGAGACCTCATTAATAACCAGGCGGTGCACCAGGACGCCTGCTTTAGTGCTGTGGTGCGAGAATCACACAGCCGTAAATCAAGGTGCTACAGCTGCGGCGCGACTAATTAAGAAGAAACACAGTGGCCTGGTCATCCACTATGTACAGTTCTGCTTTGGTGTTATTCTCGTGAGTCACCATCTCCCTGCGTGGCTGGCACTATCCGAAGCCCACCCTTGCTTTCGATCCTTCAAGGGAATGTTGACCATGTCTGGGTCCAATTAAGCCCCTTTCGAGCAACGCTCTCCAGCTTTTGTACTTTGTACCTGGTAACGCATCAGGCCTGCATGGTTCTGTGAACAGTGTGCAACTGTAAATTTCATTTAAAAATCCGAGGGGAGGAAGCATGAGCTTGTTTATTGTATCATCATAAAAGCAGTGTTTTTCTAACATGCCATACAGCAGCACTGAGGTACTAGCCCACGCACCTTCTGTTTAAGAGATACTTCTCATGTCTAGGCAGTGCAGCATTGGACACAACCACGTATTAATAATGGTTTTCTTGTACAATTAATTAATTAATTAATTAATGTGTATCAGTATTAAACCCTTCATTATGCAGCAATGGTATAATGCAGATTTTCATGTAGTCTTGTTTTTCCAGTGCTGAGTTCATAAGACAGTATTTAGCATCTTTTTGAAGTGCTCACATTTATTTTCAAATCGCTTCAGGAAGTTATGTAACTTCTTCAGCAGTTACTCTGTAGTATCAGAGTTTCACCTAACCACAAGTCAGTTGTCATGAAGCGCTAATGTAATTCAGTGTCACAATCTTATGTGATCAAAAAAAAAATAAATCTGTCGGTTAATTAAGTGCTTACATCAACTTGTCACCACAACTGACGCATGCAGTCTTTGACGGTTGATCTAAGCCTTTATAAATGGTCCTAAAGGTTTATCTCAGGTGTCGTGGCAGACTTATGTGGGTCTTGCGTAGCCACAGGTAAACTGTCATATATTCTGTGACAGTTTTTATTTTATTTGGTTTACGACAGAGGAAAGAAAGCATTATCAATTTCCTTCACTTCTTCTCTTCAGCGCCTGTTAAGCTGTGGAATATATAAACAGCTGTGCAAAGAAAATTCTTTAATGTGGCAGGTAATTTAGGCATGTCATTTCAAAACAGGCTAACATTTGTCAGAGGGTGCAAACAGTGCCTCTCAAAGATGCTGAGTGTGTGCTGTGTTTCATTCACACACCTTTTCAAATGCCTGTCATCTCCTACAAGGGAGAACGACACTGGCTGGAGCAAGGCATAAGGCTAGATCTTTCTGCTGCTGTCTCCAGGCCTGTAGGACTGACAGGACTTCTACAAGGACATTCTGTCAAATCAAAACCCTTTTCTCTGCTGTCCTTGGTCAGACAATATTTATCTACAAAATCAGATGGATACCCACAATTCCTACGGAGCCTTTTGTTACATGTGCTCCAAGCTTTAGATTTACATGGCCTTGAAGTGTGTACCAGTAATTTATTAAATTCTCAGGTACATAATGAAGAGCATGATGGGTTTTCTTCCATTGTACTGAAAGTCCAGAGGGTAATTTAAATGTACTTTCGCTCAGCGGTTCTGCAGCAGTTTACTTTGTGGTTCAGTCCTATATGTAACTGAATCATCTTCATACTATGTTAATAAAGCCGGATCTTTCAATGTGTTTACGTTTCCATACACTACCATCTCTATATCATCCTCCACCATCACCAAAACCCATGAGGAAACAGTAGAATATGCTGTTAACTGGTTACTTGGCTTCTCTGTTTTCAGATCTGTGTTTGGACAGTAAGGTTGAAGTGTCCCCTGAGGCTCAGGAAGCTGCTGCTGAGTTTGTGGAAGCTATTTTTGCCATCCTGTCCTCCCTAAACAGTGTCCCCAGGGCTCTAGCACTAGTGCTTGAGGGCTACCTGGACAGAAGACACCTATGGGACTACTTTTGCAGTTTAGCAGGTATAAAACAACAGCAACTCTTCTCCTCTGCACAGTAAAGTGAGCTACAAAGTCCATGCTCTAAGTCTTATTCACACCTCGTCCAGTCTGCTGTGTCCCTAATTACCCGAGTATTAAATCTGACCAGCAGGCTAGTTGGTAACATGCATGGACAGGAGAGGCTCCTCATAAATCAAAGCCATAATTAAACCTTCAACTCTCCCTATGATTGCTTATTTATTGCCATTTCCATTTTAACCTTGTCTCTTTGTCCCCATTTCGACAAAAGCTGCTACATGTATATTCCCTGTTGTGCTAATGGTTAGCACGTTGATTTAGCATACTGACACAGAGACTGCAATTACGGCCTGACACTTTGCTTTTGGAACTGCCTTTGATTTGGGGGTTTAATCCGGACTCCTGCCGAGCCAGAGCACTCGTTTTTTGTGTTTTTATTACATGCGAGGGGTAATTATTGTTGCATAAATTAGACAAATGAGAGGGGGGTATGCTAGGAGAGGGAGAAGGAGGGTGCGTTGTGAGTGCGCCCTGCTTTTTGTGTGTAAGTGAATGTTCCTGGAGGCGTAATTGGCTTAATTGCTGATTGGGCCCACTTCAAGAGGACCAATGAAATCCAGCGCTAGAACAAAGGCATCTATGATGAGCTTTGCTTAGTGCTAGGATTTGTCTGCGTGCCATTTGGTAAGTGACATAATTGGACTTGTCAGAAATGCCAGCGAGGATATTGCCTTAGTTTTATAGTCTTTGTTAATTTAGCTTGACATCTTTGTGTATTTTGAGACCAGTCCTTTCCTGATCAGAAGGAAATGGCTAAACAGAACCGGCTTACAGATTTTGATTTAATATTTCACATATCTGGAGGAATGTGTCTCTGCTGCTGCTGACACCAAGTTTGTGTGGCTGCCAGGGAAATTTTTAACATTTTCCACTATTTTCTATGATATGTGGCCTGTATCCTAAACACATGTAAAGTTCTAGCACTTTTAAATCTGGTTACTACTAAAAGTTTTACAACGGGAAATGAGTTCTTACTTTGATTATCAGCATCATCCACATCAGTCTCTTGTCTCATCACCCGAGGCAAATGTCCCTTGCGGCATTTAAACATTTTTAAAACTTTTTTCACTGTCGTCTGTATAGAGTGTGTAAGGGCTCGTCTCTGTTTTGATGATGATGATGTAATGGGCAGGAGCATCGCTGAAATTTTGACAGCTACTATCTGATTATAAACTTTATTGTCCATTTCGCTATAGCACATACCTATCCAAAGTCTTGATCACATCATGAGCAAAGCACACTTGACTAGCAGCTTTAGAAATCTTTAGGCAGACAGACTGTATTTACTGCTCTGTTTTTTTAAACTGGCTCCTTACTTGCTAACTGTGATCTTTGCAGGCAGACGCCAAGGCAAGATTACAAAGTAACTGAAAGGAAAACATTTCCACATTGTGTAGTTAAAAAATAAAGCAGAAATGTCAAAGTATATTATTGGCAGGAAAACTCCATTTTGGTCAAAACCTGATTTCTTGGTTGCTTTCCAGAATTTAGCCGCAACAACATCTGACAGGATTTCCCATGCTGCCACACATATATATTCATTATTTACTTAGTGACACCTGGTTTGTTAGGTTCACGTAAAGGTTTGTGGAAAATTATGGGCTTGACTAATTTGAATACATCTAAGCCATTGTACTTGTTTATGCTGTAGTGAAATGTACAATTAACCGTGTAATTTAACTAAAGTCAGCTTAAATGAACCGAACAGACAATTTAGGATTACCATTAGTGAATAGATCAATTTTTACAGCGTAACTACCTGAACTTGTATTTTGACAGATCCAGTCAACGTAGAGCCTGTGCTGTTTAAGTGTGTCAGAGACGTCATCTGCAAACCCATCAGCAGCCTGTTAGGGCACTTAGTGAGCATGATGCAGGCATGTGAGGAACGTCCTAGCCCACTGCTCAGACAAAACCTCCCTGAAAGTGTACAGGCCAAGATCCCTAAAGAGTGGAACTATACGCCTCAGGAGGCCAAGACGAAAGACAGCAGCAAGAGTGAGTAAAGTCTGAAATCAACTAGACAATCAGAATCTGATTTAGGAATAAAAGGACCTTGACTACCATCAAAAAACAGAATAAACATCATGTATGAAATTCTATAATTGTTCAACTAGCAATCATGATCATTTTGTTCAGTGCTGAAATTCAGAAACAAAAGAAATGCATTAGTAGTCTCATATCTCTGTCATTTTATGTTTAAATTTTACATCAACAGTCTTTTCTTTTGCATTGTACATTATAATCCTGTGTTTATTTACATGTGTAAACCTCTTAATCAAAATGCAACTCGTTTAATGGTGATGTTGAGTGAATATATCTTTAAATATAAATCTCAAAATAAATAAAGATAGAAAAAATATGCCACCAGACATGAGTGAGAGGGACGGCACAGGTAGCATTGCCACAGCTCCACGGTTCCTGGTTCAGTCCTGAGCTCAGGTTACTGTCTGTTCCTGTGCATGTTCTTCCCATCTGCATGTGGGTTTCCTCTGGGCTGTCCAGTTTCCTCCCACCTCCCAAAAAAGCATGCTAATATGTGGATTGGCTATGTGAAATTGCCCGTTGAATTAATGTGTGAATGTGTGTGTCTGAATGGTGCCCTGCGATAGTCTGGTGTCCCATTTAGAGTGGATTCCTGCCTCTTACCTAGTTTTCATGAGAAAACTGAAGATGAAAGGATGAATGAACATATTAATGAAGTGTGTGTGTGATTTAAATTAGGTTTAATTAATTGGCGAAGTTAAAATTGTCATTGCAATTAAATTACTATTCATTTTTGCTACACTAGACTTCTATGTTCCAGGTTAGTCCAGATTTATGATTTTCATTCTTTATGATTGTTTAATAGATTAATCAGAACCAAACTGACTCATTTTTCTGAATATTCCAAAAATATACTTTTTATAGCAACTTCATAAATATCACTTTCTTTTCCCTTCAAATACAGTTGCCATTAGTCTGACCATTCAGGCTCTCTCCTTCATCTTCACGCACCTCCCGTCCTGTGTGGCCTCCATCCCCCTGCCTGTTCGCTTCCTCTTTCACATGGCTGAGAAGCACCAGTGCCAGAGCGCCAGACAGCTGAGGCCCACGGGTCTGCTTATCCGGGCGCTCCTCGTCTCCCTGTGCCAGGACCTGGAGAATGGCGAGACCCTGGAGCTGGTATCCACTGAGCCCTTGGAGCGAGGGGTCAAAGAGCATCTGGCACTGCTTTCTGAGTGCCTGCAGGTGAGCCTGGGTCTGGAGAAGGGCAAGCCCAAACCCAGCGTGCATAAGATCCTGCAGGGTCTGGAGGAGAAAAGGCCTAAGTGGAGCTGCATGCAGCTGCAGAAAGCACACAAGCTCTGCAGTGAGAGGTGAGCTCTGAGCGCTAGTCTGAAACGGAGCAATTTGTTAATCGTTTACAGTAAAAGGTTAATGTTATGCGATTGAAAATGTAGCTCTAGGGATTTCAATTTGTTTGCAGTAAAACAGATTAACTTAATGCAATTGAAAATATACCAGTGAAAAAAAGGCTCTCATTTTGGCTCTCATGTATGCGCCAATATGTTAATGTATAATTTCAAACCAGACTTATCTTGACTTTTGCTCTGCTGAGCTTTTCAAAGTTCAGTCATTTAATCAATGAGCAGTTTACATTCAGGGAAATTGCATCCTGTTTGATCATGAATTTAATATCGCATTTAATGTCAACGGTGACCCTGCAGACATCACTTCGGAGAAGAGGCGAGCTTTGATGTTTTTGGAGAAATGACATCACTGCTCATTTTGTTATTCCTTTTTTTTTTTTTATGTAAAAACCGACAACTTCTACCACAAACTAGCAATGCTCCTTATTAAATAATTAGCCTTATTTAAAATGATTTAATGTCATATATGAAATATATACATAAAAAAGCAAAGTAAATTACTGCTAGTATTCCAGGAAATGTTTTTCCATAAATGACAGGAAAGACAGCAGAAAAAAAGAGAGGGCAGAAAGGGCCATGATAGAAAAAGCTGGGAAGAGTGATTATGTATCACCTGTCTCAGACAGTCAAGAGATCCATTACTATTCATTAAAATAACCTTCACTTTCCAGCACTGTTTGTGTTGTAAACAATCAGCGTACAGTGCAGCGGCGGAGTGCGTGTTCCCTAAAAAACCTCCCCCCCTCACTTGTCAACACACACTGACATGCACACACACCCCTCCGCAGTCTCTTGTCTTTTCAAAGTAATTTGTAGAGGAGAAGATGATTGCTCTCCATCATGGTGACCCTGGCAGCGCTTGACGGCGTGCATACACAGATGAAGATGAATGCAGTGGGTTCGGTCGGCGGCGGGGGTGTCCTGCCTCTTTCAGGGCACATTGGCTCTAATGACGTGATTGATAGCTTGTCCCGGATCTGCCGAGCCTCTCATTAATCAAGCCGCTGACTGGATCCAATCATTTGCTTCACCTGCACACTGATGGACAGGGAAGGATGCGGGCCCAGGTGCTGACACGTGGCCTGCTCAGGGCCTCGGCAGCTTCTCCTCAATGTCAGCGCCACTAACGGCCGCCTGACAGCCAGCACTCACCATCTCGCTGCCTTGCTGACTTCTTAAAAAAAAAGCGAAGGAAGTGAGAGAAAAACAGTGACGGCAGGTGTGGGAGGAAGGTGTCCATTTTTTTTAGCTTGACGTGAGGTGAGATGTGTGGAGAAGTGGTGTGGACCTTAAGGTTTATGGTACAAATAGTGTAGCTTTGAATATTTTTTGCTTTTTTTTTTTTTCCCTGTGTTTTTTTAGTCAGTGATAAAAATGAAGAAAAGATGTAAAAAGTATTATGGGCAACATGCCAACATTTCAGCGTTGGTTACACTGCTAAATTGTCCTCGCAATGCCCATCTGATAGCTATTTGTCAGCTCATGTTCCTCATGCTATATAAGCAGAGACTGTTTACATGGCTACATTTTTCTCTCTCTCTCTCTCTCTCTCTCTCTCTCTGTCTGTCTCTCTCTCTCAGCATATTTGAGCATGTGGAGAGTGGCCTGGTGCAGGATAGAGGTGGACCCAGTGAACTGGCCAAGCAGAAAATGTGTGCTGTGCTGCTGGCACTGTGCCAGGGAGCAGGTGGTATTCAGAACCTGCGGCAGATCCATCATACCATCCAGCTCAATGAGGTGGGCATGCGCTGGTTTTTACCAAGCAATTAAGCAGCGCTGCATCCGCAGGCAAACAGAGTTTAACACTTAACTCTATACACCCACACACACACACACACACACACTCATCCTCTAAACTCAGTTATACCACAGCACTGTTATATGCGCGATTCTGATTGGTCAGAAGGTGTTGATTAATTATCTAAAGCAGACGAAAGTGCCGGCTGCAAGGTTTATATGTGCTCAGACTAACACACTATCGTTTCTACTGTAACAGCTTACACAGGGACTTGTGGATGCTTCACAATTTTCGGAAGGAGTCTCCAGTGTCAGCGCTATTTAACAGTCAGAGATAAAGCTATGCCTTTAAGTTTTCAGGACGGAGGCACTTTTCGGTTTTTCAGTAGCAAGATAAGCTGCATATTTATATGCCTCTGCCACTATTTATTCTGTCTCGCATCTGTGTGTGTGCGTGTTTCCATCGTTTCGTCTGTATATCTGAGCATCCGTCTGAGCTCGTTAGTGCAACATCTCAGGAATGAGTGGTTGAATATTTGTAGGATTTATATGTATTATCATTGTAACCAGCAGATGAACTGGTTAGAGTTTGGAATTGATCCAAACAGGGTCAAGGTGACAGCAAGTTCAAATGCATGACATAGTTTTTCTTCAATAGCTTCCTTCCTGTTTGAAGTATATTTTAAGGGAATTTGAGGTATAAAAATAAACAAGAAAGACCAGACTTTTTGGAGGCAGAGGCATCGCAGTCAGTGTCATTGGCATCAAGTTTTACTTGTTAACTTCAAGAGAGAGAAAAAAGTGAGGCTGGTGCGGGTTTATAGCTTCTATACAATGAGTGCTTCCAGAAAATAACACTCTTGCATAACAATAAATGTAACTGTAATCGGATAAAATGCACAGTGTTTTTCTTTACTTTAATTAAAAAAGTAATATTGGTTTATTTTTGTGGTGTAAGAAGAATAAAACATTTCAGGATGTGCCGACATTGGAAAAAAAAACTATTTTCCTATAACAGAAAACCCCATAGTGTTTTATTCCTTACATTGTCTTCAACAGTAAAACTTGTGATGAAAATGAGAATTGAGAACTGAGTGTGTGTGTGTGTGTGTGTGTGTGTGTCTTACTTGCTAATAAATGTAAGAAATGATTTTATCAATGAAAAGATTGTCCTTTTGTTAGTCTCCCATGCAGTTCAGTTATTTTATTTTACTGCAGATTCAGACATCTCAGAGAATATTAACTCTCCTAAAAACTAGTTGCTATGCCTTATAATTGACATAATTGACATGAGTATAGTTTCACATTAACCAGTTAGACAATTTCTTAGTCTTACCTGGTAAATCTTCTGTTTCTGCTCACAGAGTCAGTCAGTCTGACTGATGCACAGTTTCTGAATTTTTCTGAAGTTTTATTTCAAGTTAGTCTTACATGACATGCTTCATCGTGTCACATCTATACATATCTCTGTCCTCAAATCCTATTCTGGATTAAGACTGATTAATTTCTACTATTGTCAGGCCAATTACTGAGGGAATAGAGAGAAAAAGAAATGTCCATTACTTCCAAAATTGGATATGGAATAATTGTAGGGATGTACTCATTTGTCCATTGGTGTGTTCAATAGGCCTGTGGAGATTCCTGCTTAATTTTACCATTTTAATGGGTGCTTGTGAAATGTAGTCTAATAATAATGTATGTCTAGACTCATCCAGGTTTGCATGAGCGTTACTATCTTTGTCCTTTCAATCATTTAGACCGCACGTGCTGTCTTTTTTTAGAGGGTTTTATTTAACTTATGTCACCGTACTCTCTCTCTCTCACTCTTTCTCTCTCTATCTATCTCTTTTCTTTTCTGATTTTTTCAGGGCTTGTTAAGGTCTAAGCTAGCTTCTGCTGTAGACAGTACATCTTCTCCCGAGGGACAACCATCTGTCCTGTTCTCCTCAGCAGCGAATGCACTAAACAGTCCGCCCCACTTCAACCCGCTCTTTCACTTTGACCACATCGGCCATGCTAAATTTGATCAGGTTGGTCTCTTTTTATTTCAGTGTCTTCCCAAAGTTCACTCTCATGCAAATACAATGTAAGTGGAGCCGGGGGGGGGGGGGGGGGGGGGGGGGGGGGGGGGGGGGGGGGGGGGGGGGGGGGGGGGGGGGGGGGGGGGGG
>CM075026.1:6342999-6369249 GCA_037576675.1 Pangasius sanitwongsei | reverse complement strand
AATCGGCCATGCTAAATTTTATCAGTTTGGTCTCTTTTTATTTCCGTGTCTTCCCAAATTTCACTCTAATGCAAATAAAATTTAATTGGTGCCTCCCCCCCCCCCCCCCCCGATTCATGTCATGTGGCGTGTCGTTCCCTTCTAATTTTATTTAAAGCAGTTCATTTATGCTGTGAACTATTTTTCGCTCTCCCCCTCCTCCCCCCTTGGTGCTTAAGCGAGAGCTTTTCCTCAAGGCCACAGGAGCAGAGCTGGCAAGGTGAACACCAGAGAGGAACTTTAAAGTGCTTTTCTGGGATGAACTCCCTGATTCTCTGTAGGTCGCATGGTCCCACTGCAATATTTTATCATGAAGGGGGAGACAAAGAATAAACGCTGAAAAAAGGTTCTCAAAAAAAAAGGTGAAAGTTTGAAAACACTTGAGAGGTGAACTCATGAAGTATGAGGTGGTTGTGAATTGAAAGAAAGAAATAACAAAACCATGTCCCTTGTGGTTGTACGATGTCATATTTGTTGGGTTTAATTACGAGATATCTCAGTCCCATTGAACTTCTTTAGGCTTTGGGTTGAAGACTGGGAAAAAGTTTTGCACTTGTGAGATTTGAAGGTCAATCAGTGAAAGAAATCTTCAGGAGAACTTTGTACTTTTGTTCCTCTTTTATTGCTGTAGAAGTTTTTTTTTTGTTTCCTAAGCTCAAAGGCTAATACTTCACCCATTGTCGTGTGCTAGCTGGAGCACTCGTAATCCTTTTCTGCTTATCACAAGCGTTTGCATTGCTTTGCATAAAGCACCCTATTAAGAAGATGATTAAAAAGCTTCCCAGGCTTCAGGTGGCTGTGCGGTTTATCAAATCAAATGGAGGGGAGGGAAAGAGGAAACAAAAACAACAAAAAAAAAAAAGCCTACGAGTGACGAGCCATCAGTCAGCCGGTTGGGAAGGAGGAGGGGCCGTCGTGTTCTTCTCTTTTCGTCAATAAAAACTCTGCCTGAAGTTAAGAGTGTCATTTAGGCAATCAAAGCAATCAGATTTTCATGTGCCTTGCTAACAAAGGGCCAGTTTACACATACTCACTCAGAAACAGAAAAAAAAAAAAATCACCGGGCAACTTGCCACACAGAACAGCTAGAAGAATAACGACTCCTCTACCAAAATTGATTTATCTTTTTATAAATGATGGCTACATCCTTCACCAAATGGATTTATAAATTAATTGCTGTCTTATTGGAATAAAAACCTTCTTGTGCAGACATGATAGATAGATTCTGTCAGAGAGACCTCGTCCAGGACCCCCTCCTCTTTAGTTAGTCCAGCCCAGCTGGAGCAGTAATTTTGTGATCGTATTAACGCTGATTAATAACTAACAATACTCCATGCTCATTTGTCAACAGTCAGCTATGAGCAAGAGAGAGTGGGACTGGGCCCAACTGCTGTCGGCCTATCAGAGAGTGAGTCAGGTGACCTTCACAGATCTGCTGGCTAACAGGTAATAGTTGCTTGATCTCTCTCTCTCTCTCTCTTTTGCTCTTTCTCGCTCCCTCTCTCCCACTTCCTGGTTCTCAGAAATCTAAACATATTGTGGACATGGAGGAATCCCTCTTGTGAATGTAAATGTATGTGTTTTCATTAGAGCAGGTGCATAATCCTAGAGAGTCCTTTCTGATTGCATGCTGCTGTATGTATTTCACTGGGGAGTATTAAGATGAGTTTATGAGTTAAAAAATAAAATCATCCATTTACATTTACGGCATTTGGCAGACGCCCTTATCCAGAGCGACTTACAATTACTTCATTTATACAACTGAGCAGTCGAGGGTTAAGGGCCTTGCTCAAGGGCCCAGTACTGGCAGCTTGGCGGTGCTGGGGATTGAATTCATGACCTTCCGATCAGTAGTCCAACGTCTTAACCACTGAGCTACCACTTCCCTAATATCAGCCGATATCCTTCTGATCCTTTGCTCAAAGAAGAAATTACAGCGCTTGTTATTGCTAGAGCCATGTAGCAAATGGAATCTGACACAACTTTTATGAACTTTTTAAGTGCAGAGCACATCATGTGCTTGCCTAAGCTAGAATTACCTAAAATTCACACTGTGACACACATGTTAAGTCTGTTGCACCTGATATCCTTTGTAGGCATCAGACTTAGCTGGCAACAAGCTTCAGGACCTTGTAAACTGATTATGCACACCAGTTTCGGACACGAGAACAAACCTTTTCAGAGTTATAAAACTGGGTTGAAAAATTTTTGGCATTGTATCTAGTTATTAAAGGTTTTGTTTTTTTTACTCACCATGTTAGTGCTGAGTAAATGTGGTTCACTGTTTGCAATGCCAATCAAAGTAGTCCAGGTTTAGTTAAGAAAGAAGTCTGACTCATGAGACAAGTGAAATGTAAGCAGAATTTAATGTAACAGGGGTGGACAAATTAGAAATCCATTTGCTAGCCCAGCGGGTAAGTGAAAGCTCCAGTGTGCTGCCCAGTCCCATGTTTTGGTTGCCTGGAAACATAATTGATTATGCTAAAAAGTGGTAGCTAATGTCATGTAATAATGTATGGCGAGGTAGTCAGCTAGTTAAGTGTATTAATACAGTATATACAGACGATATAAATTTCTGGAGAGGGAATTTCTTTCCTGAAAATTTGATGTAGCATATTATGTTTGTAGGACCTCAAGAAAACTCAACATGCTGTTGGCAAACATTTCAGCTGTGTGATGTGGTGTCGGTCTTTATTTTCTCTCGATATGATTCACTGCTAGCAGGAGAGTTATATAAAGACTTTTAGCTGCAGTGTATTAGCATCAGTTTCCACAAACCGTGTTTGTGTTTAAGAAAAGATTGCCTGTTATTCATGCATGTTAATTAATCTATCTAGTAAAATTGCTCTAGCATTGGCCTCGATGTTGGTGTGTGTAGAGGAGCAGGCGGTGAGATTCGGAAGCATGCACTATAGTTACAGCATTGAAGTACGTCACACAACCGGGACGTGCATTACATATAAACATACCAAATAAGAACTTTTGTTTTATGATTTGTATTTATCTTCTTTATATAACTGTTAAACCTACTTGTCCACCAGGCAAGTATGAATAAACATCAAATAGCCTGGACATGAAATCTGATTAGTCCTAGTCCAACTACTGCATTCTAGAGTAATGAAAAAAAAACCTTCAATTCAGTCCAAAAAGTTCATATAAAAATGTGACATGAGTCAATGGGCCTCAGCATATTTGCGTTTATTCTGGTCCTCCATTTGAGTGTAAACACTTTTCATGTGAATTGTGTCACATTCTCTAAAATGGCCTGTTCTACTTTTGATTGGTGAACTCTAAGAAAAGGCAAAAGTTTGTATAACCTTTGAATAACCCACTGCTGCAAAGAATCAGTGATTGATAGTGAAATGATTGTGGCTCAGCTGCCCACTGCTCATGCTCAATAACTGCCCTGTGGCAGTGGTGCCGTGGCCAGCTTGCCTTGTACCCCCGCAACAGCTTGGAGATCCTCCAGATATCCGTGTATCTTCCACAGTAGGAGGCATCGATGTGTTCATCCTTCTCTATACACATTCTCTCAGTGATGGAGTGCCTCTTCCCTTTAAATGGAGTTGGAGGTTGTCTGCGAGGAGAAAGAGGGGAAAGAGGCAGTAAAGGTGAATGAGACAAGGTTAGACCGTCATTACTTATAAGTGCTGCCTTTGATGAGACGTGTACATTACCCAGGTGCAGTGCAGCCCATGCTTTCCCATGGGTTTTAAGTTATACACCCTGATAGTAAAGCCATTTACTGTCGCTGCTGTATGTTCGGGTGGCCCGACTTCAGGTGGAACCTGATTGAGGTTGTGCTCTCTTCCTCCTCACTCCTCCTCATCCTCGGCTTGTTCGGGAGTATAAATATTTATGGGACGGGGTGACGCTCCAGGCAGCCGAGACTCATCCGTCTCTCCAGACCTCTATTCTGAGCTGTCACGCTGAAGACTATCAGGCTGCCATAAGGGCCCCTCACACCTTGTCTAGCAGCTACACAGGCTCCATTTCAAACCGCCCTCATTTTTACATGCGCCTTCGTACAAAGGGCAAGCAGCTTGTCTTGCCAAGGACGGTGTTCCTAATAAGGGTGGTGTGTGTGTGTGTCTGTCTGTCTGTGTGTGTGTGTGTGTGTGCACGTGAGTGTGCACAAGAGTTCTCCACCCTGCTCGCCCTTGTGCCACTTTGTTGCACATGTGTTTAAAACAGATACTGTCATTCGGCTCTGTCTCCCAGGCATTACTGCAGGATTATTCATGAATGGTGCTGAATAGGTAATACTGAACTTTGAGTGCAGACTGGCATGGCCTCCCGAGAGAGAACGAAAGAAAGAGAGAGAGGTGGGTGGGTAGAAAAGGCAATGTAAGAAGGAGGAATGATAGTGGAGGAGAGACGAGAGAGTAAATATTATATAATATGGTGTAATCCTGTGAAGAAGAAGGAGTCCAAATCTTTGTGACTTGCCTCATTAGAGCTCTCTTTATTCATAGCATGCAGGTTTACAGCATGTAATGAATGACTGGGATTATGGGAGGCTAAATTTTACAGATCTCTCTGAGCTGAGAAGTGTTTCTGCTGCTTGCTTATGTGCCTGTGGTTTTTGAAGGACGTTAGAAGTCTGTGTTGGTGGAGAACTGCACAGGTTCTCTCATCTGTGAAGCTCTCTCACGGGACTGTGGGTGTATTATGCATGTGATGAAAACTATATGACTGGAGTGAGTGATAACAGGGACAGGTCTGCAGACCGATGTCCCAGTCTATGTCTATTTCTGTCACTTTCATTTGAGTCTCGAGTGTAATAGGCTGAGTTTATGAAACATTGCTTGCACGTATCCCAGTACCGCCTCGAGAGACTATCAACTATCAGCATTAGCTTTGTGCTTTGCGCTTGCTCGTTCAATTATCTCTCCAGCTCTCCCTCCCTTGCTGTCTCTCTGTCCCTTGCCTTACATATTTACTATACCTGCCAGTCCAGTCTAGTTCTCCTGATAATTTCTGAGCACTGACCTTATATTCGGCTATATAAAACGTGGAGTCCAGGGAGCGGGCACTGGTGGACTTTTACATTCTAAGTTGTTAAATCTTGCTTGATATGACTTCATTAATTCTGAGAAACTTTCAGCGCCAACTCGGCTGCGACACCTAACCAGATGGGAGATTAAGGGGAGAGAGAGAGAGAGAGAGAGAGAGAGCAGATTTACACAGGTGCGGGTGTCCTTCTTTGTCACCTGTCATTTGGCCGTCTCTGCTGGCGGTGTCATAAATCATTCTCAAATGGAACTTTTCAGCAGAGCCGAGCTGATTAATGGAGTCTCTGATTCCCCAGACTCACAAATGACACCGAGAATAAGAGAGCGAGAGAGAAAAAGCAAATTCTCAGACTCCAACATGACCCAATCAGACTGTAGCCAGGGTTAAGGGGATCAGTGACACAATGACTTTAACAAGATAGACAGCTTATAGCTGAGATGAATATTTAAGTTCAGTATTTGATTTACATGGAAGGATGCTCTTTCCTTCATTTTCAGGTGGGATGCCTAAATTTTTTTTCCCTCCAAAGTAATCGTTGCCAATTCCCACACACTAGCTGCTTCTCCCATGTTGGACCATAGATACCAAATGGTGAAGCAAAGGCTAAAATATGTATAGTCCAAGATGGATACAACTAGACCCTGCGATGTTTTTGACTGTTGCTCATACAAGCAGCTGAACATGAGCTAACAGACGCCTGTGATTGGCTGCTGTTACTCTAATCAACAGTGGAGACAGGAAGTCTCGAATTCGCAGTGATATAGCAAAGCCATTAACCACCTCTTCTTCTACACAGAAGGGCATTCTTGGTCTCATTCCTTATTTTCTGACATATTAAAAGTGATGACAATTTATAGTGCTCTTTATGGTATGCTTTCTGCTTAAGGAAAAACAACCTGGGATTGATGGTAGTAAATTTTGCACTTGTTTGCTACTCATGAGCCAAACGTAATTTAAAAACTTTTTTTTTTTACATTGTGCAGTTGCACAGTTCTCCCAGTGTCTGTGTGGGTTTCGTCTGGGTTCTCCGGTTTCGTCCCTCCCCCCATGCCAGTAGGTGGATTGGTACTCAAAATTGCCCTTAGGTGTGAATGAGTATGTGCCCTGTGTTCCTGGGGTAGGCCCCATATTCACCATATCTTTTGGTGATATTTTGCTATCATGTTCTTCAGGATTTTATGACAACATACATTCTACTGTCATTTTTTCTTCACATGCAGTGTCAGTTTGTTGCAGCCTGCTGTAATATGACATTTACCTCTCTTGCCTTTATATGATGTTTCATTGGAGATGGAGTATGTATTAATTAATTTTGATCAGCTTGCTGGTGGATTAAAATATCTAGATATATACACTTTTTTACCTCAATTTGCAGTTGCAGTCAATTTTCAGTTCTATTTCGTATCACTCCAGCCATTTGCCGCCTTTGACAAAGCTAAAAGTTAGTTTCTCACCAGGTGCCTAAGAGCACTTTCTTTAACAATACACAGCTACATGAACTGTCCTTTTAGTTGTTTTGTTGTGCTCTTATTCTCACTGAAATAGTATGTTGCATCAAGCAGTCTTGAGTTTGCACCTCTCAGGTCAACAGCCTGGGTCGATCTTTACCACTCACACTGCTGTGACTCTACAAGCTGTAGTTGCTGCCCAGGCAAATAATTGTTGAGCAAAATGGCAGTTTCAGATCTGAAATGGAGTGCTCTAAATTGCAGTGATAGGCAGTGTGCTTCACCATTGGGCAAATGCCATCTGTTCCAAATGATGGCCATATGGTAAGCTTTCTTTCCCAGGGAACGAAATAAAAACAAATGTGTCAAAATGGTGGGGCTTTGTCCACAGACGCTGATCAGCTCGTTTAGAGGTGGAGTCCTGGTGGGTATATGGAGAATAATTGTTATTGCTGCACCTTTTAGCTTTTTAAGAGATTGTAGTGTGTTTATGTTGTTGTGGATTTGAAGCTTTTTGTGGCGGTGGGGTGAGCAGAGCTGTCAAAGTTGAAGAGGCTTGCAAATCCTGTGTGTTAGGGGAAAAGCAAATGCTTCACTTGTCAAAGCATCACCTCGGCCTTTGTCTGCAGCTGAGAGGTTCTAGGGTTGTCATATTGAAAACACATTGTGAAAAGACATCTTTTCTCCATTCCTAGCTTTTTTTTTATGTTTATGCTCACTTGTAGCAAAGTTTTTTGTATTTCTCAGTCACTTTTTTAATCCTGAATTTGTTAGGGCTGTGAATTAGAGGGTGGTTTCTGAGTGTTTGTGTGTGTGTGTGTGTGTGTGTATGAGGGTGGTGAATCAGTGAAGCCTAGGAGAAGGCCGCGGCCCCACCTCACACAGCGGAGGCTGGCTGAAAGGCTCATTAATCAAACTCTGAGTCACAGATGTGATGGCTTCCACACAAACTGCCAGCAGACTGTGAAAGTCACATCGAACAGAGTCAACTGTCAAGCAGCACGGCCGCCATCTTCCTGTCTGCTCTGCTTTTTGCCTGATATGCCAAAAAACCTCCGGATTTCATACATTAGCAGCTTCTGTTCTTTCGTTTGTTTTTTTTTTTCGTGAACTATTAAGAGCTTTCTGCCATACTAGAGTCATACTTCAATTCAGGCAACAATTCATTTCCTGCAATGTGGTTAACTCATTTAGCTGCACTTCTATTAGTGTTAATAAAGTGACTTCCTAACAGAAGAGTCCTTTTCTTCAGTCTGAGACCAGATCCATTGAGATCCATTGGGTATTTAAAATCCAGATCACTCTCAATCCTTTTTTTCAATTATGCACTATTATCAGCCATAATCTACCATCCTAATTTACAGCTGTCTAAATGAGCTCCATCAGCGCCGTAATCTGTCTGGCCAGTGATTGACAAAGCCACCCTGGTGTCCCCGGATAGAGTGAGGCCACTGACAGGCAGTGGGTCCCCCAGTGTCACTGCGCTGCCAGTCACAGAGCAGCGCCGTCAGCACTCAGCCATTTGCATCCGGGGCCAGGAGCAGATAATTAGAAGGATTCCTGCCTGTCAGTGTTCATCTGGGCTCCAGTGAACATGCCTTGACAAGACGACGGAGATCCACTAGCAATGGCATTAGACTGTGGCGAAAAGGGTCTGGTTCAGAGAACCAGATGCAGGCAGAGTGTTTGGAGTGTTGGTTGACACTCTGTGATTGAGATTGTAATTAATTTGAGGTGTTTCAATGATGGCATTGAATTCATCCAGGAGAATTAACAGTCGCTAGTCACTGCTTCCCTGCATTCTTTCATTGGTATGTTGTATTTACCAAGACCATATCTATCTAGGCATTATGATAAATATTTGTAACATGCAAAGGAAGCAGAGATGGCCTTATATGACTACACATTTTCCACTTTCTGTATGAGACATTCATGATCCATGATATATTCACACAAGCTGACTTTCTCAGTACAGCTACAAGGACATGTACAGTCATTGGCTTTACTAAGAAATCTGCCTTCCAATCTTAGAAATGCATGAATATTAAGAGCAGAAGACAGCAATGCTAACACTCAGAGTGCTAATTTGCTCACCAAAAGAACAGTAAAGAACAGTTTCTTTCATCATGTCATTTTCTCACAGAGAAATAAATGTGGCATATGGAGTAATGAATATGGCAGCAGCATAATTCATGACTTTTGTAATTTTGTTAATCAAATAATTCAAATAATGTATCAGTAATAGCTTTCTCAAGAAAGCAAGACCATGCTGCCTTGTGTCAACTTCACTGTCATATTCACCAAAACAGTGGATGAGAAGGTGAGTTGCCCTTCTAAGCAAATTGAGCAGATCCCCGAGGGCATTTGGAGTCTGGAGCAGCATAACACTCTGGCCTATGGGCAGATGGTCATCCAGCCTCTTGAAACCTGGGCTTCTTGGGCCTTCATTGGCATGCAGGTGCTGTGAGCATATAAGGCCTGGTCTGGAAGGACAGCGAAAGATGATGAAGGTTGCTCACTCATGGCTGCTGAGGAGAAGGTCTGCTGCCACATATGCTCTTTGCCTGCTTTGCTTTGTGTTCTAACACAGAGTTGTGTGTGTGACAATAAAATAGATCTGTTTATACCCGAGCACATTTGCGAAGGCTAAAGCAGCACCACCTCACACATGACGCAAAGCAGCATTGCTCCTAGATTAATACATGACTTTTGTCCTTTTTATAAAAAAAAATGCATGAGGGGGAACATAGACCTTGCTCTCTGCCTTCCTAAATTATTTTCCCATATAAACTATATTGTTAAGATGGAAAATGACTGTAGAGCAGTCTCTATGCATTTCTGAAGGTTGCCTTCATGTGACAGGTTTGCTATGGTAGCCCAAGGTGTTTTTGACGTAACACATCGAAAAGGCGAGGACTAAAAGAATTAAAGCTGTGCATTGAATTCCTCTTCAGTGGTGGACTGAAGTCTCTGGAATTGATTCTTTCACTTTCCTTTTCTTTTTTCTTCTCTTTTGCCCCTCCAAACATCTTTATTTTCTCTATATCTCTGCTTTGTCATGACTTTTAAGCGCAGGCTGCTGGATTGAATTTGCCCTGCTAAGACATTTAGTGATCCTGATCGTGCCTTTGAATCCATGACCAGCTTAGCTGGGAACGAATCTCTCAGATGTACTTATTCTATTATGAGAAGTCATTTCCTTTTTCTGCTATAGATGGTGTGCGTCGGTGTCGGCTGGTACCCTGCATTGTGGCTGTCTGACTGCACAATTGGTGCGATACACTGTGGCGATGTTATGAAACGCCATTTGGGATGAAAAATGCTCCTTGTCAGGCTTTCTATCTCTCCTTCTTTATCTCCCTCTCCAATCATCTCATCCATCTCTTGCTCCTCTTGAACTTGGGTGCTCTTGCCAGAGGGAGCAGATCTAATCAGATAGCAGGGCCGTGGAGCACTGGGCCAAGGGGCATCAATGCCTCCCCATTGCGGGCACAACACTGACCTCGAGCCATTCCAGGCAATCAGTCACTCAGCCCAACCTGTCCATTTCAGTCTTGGCCAATCTGGAGTGTTCTGTCTGCTCCAGACCACCATTCAATTTCAGCCAGTCTGCTTGTATAGCTTTTCATCCTTCATCTGCTTTTTCGTTTGCTTCTGTTTTCTTGGAAGATCTACCACCTGCTGGCTCCGGGCCAGCCGATTGTCCCTTCCTGGTCCGGGAGAGGTCAGAATGCCTGCTGTTTTCCTTCCTGCTTATCCAGAAAGCACTGCACTCTTCAGAAAACCAAACCCAGCAGTGGGCATCGACCTCCACACCACGCACCGCGGGAACCAGGAGAGGGCACGGCCAATAGCAGAGACCTCCTTCAGCTCTACTTTATTACAGCTGTACCTGACTAAGATAGATGTGTTATTTTTACACTAAGCTTTTTAATGATCGAATGTCATGTTTGCTTACTTCTTGACCCTGATAGACAAAAGTCAAGGTCTGCTCAAAGCGCAGTGCACTCAGTCTGACATCATTTGGTAGACGGAAACTGAAAGAAGGGTTATGCAGTATAAATAATGCTTGTAGTCAAATAAGACAAACAAGGAGTCTAAAGGATGTGGTTCTCTACTGATATTTGACTTTGATAAGTCAGCATAATTTGTGATGGGATACTAAGGGATTTTGCCATCTGGAATACTGTCCTTAAATATTGTTCTTCACACACACACACACACACACACATGTACGAAAACCTCGCCAGGTTTTAAAAGGCTGCCAGCCTCAGGGGATAATCATGTGACATGCTTGTTTAAAACAGATCAGCTTAGTTGAGAGTGTTTTCAGTAGCATCAGATATTAGTGATAGGAGCGATCAAACACCATTGTCACAGATGAAGCTTTTAAAATGCCTGACAACCGAAAGGACTGTTGTATATTTTAAATGTGATGTGGCATTGAATGCAAGGGCAAGATTAGAAAAGCACAGTGATTGAAGGCAGAGGAATTCCTGGCCTGGCCAGAATAATTAACACTTCCAGTATGAATATACTGTCTCATTACAGCTCGAGTGCTTATATAATGCACTTGCATATTGCACCACCAAAGATTAAAGAACTCCGAGTTCAGGTGGTGTTTAGGTCGTTAAAATGCTGTGGCTGTGGCTGTATTTGGATATGGATATGATTTGTTAGGGTTTTTTTTTTTTAAACAAAAAAGCACTCTAATTTTTAGCAAAAATTTTGTTATCTGGTCCCATTTCAGTAATTATGTGCTAAATATTCTCCCTGTCGAATAAAAGTGTGCTTTTCTTTATGTAGCAATGTTATTGTCTTGCATTTAGTGATTCATCCAACATAAGCCAGCAGTTCAATTATACTGTATCTCTACCTCCCATATGATGTGCAGGGAGACACACAGAGAGAGAGAAGCTCTCAGGCTAGATAATGAGGGTGAATTAAGCCATCTCCTTCTATAGACGCTGTGAAAAAAAGGCGAATAAGGCTGGAGTGAGGCCTCTACATTTACTTACTACTGTCCTTCTCTAGCCATCTATCCACCCTCCCTCTCTTCTTTCTCTCTTGCTTTATCTCCCACTCTCTGAGTGTGTCTCTGCCCCCCTCACAGTCCTGCTCTCTCTCTCTCTCTCTCTCTCTCTCTCTCTCTCACTCACTCAGTCTCTCTCTGTCTCTCTCTCTCTCTCTTTCCTGATTTCATAGCTCTGTCTCTCGTTTTTCCCTGCTGAATGTGTGGGAACTGGAAGGCATGCTTCTCTTTACCCCCCACGCAGAATGGATTGCCTTGAATTTCTAAGGCTGTAGAAGTGTCCCATTGTTATGATGTCACCACATCTCAAGAAGGATGACCTCCAGACCCTATGGATTCATGGCTGTTTCGTCGCCCCCTCTCTTCCATTTTCGACAAGTGCGGTTGCCTTTGTCCACCCACTAGGGGGTACGCAGGCCTTTTGGGATAGAATTTGGAGCGCTTGCGGCTTAAGACACACAACTTATTTGACAGTGGCTGCCGCTTCGTTGCAGTGTCCGTCGACTCGAGCTGGCTCTCTTTCACTCTGCACTGTGCCTTCCTTTCACTTTTCTATAGCTAAGAATATAGCGAGCACCGCCAGATGTCGCAAATACATCACCGTACGGTGAAAGGCTGGCTGAAATAAATCAAGGCACGTATGCAGTGGGGGGATGTGAACTGAGGCTGAGGCTCTCGGAGAGTGCGTGTGTGTGTGTGTTTGCGTTTGTGTCTGTGAGGAGTAAAGGGCAGGAAAGGTCGCAGGATTGTCCCTCTGTTGTTTTATATTTTATGTATAAGATGAGGCGCGAGGATATGACAGAGGGAGGTCTCCCATACGATCCCATACCTCAAAAAACAAACAAAAAAAGCCTTTAGCTAGAGGTCCAGCCAAAGGGACAAGGCCCCCAAAGGGACACAGAGGGCGCTTGAGGTGTCTCAAGACTTGCCTGACCAAAAATAATGCTAATTGCTGCTTGAGAATAGACACCGTCTCTTCCTGGCACAGCCTGCATACATCATGCACACATACACACACTCCTGCGGAAAGGACTAAGTGAAATGGGCTGCGAGACGGCTTTGTTTGCAGTTGAAGGAGAGCAAGGCAGACATGTCCTCAGATCTTTGCCGAGTCGGGGATTCCCTAGAGTGGTGCTATCCCAACAACACTTGCTCCTGCGGGGGGAAAAGTTTACAGTCATCGCCGCATTTGTAGCGCCGTTACACAGAGCAAGGCATTAAAAATCCTAGATCTAAGCAGACATGTCCAAGGAAAGGGGGGGGAGGAAGGCAACAGCTACAGATGGGGATAGAAAAAGGATGCTACAAAGACTTTAGAGCAAAGCCCCCAAAATACCGTATTTATATGGCTTATTTGTAGAGATGACAAGAAAACAAAGCAAGACAGCAGCATAAAACACCTCTTACAACATTGCCTCTTTATAAGACATGCCTCACCTCTTTATCACACCTCTATAGGCATAAAAAGCAGCTACTTTATATTGGATGGATGGCTGTAGTCAAGCTTTGATATGCTGATGTGATGTCTTTTTATTCCATCAGACGAACTAGTCAAGATGGCTGATCATCTGACCGAGAGCACAAGATGATCCGGCCATTTCTTGACTAAATCTTGCAGGATGGTTCAGTGTATAATGTCATTTAATTATCATTATGAACACATATTAGCAATGTGGAAAATGATGAAGGCTCACCGCTTGGTGTCAGTGTGCGGTTTTATCCCCACAAAAGAATAAACTGTCCGTGGATGTATTGAGAATAGAGGGCATGGCGGGAGGCCTGAGTTCAGCTGACCTTGCTTTTGCCCTGATCATATGCACAGATACTATCTTCTCTTGCTGAATGGAGGCACAGAGCAGGCAGATGTTAATGAGTGAGGAATGTGAAAATGCTTATACAGCTGGATTACCTGGAGCAATATCAATAACCATGTTTTAAATTCCACGTGTAGCTTATATGCCTTCATATGCTGTATACGTTCATATATTTAGTATGTTGGGGAATAATGTATGTGGGTGAGACATAATAGGGAAAATAAACCCTGGAATCACTTCAAATGCAAAAACCCGTCTAAACATATGAGTTGTAGTGAGATGATATGAGATCAAGTTGTCTTTCGCAAATAGCCTTTACTATCTATTTTACTATCTTTACTACCTTTACTATCCATTCCTTGGAGTGTGTTTATACACAGTAATAATTCAGTCATTATCTGATTTTAGTCTGTTTTAAGAAATCTGATGGTTCACACAGTTCTGGAAATCCTGGAATAGCCTTGGAAAATTAAATGATCATTTTCTAGGCTTGGAAAATGATAAGAATGGAAAGATTATTGAAATGGTATTTTCAATAGCCACAATTTTATCACATTTTAAAGAATTGGTTTGTAAGGGGGGCCTTTCATCATATCATCACGTCCTTCGTTTTTGTAGGGTTTATTGGCTAACCAGTTGTAGAGAGATATACTTCATATATTTATAAAGAAAATCCTAGCAAGAGTTTTCCCATTATCATATTTCTTAAGTGCATGTAACCGTCTGGGAGATATATTGCCTTTTTTTTTTTTTTTTCTTCACTTTTGTACAAGTAGACAGTCAAAGTCTACGCAAATGGAATTGAACTGGAAAAAAAAAACGAAAAACGAAAACGAAAAAAAAAAAAAAAAAACACCAAAGGGTACACATTGTACAAGAACTTCACAATTGGATCATTTTATGTTTATTGCGGCTTTTTGAAAGCTGTAGCTCTTTTTCATTGCTTAAGAGGCATTACACCTTGGATATGCAATACCATCATTAATGTAGTCCGGTCTGTTTACTTGTGCTTATTCATGCTTCTTTTTTTTTTTCCTTGAGGATTTGTGGTATATGCTGCTTTGAGGAAGAAAACACCATTACAAAAGGTTCCCCTGCAAGTCATGGTAATTAAGTGTTGGATTAACCTTCGTGGCTGCATTTGTACATTTAAACCTCGGAAAAGGTTATTTTTCATGAGCTCCTTAATAGGGCCTTGCAAAATACTCCACTAGTCCGGTGTAAATGATGTTCTATTGCATTATTGAATGCGTATGATTTTTGTATTTAGAAAAAAAATCCCATTAGAGATGTAACCATATTACTTCCTGTGGGAATATGTGACATTTGATATGAAATTATGAAATCTATAATATGTAGTCCTGTGGTCTTGATAATGTTCTGTGCAGTGTACAGGTTTTGCAGGGTTATTATTTTATAATAATGTACTTGAATTATTGAGTGTGCCATATTGATTTTGGAAATAAAAACCATTTATTCTAGAGGTAGATGTTATTATTTTAATATCGGGGCTGTGCTAATTTGATTTATCTTGTATGTTTCATTTTTCATGCCAGAATGTTTTTTTTTTTCTTTTTACTCTGTCATGAGCTTTACATGATCGTAAGCAGGAGTGACTTTGTCAAATAGGAAAAATAGTCTTTTTCATAATTCACTGGTTTTGGAGTGCTTCATTCATCCAGGCTGTCAATAGCGACCATCCAGGACACATTGACTTAACTATGATTTTTTTTCTAAGATTGAAAGACTGTATTGAAAAGATCTGGATCTGAGTGATAATACAGCATGACACAGCTATGTTTTTGAGACTGCACTTGTATGCAATATGAATTTATAATATTCATATATGCTTATACATACAGCTCACAACTACTAAGCTCTTGAAATCTTCGGGTTCAGCTGCTTGCTTGGCTAGCGCTTTGTGTTTGTGTGTGTGCTTGTGTGCATCCTTCCTCCCTGTCCCATACGCACAACCAGCCTAGCCCCCCCGGCAGAGCCACAGCTTCGCCCAGGTGCTAGCAATGAAACTTTAATATGTTATTTAAATATGGAGGGAATTAGCCTTTGAGATGCATGGACTTGGGCAGCTGCAGAGGGTGCAGTGGTCAGGCAGGCGCTCTGGGAGGCCAAGGGTTCGGCTCAGCTACGCACACTGTGGGGGAATATGTTAATTCACGGGTAAAAATAACGTGGAGCAATCCTACAGCTAACATTGCCGGCCTAATGAGATATAGCATTGGGGAGCTGAGAGCTCATGGCTGTGCGACCACGCCTGGACGGTGGGTCATGATTATTGATGGTCTTCTTTCGTTGAAGTCTAAATTATTCATCTGTTCACTGAATGCACTGCATTGTAATTGCTTGCATTTGTTTATTTCTAGAGCTTTTGATTAATTGTTAATAAGTGGGACTTTATGTATATAAAACAAAGTTGACAATGAGTTCAAAAATTCATATCTTGTGATTGCACTCAGATCTTTCTTAGCTGATGATCCTTGCCATACCCTTTTGTTTGAACTTCAAAAAAGTCAGAATGGTTTCATTAAATGATTAATCCATATATTTCATATATCTTGTCAGCATTAATTACGGCATATTAAAGTTTGCCCTTTAAAAGAGACCAGTGAAGGATGCGAGATTTCCCCGCTGATGAACACACAGGCCACTGTAGCGGAAATAGTTTTTGAATGCTCATGACAATAAGAATTAATCCAGGCTTCACTTCAGAGGGAACTTATCAGAACTTATCAGGGCCTGCCATATGACTTTGTACCATCACATATTGCATCATATAATGTCTAATATTACATTAAGTATGTATTGTACTTAGGTGTTACAACTAAATATTTTATTACACAACACTAGCGTGACACATTTGGACAAAAATCTGGACAAAATTATTTATTCTATTAATAATTCTATTCATAATTATTGATTAATTGCTATTTTAGTTATTAGAACCACATATTTTACAGTTCAATATTCAGCATGTCTAGTACACTTTCCTTTTCCACCCATGGGATAACTAAAATGAAAACTAAATACAAAGTAATATCCTTAAAAGTACAATAAGCATACATTACCAAGCCTCTTCACTTAAAGAGACATTTATGATGAAATTTCATGCTGAAATATATACATATATATATATATATATATATATATATATATATATATATATATATATATATCTATATATATATTTATATATACACACACGTGTGTATATATATATATATATATATATATATATATATATATATATATATATATATATATTTATATATACACACACGTGTGTATATATATATATATATATATATAGATAGATAGATAGCTTTTTTAAATTAATGCAAACCATGTTCCTAAAAATTGAGAAATCACAAAAAAGTCACACTGTCGTATTCATGACTAAGCATCACAGCTTTTGTTCAGGGAAGAGAATACAGTGGGGCGATGACTCACAAGGCAGCTCACAGCTGTGTGTATGACAGTTAAGCAAAGCTAGGATTGGAGGTTTCTGTTAACTACTTAAGCTTATGAAAAAAAAAGCTTTGCAGAAGACATCAGTGCAACAAAAGATGATGTTTGTTCATGGTGTAAGTCTTTCTCTCAACTAATTTTTCTGTAGTTGTTAATTAAAATATTACTTTTTTAACTGATATTTGCTGACAAAGCATGACTTCAGTAGTGCAGTAAATCACAATGTAAACAAATCTAAACTACTCTCTGACCATTAGTACTGCTGGGAAGGAGAAAAGTGTGTAAAGTGATTAAACTGCAGCACCCAATGATGCTACATTTCTTTCCATCTTAATAAAGATGGAGCTGGAATAATTAGCTTACAGATTCCTTTCCCCGCTAGCCAGGTTTCTCTCTCTCTCTCTCTCTCTCTCTCACTCCTCTCACTCTCTTCCCTTTATAATCAGTGAATTGATCCAGAGCTTCTTTAGAGAAGGGGATTCTCCCTTTTTTCAACACAAATATGTTTCAAGAGGAGCTTTGGTCTGTCTGGACTGTTTCCATGGCAACTGCCCTATTTGTCTGTGCGATTGGTGGTCGGGTGTGTGTTGGGGGGGGTGGGCATCAAAGAGGCGTCTGATGAGCTCAATTAATGAAGCAACATGAAGCAACACTGACGGGGGAGGTTAAAGGGGGCACTTATTCACCAAGGACCACAGAACGCAGAACTCTCACTGCCCGAAGGAAAAAAAAAAACGAAAAGAAAAACAAACTCCAAACTGCTGGAGGAAGGAGAGAGCTCATCATTTCAGAGTGTCTGTGGCAATAAGGGAAGAGTGTATGCAAGTGTGTTTTTTTTTTTTTTTTTTTTTTTTTGAAGAAGGGTTTTGCGCGTGTGAGTGAAAGGCGGAGGCTGGAGTTTAACACACTGTCAGAGATGTTTGCGAGAGTGGCGTAGGCTATTGGGGCCCTCCGTCACCTGATAGATATGAAGCTGTCAGGAGAAGAATAGCGCCATTCACCGAATGCCACTTATTTTCTGGCGCTTTACAAGAGCGCGCGTGAACAAAACAAGCGGCGGCGGCAGCTGAGGAAGACACTTTTTCACACTCACTGTCTTTGACAGACATGCAGCAATTACATTGATGAGGCGAAGCAGACACGCAGCAAAACCAATTCATTGGTTATCCCCAGTCATGCTTGTGTGTGTGTGTGTGTGTGTGTGAAGCTTTGCTTGCTGACTGTGTGTACATGGAGATTCTCCTTCAAGATGATGGATAAGATTATGATCTTAATGTGACACAAAGCCTCCTTAACTTCACCTAAATAACTCGCAACCATTACTTGCTCTCTTCCAGTGAGACGTCCATATCTTCCCTGTATATCTTCCCATCTCCAATACTGTGTGGTTATTTTGGACATGGGTAACGTGTGTGCTCTCTCAATCCTATACCACGTTATTATTGAGGCTGTGAGGTGGCACTGTACAAGGCTTGTGCTAAGGCGGCGATGCTTGGACCCCGGCTGCTAAGCCACAGGGCCGGTAATGTGCTGTCAGGCGCTGGTGACAGGTGCAATGAGAGAGCTATAAGCGCAAGGGCAGCAGTAATATAGAGGTCTGGCCAGGCCCGATGAGAACTGATGGCTCTTGGATTGGTTATAGCCGTCCCTCCTTACTGCCCAGACTACCAGCTTTAGCTCCTAGCGGAGGGAAAATTAATATCATATATAGGTAAACTTCAGAAAAGGGACCTACTCTGTCTGTGTCTGGTTGTGTCTGTATGTCTGTGTAGTGTATTTCTGTGTGTTTGCTATGACATTTTGTAACCCAAAGAAGCAATATGTAGCGATAGTATACTTACGTAACAATGTTGTCACATGCTATATAATTTTATTATTATTATCAGCATTTAAATGACATTTCAGTAGATGAAAAGACTCAACTCAAATGTCTCACTACTGACTCACTCGGTATTACGGTTACCACCCTGAAATGGATTATTTTCCAATAACAGCACACTCTGAAGTGTTTTATTCCTCTTATACCACGGCAATTTGCCAACTTTTTTTAATTAAAGAATGCCATGTTGTACTTTTTGTTCATTATATGAATATAGTTCATATAGTTACATTTGTGAAACATGTTGTGGAACACCTGCAAAACAAGTTAGTTCCTGTTACCACTTACGTTGTAACAGCTCTAAACAGCTCTAGTCTTTCCTTCACCAGCTTCTCTTTTTTCTCTCTCTTGAAGTAAATAAGAGAAAAAAAATAGATTGTCGTGAGAAACCGTGCTACCCAGCAAAGACTTTCGCATGTGGGAAAACTTACACAAGTTATAACAGTTACAGCTTTACCTCTGACTGTTAAAAAGCACTGACACTGGAGACTCCTTCCAAAAATGCTAAATAAACAACATCTCACAGAAAGCTTCACCATATCAGCAGTTACACACATTTCAACCAATTATGCACCTTGTGAGCCATTAATGTAGAGCATCACCATACAGGTCCCTGTGTATTTTTACTACAGAAATGATAATGTATTAAAACGAACATTAAAACAACATTAATGCAACCAGTGCCATTGCCAGAGCAGCTGTTTTAGAAAATCAATCAACACCTTCCGGTGATCAGAATCAAGAATTCAACAGTCCTAAATATAATATATATGTATAAGTCTTACATTGTTTGAAAATGCAGCATTTTTTTTAAAAATTGAGAATAAATACATTTTTTAATTGAGAATAAATAATTTGCTGCATACATACTGTACATACTGCATATTTAACCTTGTGCATATATTAGTTATATCATTTATTAAAGTCAGTTATTTAGTAATTGCAATAAATTGTTCAGTAACTACGATGAAGCTGTCATAATAATTATGTATTAATTTTCAAACATTTGAGTATAAAATAAAAATAAATGGTGTGTCCATTTTATTAAAAGTGATTTTACATGTAAGTAATTATTTCCAAAAAGCACTTATTTGTCCTGCACACTATATATATATATATATTAGTGAATAGAATGTCATTTGGCATTCAATATAACTTTTTTAAAGTATTAATCATAGCATAAAATATTAAAATATTACAATCAGAATTAAAATATAAATGGGGTAGAACAATAAAAATGGGTCTTACACATAAATGTTTATGACAAAATTTTGCTTTCTCATGTTTTTTTTCTTGTGTTTTATGTGATGAGCAGATAGTTTTCACTTAAGTTCGTTAAGTTAAATTACTAATTTATAATGAATAATCCATTGCATTTTAATATTAACATATTCATTCATTCATTCATTCATCTTCAGTAACCGCTTTATACTGGTCATCCTGTGGTGGATCCGGAGCCTATTTGGGGAACACTGTGCATGAGGTGGGAATACACCCTGGTAAACATGTAAATGTAATTATTTAAAGTAACTTGACAGCCTTAATGAACTTGTGAACTGCAGGTGCATCTTTGTGTAACTGATCCTGTGTAGAGGTCTGTGCAGGGGAATGGTGCCAGAGGGTTTGCAGGTGACCCAGGTTCTGTATGACTCCTCTTCACTCTCAGACAGGTTGGTGTGTGGAGCTCTGGCAGCTCTGACTCTGGCGCCTGCCGAGTGTGCGTAGTGTGGGCCTGCAGAAGCTAAATTAAAAGCCTGCTTGTTCAGGAAGAGGAGCAGCAGGCCTCGAGCCCAGCTTCAGACTGCGAGCAGGTGTCTTCTGCAGTATGGAGGTGTGTGTGTGTGTGTGTGCTTGTTGGTAAAAGCATCTTAGCATGCTGTACATGAAAACTAGGGTGAGATTTTGAAATATATTTCTTTATGTGTGCTTGTTAAATAACACATCTGTGAAAACACTAAACGTTAATGCTGTATAGATTTTTATCGCTCTAAGGACAACCCTGGTATGACATCGTACAAAGATTCAGCTCTGAATCTACGCATTCCTTCAGGCCTTTGATGCCGTCTTCACTGTGGTCATTAGCACAATGTAACCTGGTGCCCTCGCTCCTATTGATTTTTTCCTAGAATTTAGCGCTCATACTGAGTGACTTCACCAGGCTGTCTGACTCCCACGCACTGCACTGTGAGTCCATCCCATGCTCTTCTTTATGCGGCTGGAGTAAGATTAAGCCTTTGTTGCTCTAAGGCGCTTGTGAATGAGTTGGTGAGAGAAAGAGGAAAATGAAAGGTATGACAGGGATCTGTTGGGCTCTTTTGTTCCTAGCCTTCTGTCTTAAGCTTTAAGCAATACATAAACTTTCGTAGCCTTTTAATCCCAAGCTGAACTTGCGCTCACCTCTTCATTCCTCCTTTAGATTTTATTCTTAGCGGGCAGAAAGCCTGGGCTTTAGAAGCTGTAACTCATGAAGCTTGGCTCATGTTTGGGTCCTCATCATTATGAAGTGAATATTATGGTATTTATACTTTCAATTAGTGCAGTTATTGTATTGACTGAAAGCAGACTGGGTACGAAACAAAACAAAAGAAGTACAGAACTTTAGTGAGAGGTGAATATTTAAAATAATAAAAAATAAAAGTAAGCCTAGACTTACAAAATTAAAGAAAAAAATCTTAATTTTGAAGATACAGCTTTACCTCTGACTGCTACGAAGCACTGACACTGGAGTCTCCTTCCAGAAATGTTAAATAACACCTCCTCACAGAAAATTTCACCATATTAACAGTTACACCATTACAATGTTGGGCTTACAACAGTATCACTTTTATACTAGCATACCTCTCACGCCTAATAGTCAATGCAGACATCTTCTGCTTACTTTAAAGAAACATTGTGTAATTTTTAGAGCAACACAACTGCAATAAAAGAAACATCTACTTGCCTTCGTCTTCCCCCCACCACAGGTCCCGCCCACTCTGTTGAAACAACATATACCTGAAGAGTTGGGGCGGAGCTGAGCTCTCTGTTTTGGCTGGGGGTGGAGTAAATTTCAGGGCCGGAAAAATTATAAACAGAAGAAGAAAGATGCTTTTGATTTCTTACAGTTGCAAGATCCTACACAACAAAATTTTTAGCAATGTGATACAACTAAATATCCATTATTTCTTTCTTTTTACCTTTTAGGAGTTTGTGTGTCTTAACAAGTTCCATATAACTTCTACTTTATGCCTTTCTTTGCAAAACATATTATATTACATATTATATGATAAAACATATTTTATGTATTTTTAGACTTTAGTGTTTCATTAGTGGTGTGATGGCCTCTGTGGTGTTAGTTGCTTCCTCCATTATCCACCATGTCTGATTCCTTAAAATGCTGTTCATGTATCACACGCTCACTGTAACGTGTAACAGCTTCTTCATGTCTGGTCCTCCTTAGATGCACTCAAGAAATAGATAATTAATATACTCTTAATGCATCACAGTGTCTGTCTGACAGTGGCTGCCATCTCCACTCGCTCTCTCCTCAACTGTGACAAGAAATTTAACACCCTGGAACAGGTCATCATACTGCCGCAGTCTCCATCGTCCCAGCAGAGACAGAATGAGCAGCGAGCGGAAAAGGAAGAAAGGAGGAAATAATTACAAATGAAGAGTGACGCAGCGATGAATGGAACATATGCCAAGCCAGTAGCGTTAGCGGCAGTGTTAGTGGTTAGCCTTAGCACTGCCAGTCTGAAAGAGGGGCTGATGAGGCTTCAGTGGACCTGAAAGGGCTCATTTGAGAGGCTGATGTAGCTGGAGAGAAATCTTCCACACTGTCATCCTTACTGAGAGACAGAATCTAATGAGGAGAGTTTAGGAGTAATATGTAAGGAATAAAACACGCTGGAGCATGCTGTTCTACGAAAATAATTATGATGCGGACCACTCTGACCTTATTTCTGCTGTAAAAGCTATACGTCTGATCCATCATTCTAGAAAAGACGCGTCAACTAGACTTCAAAGTCGTAGAATATAACACAACTCTACCTTTCCCTCTTTACCGCTTAAACTCCCAGAATACATCAGCGTGTCCAGACTCACATTCTTCACTCTCATAACTACACGCTTTTCCTATTACTTTCACTGTAGCAGCTGAATAATTGATCATAGTTACTTAATAATATGATTAATAACTAATAAGCTGAGACTTTAAGTGATGAGATGAGAGAAAAATGAGATTTCTGATTTTCCACAATTGCATGCCATTGTAACTCTGGCCACAAAAAAGATTGTTTAGCTCAGTAATATAATTTATACACAAACTGCTTAATAAAATATCAGGAAAAGTCTGTTAGCAAACTATGTGTTGGGAAGGTGTATGGAAGCTTGGCAAGGATTATATGATTTTATTTATTAAAGAACAATACATCATTTTTATTTGTTATAGTTACATTTATTTACATTATTACATTTATTGTAGTGAAGCATCAGCAGAAGTTAGTGCGTCATCAATTACGTCATAGCAACTCAATCTCTCTCTCTCTCTCTCTGCACATTACAAAGAAACATCACATTTCTTGCGTCACACAAAGGAACAGCTTTAGATTTGACCGCTACAGAATGCTTACTAGCATCTCCTTTCATAAATGTCAAAAATAAATGTCCTCATAACACAAATCTGTTAGCAGCCTGTAAACAATCAAACTTTTTAATAACTTTAACTAAAATAACAGCTAAAAAAATAAAATCTATCTGCCTTACAAGTCCCTCTGAGTTAGTTCGCATGAATTTAAACCTGTGATTTGCCTCTATAACCGTGCTGTTAGAACATTAATCGCCACCATCTGAACCGAATTCTGATCAGAATCCTGGTTTAATATAACAAATAAATTTGGAAGCCAGTTTTAATTCAGTGAGTGATTCTGGTGCCAAGATGGCTGATTCTACTTAGTTTTATATCTCTGGAATGTCCTTGTGTCCATTTGTACAGATTACACATACAATGTCATACAGAATCACATACCTGCAGTTTGAGGAATTTCAGGAACGTAGTTATATAACTACATTAATCTCGTAACTACAGTGCAAGACTAAAGAAGCTAATTTGGGATGCCAAGCGTTTTTTGGCTGATTGAACAGGAACATGTTAAATGTTAAATACTTTTTAGCTAAGCTATTACTTTAATACCCATCATATCAGCAAGTGTGACCTGCCTGGGCACTTCCACATCCACTCTCTTCTTGAAACACTTGTGAGACTGAGTGTGTATGCTTCTGCAGGCCTGATGCAGGCCTCTGCAGGTTTTTATTATTTTATTTATTTATTTATTTTGGACACAGTCAGTCTCATTACTGCAGTTGTCCATGGCCTTTCCTGCTTTGTAGTTCTGTCCTCTGTAGGTTTGTGTGTCTGGAAGGTTGGAGGTTACGTAGAGGGCCGCGAGGGTCTCGTATAGAAAGCTAGTCCATGGCACAACAAGGCCTGGCACAAGGTCACAGGATGAGAGCGGGCGAGACGGGGCATGAGAAGGCTCTCGTCTGCTCTCTTTTATCCCTCACCCATGGTGCACACTAAGAGGGGGACTGGACCTTGGAAGCAGGTTATGGCTTAGAGGAAGTGCATGAGCATGCGTGTGTGTGTGTGTCTCGGGTGGATGAACTTGCTCTTTATTTGAGGTAGCATGTTTAACTGTTATTATTCTTATTATTTTTATAAAAATGTGAACTGAACACTCTCGGATGGATTTGTACACTGGCACACATTTAAATGTCATTAGTATGAAGGTGAACATGTAATTTTTTTTTTTACAATAATCAACAATAATAAATTGTTCTGTATGTTTTTAATGCCCAAGAAAGAATATAATGTCATAAAAACATCTTTACGCCTTTGTTGTATGAATATAAACTGATACTGAAAACACTCCCATGCCTTGTTGCGTTCCCTCCTAGCTAGCTGGCTAGTTAGCTGCTAGTAAAGTAGCCTGCTTTTGTCACAGATAGACGCAAGAGAGTAACTGAGTCACATTTTGCATTTTCAAGAAATTTATTGAGATTTGCTAAAAACCTTTCTCAGAGAGTCTCCATTTTAAAGTAATACCATGTAACTTTTGGGGACTTGCATATTTTAGCCCCTTTCTGGTTAACTATGATGCAAAAATGAAAGAATTACAGGAAACATACGCCAGCTAACTAAACACAACAAAACACACACATCTGCATCGTCCAGGTTGTCTTATAGCTAGCTAGCTAACATTAGGTGGATAGCTAGATACTGCTGGCTATGGGGCTGTTGCTGTTGCGCCACTCAAAACACTGCACAGAACAAATAGAGCTCTAACCCATGCCATCTACAATCGACCAGTCTGTCAGGCAACTGGCCAGCGAACAATACTTAAAGTAGCTAGCTAAAATAACTTCAATTCAATTTTATTTGTATAGCGCTTTCAACATTGACATTGTCACAAAGCAGCTTTACAGAAATATATTCATTCAAATCAAATTCAAATCAGATTCAAATCAAATTAAACAAAAAGAAATTGTAAATACGTGAATTTAATTCACAATTCACAATTAGCAAAAATATTACCTCTTCAGTTAAATCTAGCTCTTGAATCCTTTCCTTTTCTCTGTTTTTTTTTTTTAGATTACATCCTTTTGCTTGCTAGCTTTATCCTCCATTTTCAGTGTGTGATAAAGCCTGTGTCTCAGCAGTGACATTGATACTAGCTGGCCTTTCCTTCATGCCTAAGGTGTGATGATTTATGACATACTGTATGTGTCTAAAAATGCTTTAACTCACTAATCCAACTCTCCATCTCTGACTGTGAACTACTGTTTACAAGATTTTCAAGGTGACTCACAATGTCACTGTGATTTAGCATATAGAGTATGTATTGTATTTTTTTCGCTGATTCAGTGATACTAATACCATTGTAAAGGAAAACTCCACAAGTATTTGTGATGTGTTTAGCAATTCTGGTTTAAATGGTTGGTGTTGTATTTTTGTGTTGTATTTTGGTTGTCTGCTGCTCTGATGCCACAGAGAAGATTACTAGGGCAGTTAAAACATAATTTAATAGAGAAATATTTCACTGATCTCAACGATATAAGTGATGATGCTCAGATTTTGCTGTTAGCTCCTTCTCCGTTTAAGGAATGACATAAGATCAACATGGCGGTGTGTACTTTGAACACTTTTAAATGAGTTTATAGCAGTATTGGCTTTAGAGCTGTTAATATACACAGAGTACTTGGTTAAATCTATAACACTGACTGTACTAATTGCTGTTTTCAGAAGGTCATCATCAGCATTAGAGTCATCACTAACTTTAGCCGCTAGCTTGTTGCTAAGCTACATGCTATTGTCCGCTGTTGTTGCTGTGCTGCAGTTTCACTCCAAAATGTTGCATGATTTTCACTATAGAAGAACAGCACCAATAGCCACTCAGGCCTGTAGCTTTACATGCTCCTAAAAAGTCGTGGCCTAATGGTTAGAGAGTCGGACTTGTAACCCGAAGGTGAACCTGAAGGTCGTGGGTTCGAGTCTCAGGT
>CM075026.1:6273373-6342899 GCA_037576675.1 Pangasius sanitwongsei | reverse complement strand
CCACTGCTCCGTGTGTGTGTTCACTACTGTGTGTGTGCACTTGGATGGGTTAAATGCAGAGCACAAATTCCGAGTATAGGTGACCATACTTGGCTACACTTCACTTCACTGAGAGAGCAAACAAAAGACAAGCTTTCGTGGAGGCGTCCATGTTTTTTTTTCCCACTTCACACTTCGAACGTGCCAAGGTGGGAAATGACGCCATTACAACTTGCAAATTACCACTTATAAAGTACCACGAAGGCTGCATAAATCTCACCAGCAGGTCGTCGAATGGCATTGTGGGAAAGCGTTAACCAAAGTGAAAATAGACTTGTCGATGAAAGAAGTTCAGAAAGCTTTCGCATCACTGAAGATCACATATTGATTACGAATATTGATATGTCATTCATTTAGGGTGGATTTTGCCTTTAACAAAATTAAAATTATGCAAAAATCTTTTTTACATAATCACAATTGGCCCTTTAAGAGGAGTTATATGTTTATAAATCATGTTTGTGAGGGCAGGAGTACATTAAATATGCGCCAATGCCAATCATGTTTCCCAGCCTTGAGAGAATAAACCACCTCTGATGTGTCCTGCTTCTCATAACGAGGGTCCTTGTTTTCAGATTGCAGTATGCTTGCTTTAGCATTGTGTTGTGTGTGTGTGTGTGTGTGAGTGTGTGTTACACTCTCCTCAGTCATGCCCTTAGCACTGTGTGGCCTTGTGAATGCTTCAAAAGAGACATCACTGCTGCATTCGCTATTCCCTCCTTCCTTCTCTCCCTCCCTCCTTTTGCCCACTCTCCCTCTGTCTCCTCCTCTGCCGTGAACCCATTTGACTCCTCTGCTCATTTTCTCTCCCTCTCTCTCTCTGTCTCTCTCTCAGGCGTGGTGTGATTCATTGGGGAAGCCATGCTTTTAATCAGCCCATTAAAAATGGATGGCAAGCAGAGGGCTGGTGTAAGAGATCTCATTTGGAGCTCTGTGTGCGTGTGTGTGTGTGTGTGTGAGAGGGCAATGTGCTAGTGTGTTATGTTTCTGCTTCACTGTGTGTGTGGTTTGATGCTAATCTACTTTGACTGCTGGAGGGGTCTCTGTTCGGGCCATGTAGCGCGCTGAAGTTTCTCCCTCACAGTTTCCTTACATACATCTGACCTTTATTTAGATGAGCTTCTTTATTCTTTATTCTTCACCACAGCAAGAGCATTAAAAAACACATCTGCTAGTTTCCTCTGTTTCCACGTTCACCATATTTATGAGAATTCCATATGAACAGCCCACTCAAATATTCAGTATTTAAGAACACTAAATTTGCACACAGCTCTGAGGTCTTGAATTATGACTGAATGTTGTAATTTCGTATGCTGCGTTCATGAAAACTGAGAACATTCTTTGGGGTATTTTCTGAACTTCATACTTCCCACCTCACAGCATTCATGACAGTTATAAAATTTAAGGTTATAAAAAATGGACGCTCAGCATAGGTTAATGAATATCAAAATGAATTAACTGTTCAAACACCTTAACCATAATCATCTATTAAGTAATCTTACAGCACATCATACAAAAAACAGAAACTCTTAAAAGCCATGGCTATTCCGTATCGTTACTTTGCGGTATAGGTATGTTGAAATGACAGCACAGAATTACGACTCTTGAAAAATCCTGAGAATTGTGCACTGAAATTGTATTTTTTTTTTGTATTCAGGTGTTGGAAACTTCCCAGCGTTAATAGGATAGGTAGCATGAAAGTTTAGTCTGTCGTCAATACTACATGTTATGATAAGAAATGTTTATATTCTTATCAATAATGTCTTGTTCCGATTGTCACCAGGGACACCATCACCCGGAGATCGCAATTTCGAATCCTGACGATGCCACAGCCATCCATGGCTGGTAGTCCAGGAGAGCAAAATTGGCCAATGCTGTCTGGGATACCATTCTCTCTCTCTCTCTTTCTTCCCTGTCAGTCACAGCGACACTAGCCAATCATGGGCATCTATGAACTCATGTATGTGGAAGCGGGTGGATAGTGCTTTCCTTTGAGTGTTGCAGCATGAGAAACAGTTCCTAAAGCTCTGTTTGACTGGCTTCATATGTTTTGGAGGAAGCATGTGTTAGTCTTCCCCCACCCCGGTGGGTAGATGTCATTGGTAGATGAAAGCTGGCTGTTGGATGGGAATTGGCAAACCAAAGCTTTTGAATTGAATTGAATTGAAACTGGGGAGAAAATGGGGAAAATAATTTTTTTTTTTTTTTTTTTAAAAACCTAATCACCCCTAAAGTTTGACTGCAGGTCACATCTCTGAGAGGTTTATTACGCCTCTGCATTTTATGTAGATTTTAAATTTGATTTAAATCATCACTGTAGTGTTGTGTGTAGTTCTGAGAAGTAAAAACCAACTATGGTGTCAATACAGTACTGCAATTATGTATCCATGATGTGTACCAAAGAACAAATACAACCTTGTCCTCTACATCAAGTCGTGCCGCTTATGCTTTTCCACGTTAACGTTGTCCATTAGACTAAACAGCTAAACTGGTAGTTAAAGCTCAACTGTTAGCCTTAGCCATTAACTAGTTTCCATGTCCAGCATCCATATTTCCCGGTTGCCAAGCAACAGTGTTTTGAACATTTGAACCACTTGAATGGTAAATAATATAGTGTTCAACTCTCCGTGTCAGTTCAGGACTTCTGTTTGACTTTGGCTGCCAGTGGTATCTGAACCCCCAGAGATGTCTGTAGTCTATATGTGTGTGTTTGTGTGTTTGTGTGTGTGTGTTTGAGAGAGAGAGAGAGAGAGCATGATTTTTTGGGTCAATATTGCACACAACAGCTTTATACAGGATTAGATGATTGTTTCTGAGAGGCTGTGAACAAGTGCATCATTTTCACATAGGAATTATGTAACACACACACAGAAAAAGAGAGAGAGAGAGAGAGAGAGAGAGAGAGAGAGAGAGAGAGAAACCAGACACAAGCAACTTTATTCATGGCATTCTTTGCTGAGAAGGCACTTTTTCATGTCAAATTAGTGACAGCACTGTCTTTCTTGCTTTTTTTCATATCTGTCTGTTTGTCTCTATCTCTCTCTCTCTCTCTCTCTCTATCTATCTATCTATCTATCTTTTGTATTACAGATGAAGAATAACTAAATTCTACAAGTGTTTCTTCATATTTTAAAGTCCATATTGGTGTATCCGCTCAGTTCTCTGACCGAGGACTCGGGATCTGTGCATAGTTTTGTGTCTGATGTTGAATTGAAAGCTCTCAGAACGATTGTGTGAAATTGGCACCAGGAGAGAAAGTCCTACAGGGATATATGACTGTGCTTCTAATGAGCTGACACTCACAGATGCTATAAGAGGAAAGGCTGCTATATCTACAGCAAGGTCATGATATATAGATGCATGTGTGCATGTCTGGGTCTGTGTGTGTGTCTGTGTGTGTGTCTTGGAGAGAGCACATTTCAGAGTGAAATTCAATTGCTAAAGTGCTATATCAGTGCTTATTTCACGGCAGGTGTATGTTTTTGCCTTGAGGTGCCCCTGCGGCAATATACACACACATGAAGGGCACACACACACGTACCACACACACATGAAGTTTTGGGGTGCAGCTCTCTGCAGCAGTAGCTTAGAGTGCTGTAGTGTGTACAGCGAGTACACTAGTGCTTAAACCTGTCTGAATGCAGGGTTGTGTGACATTTGCCTGAAGTTCTATTACTGCATCTATACATGTAGTTAGCATTGTGTGTGTGTGCGTGTGTGTGTGTGTGTGTGTGTGCAAGCCTTAGGATTATTTACATATGCTGTCTTTGTGAAGACCAACAAGTATACAGGCATGTTTTACTCTCTGTCTGTCTGTGTGTCTTTTTCACTATTTATCTGTTTGTCTGTTTGAATGTCTGTGTCCTTTTTCTGTCTGTCTGTCTGTCTGTCTGTGTCGATCTATTTGTCAATCTATAGATCTGTTACAAACTAATACAAACACAACGTAGCACACAAAGTTTCCTACTTTTTTGCCAAAGAAATTGTCATAACAGTCCACAGGATGAATATGGATGAGGATGAAACACACACACACAGTTAAGTTCTGCGTCAGTTCTATCTATCTATCTATCTATCTATAGATAGATAGATAGATAGATAGATAGATAGATAGATAAAGAACATTTTCCACCTGGGGAGCAGAATTCACCTCCTGAGTAATCCTATAAAACACCAAGGTGAGAGGATTCACAGCTTCACCCCTCATTATGATGTCTTTACCCTGCCATAGGGCTCCTGATGTTCAAATTATGAGAGAGAGACAGAGAGAGAGAGACATAGTTCATGCAGCACAATGTGCAGACGTTATACACATAACAAGAGATTCTCTCTTTCTCTCTTTCTCTCTCTCTCTCACTGTCTCTCTCTCATGGCCTCGCTCTCTCCTTTCCTCCCCTCATGGTTCTTTTTTTTTTTTTAATCTTTTATTCATGGCCTAGCAGGTGATGAAAAATGTATGCCCTGAATCTGGCATTGAAATAAATGCAAAATGAAAACAGAGGCAGTTTATACTGACAGTCTGAATATCTCTATCTAGAACAAGGTTGCGGCGCCAAAATCAACGAGAGAGAGAGAGAGAGAGAGAGAGGTGCAATGAGATTTCCATGATGTAAATTAGATTGTGTGAATTCCTCTGTGGCCCTGAGATTAGTGTGTGTTTTGTTGTTATTGTTTATATCCATCTATCCTACAAAGACACGAACCCCTGTACAACCACCCTTGGGAAAGTTTTTTGGGGCATGTCCTCTTTTGGCCCTGAGAAGATATGCCCTGGGGTATTCTACTGATCTCTACTAGTGTGTGTGTGTGTGTGTGTGTGTGTGTGTACATGATGGGAGGTGGGTACAACGCAGCGGTTCCTCATCTCTCAGGTGGTATCACACAGAGGCTAGCTCTCCCTCCCGGCTCGTTAAGCAGCTGGTGGCCTTAGGTGCACCCCTCTTCTTATTTTTTTCCCTTCCTCTCTCTGACGCTCTTCTCGTTTGATAATGTACATTGCTGCATGTTGATTAGCCAGTGCAAGCGAGCCAGGTGGATGTGTGCTAACACAGAGGGAGAAAGAGGGGCTGAAAGAGATGAAGAGGTAGAGAGAGATATGGTGATGGGAAAAGTTTGCTCCTGACTCGAGGAGCTTTTGTTACGTTTCATCACAGTCAGTGTGATTAGAGCTGTTAGCTGTGTGAAGGGATGAAGAACTCTTTCAAAAGTGTCAGATATTCCTATCCTTGTGAGGACATTTGATCCCCGCCATGATACAACATGTTTGGCCTGAAGAATACAACATGTAGAGAATCAGGTAAGAAAATAAGGCAGACATAAACATTACATTCAGGTCTTTATGTCTCCAAAGTTCACCTCCAGTGTTTTGGGAAATGTTAACCGTTAATAGAAAACGTTTAGGAAAATGAAAGACTCTGTAAATCAGTAGCTACATTTACATACAGGCTAATAATTTATAATTAACATTAATAATCAGACTAACAGCTCAACTGGAATAAAGAGATAAAAAGCCTTTGTGTATAAATTGAATTCAGAATAGTGTGATCTGATTGAAGCCAATCTGAATGAAATTTCTCTCAAATTGTACAAGGAGGCATTTAATAAATTAGGAATAAAACATGACAGGGTTTGCTATTATAGGAAAATAATCAGTGACTGGGTGGTGTGATTGTTACACCCTGAAGTTGATTATTTTCCAACAGCTGCATGTCCTGATGTTTCATTCCTCTTATATCATCAGCAATTTGACTTACACATTTTTTTTTTATTACTAATTAATAATGTTTTTATCTGTTTATAGTTACTTTTAATGTTGTGGAACTTCCTTGAATGCTGGTTCCTGTGATATTATAACAACTAATAAGAATTCTCTCACCAATCTCTCTTTCTGCTCTCTCTCAAGGCTAATAAGCTGGAAAAAAAAAATCCAGCTTGTCAGATAACTGAGAAACCGTAAAGCGCTAAGCGTTCTGTCCTGAAGATTCTCATCATGGCAGAAAACTTAAAGGAACAGCTTTACCTCAAAGCACTGGCACTGATTGAAAGCTTCTTTCATAAATGTTAACATCTCCTTACAGAATCTGCTTACAGAAAGCTTCAGCAGAGCACCATTTATACATTTGAATATAAATCTGTAGTTTATATATTGGGAATAACTCTTTTCTTTAGTCCGGATTTCTAGAACACGTTGTATTAATACTAGAGTAATAATAAACATTTCTGCAGCATTTCAGTCTCAGTTTGCAGATCGCAAGTGAGTTAAGCCGCTTGTGTATAAAAACAAATGCTGAATGCACTCCAAAATACACCATATATTTGGTTCATTTCCGGCATTTGGGTCAATTCAGGGTCAAATCGCTTTGCAATCAAACGGTTCAGTTGGTCTCTGAGCGCTTGTTTTAGTGTGCACCTGAGTGTGATTGGTGTGTTCATACCTGCTTCCACGAACCACACTACAGGCTGCAAATGTGAAAGCACCCTCAGTTCCAGTATTCAAGTTCATTTCATTATCCGCAATGATTTAATCATTTCATAGCAGTCTTGCTTCTGTATGTGTACTTATTATCATGAGGGTGTGTGTGTATGTGTGGGTGGGTGGAGGGGGTGAGATGGCAATAACATGCACACCAGCAGTGTGTATGTGTGCGTGCGTGTGCATGCGTGTGTGTGTGTGTGTGTGTGTGTGTGTGTGTGTACGTATGCATGTCTGTTACTGGCTTGCTCATGCACAGTTCATTATATCACTCCTGCTCTGCCTGGAGGCGGCCTTTGAATGATGCAGCTGTTTTTTGGAGGGGCCAGGTCTCTCAGGGCAGAGTAACAAGCCTCATCTCTCTCTCTCTCTCTCTCTCTCTCCCACCCCCTGCTCTGGGATCTGGTGTACCCCATTAAAGTGGCCAAACCCTTCCACCATTCCCAGACCCATGTCACCAAATGAAGATGTCTAATTGGCTGCAGCGTGTGAGGGGTGCAGGGTGTGTGTGCGTAGGGTTCAGTGTCTCCACACTCGCCTCTCACACTTCCTCCACCAAATTCAATTATTAATGGACTGATTGCTTGAGTGCAGCATCTCTGGGATTCCGAATCTGCCACACTGAATAAAATAAAACCACTGCTTTACATTTTCATTATGCCTGAGCCTCTGTTTTAAATTGCAAATGCCTTGCAGGGACCTGGCTGCAGCTCCGCCTGCCCCGTCTCCATTTTACCCTGCCTTTGGCCCCAAACACTTTCTCACACAAACTGATCCTGAAAGACACTCGCTCATTTTTATTAGGAACATCTTTTCAGTACAACATGCACATACAGACATTTATCCATGGCTTGGTATGTGAGTCTGAAATGTGATTCTATGCCATAAAATATTTTGAAAACAGAGAGCGAGAGAGAGAGAGACTTCTGGGCTGCAGAGATTTCTGGGCTGATTTGCAATCAGGTCAGATACACAGAGGCACACATGTGCCACCATGCTGCCCTCCCTGTCCCTATGTCTCTATCTAGCTCTCTCCGTCTCTCTCATTGCCATTCCCTACACCAGCTGTTGTCTATGACCCTGTTATACCGCCTGTACTCTAAATCTTAACTTACAATTATCACATTGTGTTCCACATTCATAACAGGACTGGGTGATACGATAGTATGATATTGATACCATGATGACACAAGCCGTGATGCGTTTTCCTCAGAGTATTGTCGCCATATATATAAGAAGTTAGCTGCTTTTGTAGCCACTGTAATACCCCAAAGTGTTCACCATATTGGAAGTGGAGAGATTTAAAGTAAACCACTGCAGGTCTATGGAAAGATGTTGGAATACCTTGATGAAAGTGGCTCTGTGGCTTTGTTATGGTATTGTAAAATTTCTGCATATTGACAGTTTATATTCTGATGTAGCCTAATTTCTGAAAACTTTCAGCAAACGAGTGGAATGAGTTCCTATTGGGATGAGTAGGATGATGTCTCGATCAGCTTTGTATATGCAGATCCTGATATTTTAGCCCATTTTTCTTGGCAAAATTGCCCCATCTCTGTCAGATTGGATGGAGACGATTAGTAAAGAGCAACTTTCAAGTCTTGCCACAGATTCTCAATCATATTGAGGTCTGGGCTTTGACCAGGCCATTCTAACACATTCAGGTTCTTGATTTTGAAACCCTCCAGTGCAGCTTTGGCAGTAGGATCGTTGTCTTGTTGGAAGGTAAACCTCTGCTGCGGTCTCAAGACTCTTGGCCTGTATTTGACTCCATCCATCTTGCTCTCAATCCTAACCAATTTTCTAGTCACTGCTGATGAAATGTACTCCCAAAGCAGGATGCTACCACCACCATGCTTCACTGTGCAGATGCTGTTCTCGGGGTCATGAACAGTGTTGGGTTTCTGCCAAATGTACTGCTTTGTGCCAAGGCCAAAAAGTGTCTCATCCGACCAGAGAAACCTTTTCCATGTTTGTTAAGTCTGGCTTTTTTTTTTTTCCCCCCAATAATAGCTTTCTTCTTGCCACTCTTCACAAAGCCCATATTTGTGGAGTGTCTGGGTTATGGCTGTCCTGTAAATAGCATCTCCAGTCTTAGTTGTGGATCATATCAGCTCCTTCAGATTTACCCTCGGCCTCTTCATTGCTTTTCTGACTAATGTCCTCCTTACGTGGTCACTGACCTTTGGTGGGAAGCTTCCTCTAGGCAGAGTCATGGTTGTGCTATGTTCTTTCTCTTTTTGTGATAATGGATTTAATTTTGCTCTGTGGGATGTTCAAAGTTTAAAGATTTACTTTATATAACCAAACTCTGATTGATCCTTTTCCAGAACTTTGTCCCAGGTTTGCTTCAATAGCTTCTTGGTCATGATAATGCTAGTTGTTTATTTATGTTCACTAACAAACTACCAGGAACAGATGTATTTATATTGAGACCACATGACATTCAACTAATTATTAGCCTATGTAAAAATTATGCACACTTATGTAAAAATACTTTTGCTACAATGTATTTATCATAAATGGACTGAGTAACCAAAGATTAGGTGAAACTAATGTGACAGACATGGCCTCAAGCTAGCATTAGCTGCCATATGTTATCTTCATATGTACTACCAATTGTTAAAAACATTACCTAAGAACTGAGGTCAAGTTAAATATGAGGTAAACAGCACTAAACAGTAGCCTAATCTCTAAACTCTCCTAGCTAGCAGTGTGTGGCTATCATTAACAGTTCTGTAAAGCTGCAGTCACACTGGAAATTTCTTGTTTCGTTGTGAAAAAGGTGAAATTTCTTGTCTCGTTGTGAAAAAGGTGTGAACAAGGTACAAGGCTGGAGAAGAGAAAGAGTCTTCCATTTTGATAGAATTATGCATTTAGCCTTGACTTATCAACCTAGCATTGTACCTGTGAATAGCAGTACTGCGGTGAGAATGAGGAAATATCAGAGAAGAGTGCAGTTATGTCCAATCCAATCTAATCCAGATGTAAAAAAAAAAAAATATGACATCTCAGAGATCAACAACATTAAACTTGATATGAAGTTTTGCTCACAAAATTTATCTGAAGTTTGTGTCAAGAAACCGATGTTTGTAGAGGGTTTAATTAAAATGAATGTAATTTTGTGATATTTCACTCACACAACCCTAGTGTGATTGGATGTGAACTGTTGGATTTGAATTCTGTTCTGTAGATTTTGTAACTCGCATGCATGCAAGACTTTATGGTCTGCACACTTCCCGATTTGAGATAGTAAACAACCATCGTAATATCGGACAAACGCGACCCAAATTAAAAATACAAATATATGTGCTTTTGAAATTTTGTGTGGAACTGGAAGGGAGGAGTAGACAGTGGACATCACTTGTAGTTTGCGCAGTTATTTTTATTGTATGCCACACACACACACACACACACACACACAAACACACACACACATCATTACCCTAGCTATATCCCACGTAGCCCTTGGTTCACACTGCTCATTCTGATTCTGTCTCCACATGGCACACAGAGCCCCTTTGCTAATCACCACAGCTAATAGCATCACACAGCTGCAGCTGCTCCTCCCCGGGCCTGCTCGGTGTTTGGATATGAAAGTAGCCAGGGTTACACTGCCTGGGATTTCCTGTAACAAATCCATACATTAGCCCTCATCGGGGGAGGCAGCAGCATATTAGTCATGCCATTTTAGTCATCTCTAGGGGTAAGAAGTGCGCATGGAGGGCCAGGCATGCCACACTGAGGCTCATGGGAGTGCAGGCGTGGGTCAGTGTGTTGGTGCTGGACTGGGTGTTGTGTTTATAGATGTTGTGGGTTGAGATGAGCACAGAATGAGAGACGATTTACTCTCCAGGGGATATGTGCATCAACCATCTCTGAGAAAAGAGGCTGCCATTGGCTTCCCGTTTTCCATACACTTATATTTTTATACTCATTATTTTATTTTTATAATATTTTCTAGATTAGGGGCTGCATATAATGTTGAGAGTTTGGTTACTTTTTAACTTTTACTTATTTGAATGCTTTTAAGCAAATATTTAGGTGTACAACGTCTCACATATATTCAGTGGCATGTAAATAACACCTTTATAAAAATGAACATATGTTCAATTATGTGCATTCTGAAGCAACTAATAAATAAATAATACACTAATAAATAATTAAATACATATCAGACACTGCTAAGGATGTAAAAATTGCACTTGCAGCAGAAATGACATGTAGATTTATGCAACTGATCCATGGTTTTTAACAGATTTAATAAGTTTATAACAAAATTGGTAAGGACTAGTGGATTCAGGCCAAGCATGAAAATGCTCTTAGATCCGGTTTCTGTGCTTTAAAAAGCATGGCCTTTAAAAGAGTAGCAGTGGAATCCATTTGATCAGCATTTCTCATCTTCATGTGTTAGTTGGAGCTGATTGAATAGCTGTGTGTTGTGGGACATCATAATGCAATACTATGACAAGGGAACCCAAAACAGATGTACTGTTAACTTTATGCTATACAGAAAAAAAAAAACCCAAAATAAATACATATTATGAAAAGGATAACCAGGATTTTAAACATTTTGCAGGTGCAATGCAGAGAAAATGGTATTTCTATGCTTTTTTTTTTAACCATATACTGTAATGTACATACATTCTGTCATGTATTGTCAAACACATTTGGTTGTACTGTTATCGTATTCTCAATTTGTCACGCTGTTAGTAAAAAATTAAAGTTACATTTAATGTTGTGTAACCAGACAGGTTTATCCACCAGACAAATCAGTTCCTGTGATCACATACGTTCTAGCAGCTATAAACAGTCGTTCCTCACAAGCCTCCCTGTTTTCTCTCTCTTGAAGTTAAAAAGACATAAAACACACCTTGTCATGCTCCTGAGTAAGCGGAAAATGCAAATTCCTCTGTTCCTCCTCTGAAGACTTTCCCATGACAGAAAAGTTGCTGACAGATACAAAGTGCTGACACTGGAGACTCCTTCCTTTAATGATAAATAAATGGCTCCTTACAAAAAAAGCACATTTTTTTTGTGGAGCGTCTACCATAAACACTGTAAATCCCTGTAAATTAGTTTTTACAATAGGAACAATAAACACATTAATACCAGGGTGAGTCAAATGAAAACCTTAAAAAGTTTGCCACAAATTAGAATTAAATTTCTTTTTTTTTTCTAGAGGAATCATAGTTTTTTGTAAAAAAAAAAAAAAAAAAAAGAAAAAAAAAAAGAAAGAAAGTTAATCAACACCTTCTGACCAATCAGATTAGAGAATTCAACAATGGTGCGGTATAAACAACTATAAAAATGATAGAATTTTTTTTTTCTAATCTCTCATGGAGAGTTTGATGGTTGACTTCAGACTAGTTAGGGCTGTTATTAGAAAATTGGTGGCCATTAAAGTTGTTCACCTGCAACCACATTATAAAGTGCATAAGAGATCATAAGGGTCAAGCCCTTGCCCTGGCCTGGAGCCCTGGTCTCCACCAGATGTGAATTTAATGAGCCTTTACTAACCAGGCAGTAGGGCTACATCATCCATTTAGGCATTTTTCCTCCTGGTTTAATTACTTGCCATGTCTAGTAAATGTTTTAAAAAGGAAATCTGTCGCTGCGTGGTGATTATACTAATGGTACAGAACGCACTGTAGACACACAAGACATTTCCTCCTAACTTTTATAGGGTGAGCACTCTAGTGTTCAGTACATACAGGAGGAGGAATATTACAGGACTGTACTTTATGGAAGGGGGGCATGGTGGCTTAGTGGTTAGCACATTTGCCTCGCAGCTCCAGGGTAGGGGGTTTGGTTCCCGAATGGAGTTTGCATGTTCTCCCTGTGCCTTGGGGGCTTCCTGCGGGTACCCCGGTTTCCTCCCCCGGTACAAAGACATGCGTTGTAGGCTGATTAGCATTTCTAAATTGTCCATATTGAATGGGTGTGTGTGCGATTGAGCCCTGCGATGGGTTGGAACAGTGCGATTTGGATTAAAGACTGAATTAAAAAAAAATAATTTAGATAGGGCAACAGAAAAACATTTGCCCTATCATGCGGAAATCAGGAGTTCGAATCCTGACGATGCCACAGCTATCTGTGTCCAGGAGTCCAAGAGAGCAAAATTGGCCGTGCTGTCAGGGAAGGAGGGGTGGCATACTCTCTCTCCCCTATCAATCACAGTGACACTAGCGTCTGTGAGCTCATGCATGCGGGACTGGGCAGATAGCACTTTCCTACAAGTGTGTTACGTCACTCCCTGACACTGCATGAGCAGCAGTTCAAAAGGATGTAGTCAGAGGAAACAAGCAATATACCCCCCCCCATAATTACTATAAATGTTTTCACTTCTTTTAACAGTCATTATAATTATCATAGTGTAGGGACGAAGTGTGTTATATTTTCTTTTTTTTTGTTTTTTTAAATGTTTAGTTTCCAAAAATTATGACTATACATAAACATTATGTATGAAATGTCATGTTTTTCTGGATTTGTGTACTATGCATAACTCTTACTTCATCTACTGTCTGTACTTTTTTTTCCATTTTATTTATTATATTAATTATTCTATTTTTTTATTACTATTTAGCAGTTTGTTCATTCATTCCTGTTCTGTAACTGCTTTATCCTGGGTCTGGGTCTCAGCGTTTCCGGAGCTTAACCTGAGAACTGGGTGTGAGGCAGGAATACACTCTGTATGCGACAGCAGCTCATCGCAGGGCATCACACAGACAGACAAACAGACAAACACACACACACACACACACACACTCATTTACACACACATTCACACCCTGGTGCAATCCACCTACCAACATGCTTTGGGGAGGTGGGAGGAAACTGGAGAACCAGGAAGAAACCCACATGGACATGAGGGGATCATGCACAGAAACTCCACACAGAGAGTAACCTGAGTTCAGGATTGAACTGGATTTAATGCTTGAAAGGTTACATGTAAATCTGCATAATATAGAATTAGTCCAGGTTTGTTTATTTATTTATTTATTAATTTATTTATGATTAGTTCAATGTGAAACCAGGCTGGTGAGTTGAGACGGTCTCCACACTGGCACCCAGACACACTTATATTCACATTCACAGAGCAGACTTAGACCCTTGGGAGATGATTTCACGTGTGTCATCCTAACATGGTTATGCTCCTGAGACGTTAAATTCAATCCTCATTTCTGCTTTCATAACCTCCGATTTATACGTATTCTAATGAAATTTCCCCCCTTCAAACATTTTTTTTTCTCTCCTCTAAGAGCATGTTTCACTTCCTTTCCTTCGGGAGAGAAAGGCGTGTCATTGCAGTGTCGACAACAAGATGGCAGTGTACACTAAGTCATATTCCCCAGAGGATTTGCTCATGGAAGATAAACATAGCTCAGGAAAGGATGGAAAGGAGCACTGAGTTGAGTGTTATATCCCTACTGTATAGAGCATGTGAAGTAGCATTTGCATGTGTATTGATAGAACTCTGTGTGTGTGTGTGTGTGTGTGTGTGTGTCTGAGATGCTTCTTATGTTGTAGGTTGAATGAGTAGGTGTGAAAAAGTGTGTGTGTGTGTGTGTGTGTGTGTGTGAGATAGTCAGGTAAGATATTGTGAAGTTCACTTGCAGTCCTGCCTTCATCCATTTATACCAGACAGAGTGTGTGTGTCTGTCTGTCTGTCTGTGTGTCTCTGCCTCTCTGTCTGTGGCTGTGTGTGTGTGTGTTTGTTTGTGTGTGTGTGTGTTCAGATTTTTATCCCCTTTATGAGCATTAAATGTCTCTGTAATTATATGAATACATTTTTTTTTCTTTTACTTTTGGCTGTTAGTGACTTGTTACTTTTAGTTGCTGCGCTTGATGTTAGATTCAGTTTAGACGTGTGTTATTTAGTTCATTATTTAGTTATGCTAACTCAGTGAAGGCAATACACAAAGATAGTAAAACCAACTTGTCATGCCTCTTGTGTGTGTGTGTGTGTGTGTGTGTGTTTGTGTGTGTGTATACTCAGCTGGAGTGCTTTGCTTCAGGCATCTTGGCCTGTTCCTGCATCACATCCTCCAACTAAGATTTCTAATTACAAACTGACTTCTTTTGTTTTTGTTGTCTGATTGCCGCTTGGCGTTTCTAATTCCCCGGCTTTGGCATTGAGAAGAGCTTATTATAGCTTTATCCTTCTAGCATACAGAAAAAAACAACAACACTGAGGCAAATTAGCTGCTCTGTGACTTTATTTCTGTTTATGTTTCCCTATCATGGATTTCCATTTTCATCGGTAAAGCTGTGTACTTCCTGAGTGATGTGTATGTGTGCGTGTGTGTGTAAAATAGTTGACTGTAGAGGGTCAGATTTATGCAGTAAAGTGTTTGTGTGTGGTTGCATGCATGCTATATGTCTGTGTGAGCATCTGTCTGGCAGAGCTATTAGAACTCATTTTAGTCGAGGAAGAAATAATCACCTCTTTGGAATATAAAATTAGCAAAGCAGCCAGTGATTATTCCTCTATTGCCAAGCATTATTACACAACTCCAGTGTTTAGTGCAGATTATTACAATTACACATACGCCATAAACACCCCAGTCAGAGCTTGTTTTTTTTTTTTATGAATGGAGAAAACTCAGTTCATGTGCTGTTTAGCATTTTTCCATGTAATTTATAACTTTTCTCTGGTACATATAACACACGTTTGAGAAATATCATTACTTAAAGCAGAGATTTAAAATGTTGGGCGTTAAAGGAATACTCCACTTTTTTTCCCCTCAACTCAATTTCAATTTATTGCATCTGCAGTGTGTGTGTGTGTGATTATCAGAAGAGGTTTCGACACATTATCCTGCACTGAGAAAAGAATAAAATCTTTTTGCTTAAAACTCACTTAAGTCTAGGGGCAGTTGTTGGGGCGGTCAGTTAACATTTATGTGAAAAATGAGAAAGCGTTCAGGAATTCTTCAGGTAAATGTAAATGAAGCTCTGAATAAGGAATAAAACTAGATGGGGCATGCTGTAACAGGAAAATAATCAACGACAGGGTCATATCATGAAGCTCAAGGTGACAATGAGCTCCGTTACCACCCCAAAGTTGATTAATTTCCAATAACAGCAGTGTTTTACTCCTAGTACACTATAGCAATTTGCCAATGATTACAAGTTTTTAATTTATTAATGAATGTCATGTCACACCTTTTAAATTTAATACATTTAAATTAAATCAGTTACATTTAATTTTGTGGAATGTCCCCGAGACAAGTTCCTGTTATCACTAACATTATAGCAGATGTAAACAGTTGTTCTCTCACTAGCCTCGGATTTTCTTTCCAGTTAACAAGACGAAAAAGCTGCCTGTCATATTAGCAAGAAAGAATGAAGCCCTCTGTCCTGAAGATGTTCCAGAGGTAGAAATCTTCCTGACCATTACAGAATGCTGACACTGGAGACTCCTTCCATAAATGTTAAATTAACATTGCCTTAAATCAACCTCCACCATATCAGTGATGTTTTTTTTTAAAGCACAATTTATTAACACATCTATTATTAAATTTAGATTATGTGGCACGTCAAACGATAATGTATTAGAGAATGAGTGCATTAATATAAACCTGCGATTTGAATTACAGCTGAAACTATTAGCTACTGTTATAGAAAACAATCAACACCTTCTGACCAATCAGAATTGAGAACGTAAGAGTGCTGTTGGATAAATCTGTATCAGTTACCTTTTGGGATGTTATGTGATGCCAAAGTAGTTGTGTAGTTCGAACTGTGTGTAGATACCACAAAACTGGAATTACTTTTTACTGTATTGCTCACATGGTGGAAGTGCTTAATAAAGTTACTTAAGAACAACCCTGGTAAGAGAGTAACGATTGTAGTTTAGAATTTGCCTTACATAGTCACAATTCAACAACTGCCCTTAGGCTTCCATTATAAATATGACTTGACTAAACAGGTTTTCTGTTCTTTTTCTCAGTGCCAGGGAAACAGGTCAAAATTCCTGTCTGTTGTAATCACACATAAGCTACAGATGTGGTAGATAGATATCAGGTTGGCAAATGCTGGAGTATTCCTTTAATCGAATGAGGTAGGGTTCTATGGATGAAAGAAGAATTTATTATTATATATTGTGTAATGAGCACTGAGACTACAAGGTGAAAAGATTCCCCAAACAGTCTTCACTGCCCATACACAGCATAACCATAACCTCTGTGTTCTCCGCAGTCTTTGCCTCCCCTGATTGCTCTAAATAAATGGTTTAGCCTGTGTTAACTCATATGAAAAGGCCATAAATGGGGATCAGCGCTAAGTGGCTACTGTCATGACTTCACCCCCATACTCTCTTTCCCTCTCTCCTCTTCTCCTGCTCTGCACTCCTGTCCTCATCCTAGAGACCCTTATCAGCTATTAAACTCTCTCTCTCTCTCTCTCTCTCTCTCTCTCTCTCTCCCCCGTATTATTTATTAATTGAGTTGATGTTTTTATCCCCAGTCCTCCCCTCCCCTGCTGGTTTGTGTATGTCAAAGCGCCACAAATTAGCCCAATGTACGGCGCAGAGAGCCCTAGCTAATGAGGGGCTGTCAGCGAGGTGAATGCACAGGAATTAGCACGGCGGCTGGCTTGAGCAGAGAGGAGTGGAGGGGGAGGGTATAGTTCTCTTTATCTGCAAGAGTGTATGACTGTGTGATAGAAAAAAAAAAAAAACAGCTCAAAGGGATTATGCTGCGTTTGTTGCTTTGTGGCCTGATGGGATAAAGTAAAAAGTATCTAATGTCATTGTGCAGTGTAGTGTTTCTAATCTGATCATTAAGGTCATGAATAAAGACGTAAGAAATATGGATACATATCATGCATCATATACTGTATAATGTATGTAATCTATTTTGCTATGGAAGGACAATGAGGACAAAAACAGCTGCCTGATTTGGCTTGCGTAATTCCATACTGCTGTGTGTTTTGATGTTATACACCAGTGTGTATGGTGCTTCTCCTTTCATCAGGACTGAGATGTCTCTCCCTACAGACAGTTCACGGCTCCAACATTCATTAGCTGCATTATTATGAACCCTCGGCTAATGGATGGATTTGAATGCTTACTGCACTCTGTCTCCTTTGATTCATTTCCGTAAACAGCATCCCCAAAATGGCAGGCCACTTTAAGTCACCGGGAGCATTTCAGTGCGCTGGTGGAACTCGGACCGCCTAATTAATCAAGCATTGGCCAAAATGAGATTATCTGTAACAGGAGACGATGCGTTTCAGGTTGAGACAAAAACACGGTGGCCGCATGCGAAAAGCTGAATACGAGGTCTTTGCCATTGCTCTATCAGCCTGTGCATGAGTGCCTTGCTCGATTATCTCTTCCCATCACTAAACTCTTGTTAATACGCTGCCGTGGATGTTTAAGCATGCCGGAATGCTTATGTGTCGACAAAGGGCCCACTCTGCCATAGCTGCCTGCTATCGTCGCGCATTGTAATGTTAGAAGTCAAAATAGGCCCGATTCATTTGCTCACATGGAGCTAAGTGCATTCTTGGCTCGGGCAGCACTGGAGTTGTGTATGCACGACGTACGCCAAGGAAGCCATTTGTGACAGGCCACTGTTACTGCCCTGTGTCATAGTGTGAGGCTCTGGCAACCCTATACCTCAGTCTGATCAGTAGCCAATGTAAAGAGGCACGTGAATAAATTAACTTCTTTTTTCCTCTCTCTCTCTCTCTCTCTTTCTCTGTATCACCAGCTCATCTACTTCTGCATACAGTTTACACTGGGCAAAGCTGAGCAAGAGTCACCTTTGCCTAGCCGCTATATTACTAAACCAAACATGCTGCAAACTGTTGACACACACACACAGACTCAACACACACATGCAGGCTTCCACTCCCAAACTCATAACAATGTATGTCGGGCTGCCAGAATAACAAATAGGCTCAGCAACCCATGCATGCTAATGTTATGTTGTAAGCAGTTTTGTTGACAAGTGCTAATACTTCTTTCATACTCTCATCAAACGCAGCTAATACAGCAACCATTACTTGCTAGCTCACTCTACCAGACATGATGGATGGTGACCTTAATATGGGTTAGCCCAGTTTTTGAGAGTTAAACCACCTGTCATAAATCATGGAATTATTACAATGCACTTTAATTGGTTAAGGACTGTTTATTTCCTAAAGAGCTCGGAAAAATTGGGTTTCGGCACTTTCTAATTTGTGGAGTGCATTTCCATTATGGACCGCGCTTTAATATTACCCTTCTTTGTCATGCAAAATATGCAACACGCTGGCAATCTATTAATTGGGAGAGAGAATGCAAGGCAAGCATAAATCCATGTGTTCGTTGTGGTGGTTGTTGTTGTGTGTGATGCAGAAGAAGAGATTTCATATTGCTTTCTGTACAGAGAAAAGAAGCCGCTGCAGTGTAGATAGAGAGTAATGTAAGCACGCCTAAGGCTTTGGGTACTGTTGAAGCTGGGTGTATTGTAGCTAATGCAGCAATCACCGGATTATGTCATATTTTTGCCCGCCTTGCAGTTGTGAAAGTGCACGATCATCATTTATGCCATTCATAAGAATCACACTTCTTGCTAGAGGTACAGGAATTTCTGGTTGTAATTGATATGTGTAATTTTGCTGCTGCGACTGTTTCCGCTGTGTGTGTATGTGTGTGTGTTCTTTTCTCTATATTAATGGCTTTCACTCTTTTTATGACTGTACCACCCTCTCTCTCTCTCTCCCACTCACTCTCTCTCTCTCTCTCTCTGTCTCATTTTGCCGGAGAGATGACGTGAGTAGGGCACACCCTCGGATGACACTCATCTTCCACCCGTCCCTCATTTCCCAGCCTGTCACTCAGCCGCTGGCCTTGACATCCTGGCAGACCAATCAGGCTCTGTCTCCCGGGACACTTTGTCACGCCTTTAAGGATGCATGACAAAGTGCTGCTTGATTTCCCAGTGGCCAGCCACTGTAGCACAGTCACACAAATGTGTACAGAGACATGCACACACACACGCGCGCACACACACACAAAGCAGTTGTCACACCTATCCCTTGGCACAAGTACACACTCAGAACAGCATCACTCATCTCCTCACAATAATCTTAAAAATAGATATACTGGTATACAAAAATGTCAGATATGCTGCTAGCAAATAGTAAGTAATAATGACACTGAATTTGAGGACACTGATATCTATACTGGCTGAAACAAATAAATAGAAGTAATCTTGCTTGATATTCTGCACTTTGTAACTCTTTGCTTTGTTTTGAATTCAATGTGATAAGATATAAGAGACAAAGCAAACTATGCCAGTGACCAAATCTTGGCAGACTACACTGTTTACTGAGACTTTTGCTCACTATGTAATTGATATGATATGAAATTGATTGTGTCTATTCAGATCCCATTCATGCAAACAGGACTCAATACTGAGCATCATTGCCAATCAGAATTGACAGTCCAGTTAACATAATTAAACTGTTTAACATCAGGACATCTTTTGGTCATATTTTCTGTAGGAGCAGACATACAGGAGGGGTGGGATTGGTCAAATGTTCTACAGGAGGGGTGGGATTGGTCAGATGTTCTACAGGAGGAGTGGGATTGGTCAGATGTTCTACAGGAGGAGTGGGATTGGTCAAACTTTCTACAGGAGTGAGTGGGATTGGTCAAACTTTCTACAGAAGGGGTGTGATTGGTCAAACTTTCTGAGGGAGCAGATGGGATTGGTGGAACCTGCTGTTGGAGCAGACAGGATTGGTCAGAATTCCTTGGTGGAACAGGTGAGAGTCGGGTTAAAAAACAACCTTCCACCACTGGATTGGACAGAAAAGAAACTTAACAGGCATTACATACAGGTCATCACACATCATATATGAGAACTTTTAGAATGCTGTACATATGATATATATTGTTTACATGCTTTTTTTTTCAAGTTGGGCATGGTCTTTGATCAACATTATTTTAACCCAATCAGTACCACCTGATGTCATCAGTATGCCTTCTACAGCTTCCATTTCCAAGCTGCCTGAAAAGAGCCTCCAGATTTACCCTTCTGCTTTCAGATAATAAAAAAGGCAATGTCTATGCCTGCCTTTTAAATTATTAAAATACGAGTAGAACCTGGTCTTTAGTTATTAGTGAACTAGTTAGCTGCATTTGGAAAAACAGAACCTAGAGTACTCAGCAGGTGCTAGAGAAAATGCCCGCTAGCCATTCAGGCTCTAACATGGTCGGTGTTGTGGCTTTTTATGTCAGATGATTGAGCAGCTCCAGACCTGAAGCTTTTTCATGGTGAAGGCTTGGGCCCGGGGACAGACAGCCACAACACTAAAGCCACAAAGCTGTGCATGCTAACCTATCACAGAATTCCCCTCTTTCACTGTCACTCTTCCCCAACACTGTGTCTATAATAGCAAGAGCCACTGTGTAGAAGAGGTGGAAATGCCTCTTGACGGCAGGTAAAAAAAGACAACCCATGATTATACAGTCATGCCAGTCAAGTACACTAATCCTTACAATTCACTAACGTCTCACTGTGGAACGGGTAAATATCTATTAAAGTATTTGTTCATGAAAGGCAGCAATATTTGGTGGCAGAGTTCACAAGAGTCGGAAATGTATTTCAGGTTTTGAGAACTCTTATACCTGTCAGTCAGAGGAACTTGAAACAGCCAAATAAACTACTTAGCATGCCTCTGATGGATGTGTTTATCAGTGATGTTAAAAAAAGAGAAACAAATCCAGTGATTTATTGCGTACCGTGGCTGTGTGCTTGTGTACTGTAGCATTAAAGCACTGTATTTAAGAGATAGTAAATTAATTAGCGAGATGTAAAACCTTTTTAGCTTTGCGCTGTTATGACAGAAATCCCTTGAGTACAATAAGCAGCCTTTATTGAAGTTTGATACAGTTTTGCAATTCAGCTCTTCCTGACATTAGCAGTGTTTAACTTTCAGGTAAACCACTAAAGTGTGTGAAATTTTTTTGCTGGAATGGTGTTGGTAATTTTGTCAGCTTTTTTTTTCTGCAAGATGCTCCGTGGTTATAATCGTGCATTAAAGACAGAACAGAAAGACAGATTTTTTAATATGAGTCTACAATAGCTGTAGTGTATTTGTGCAGTTACCCCAGACAATTATTTCATAATATTTCCCGGTACAAAGAAAACCCGCTTTACTCAAAACTCACTTATAGCAGAGGTCTAAGGGCAACTAATGAAATCTGTCAATAAATGTTCCATTATTAAGTAAGAAATAAAACATGACAAGATGTGTTGTTATAGGAAAGTAATCAGCAACAGGGTGGTGTGATGGGGCCCAGTGTGAAGCAGGGTTACTGTTACCTCCTTGAAGTAACAGCATGTCTCGAAATGCTTTATTCCTCTTATACCACAGCAATTTGCCAATGAATACAATGTTGTATTTATTAAATAATGACACCTTGTACTTTTTGTCCATTTACAGTTACATTTAATGTTGAGGGATGTTCATGAAACAAGTTAGATCCTGTTATCATTTATAACAGCCATAAACAGGCGTTCATTCACCAGCCTCTCATTTTGTCTCTCTTGAATTCATAAGAACAAAGGCAGCTTGTCATGTTACAGAGAAACCGCAAAGCCCTCCATCCTGAAGACTAATCATTTCTGACTGTTACAAAGCACTGACACTGAAGACTCCTTCCAGAAATACTAAATAAACATTTCCTCACAGAAAACGTCACCATATCAACAGTTACAAACCATTTTATTATGTTTTTGGATGAGATGTTACTATAGAAACGATAATGTATCAGTACGAGTGCATTAATACAAACCTGTGATTTTTCTCGCAGCCGCAACTACTGTCAGAGTTGCTGTCATAGAAAATTAATCAACACCTTCTGACCAATAAGATGAGAGAATTCAACAGCTCTGTGGTGTAAACACAATTAATGAATTCTTAAGACAAAAAAAAAAAAATCAAATATCTCGAACTATCTATTTATTGATTAAATTCATCGACGTAAGTAATAATCTTAGATGTTTGAGTAAACAGATTTTGTTTTCATTTCTCAGTACAGATAAAGATGTCCAAATTATTCTCTGTGGTGCTCTCACATACTCTAGATTGGAAAATAGATTGGAAAATGTTGCCATATTCCTTTAAGTTACTATTATGATTATTTATTTATTATTTTTTACAGAAAGTTAAAATGATATATTTATAATATAATGTAATGCACCAATCTACATTTGATTTTACTCATCTTGTCAATGTAATCTGATACCTAGATGGAAACATGGCTAATGAGCAGTACAGATACGCTAACATAACCTCACTTCATGCATCTTATAACAACTGAGGACCTCTATTCTGATATATTTCAGTGTCCGTGGTGGGATCTATCGGTGGTGGGGGACCCAGCAGGTGTGCTGTCACACTACAAACAATGCACTCATCCTCCTCTTTTGATGGGGTGTTTAGTTTAGCTTTTACTGGCGTAGGGATTTAGACAAAGATGAGGGTGTTAAGAATTCAGCCTATTCACATTAATCACCTCAACCTTCCCTTCCTTTCGGTCCATGCCTTCCTTTATTTCAGGCTATGCCGAGCATGCTGGGGGCCTTGGGCTGCCTCCAAGTCAGCCGTGTCCCTCCGAGAGGATGAGAGTGAGAGTGAAGCCACAAGAATGAGGCTCCTTTTAGCATGCAGTGTGCTGGAACTAGGGAAAGTTCACTCGTTCTGTTGGTGTATCGCACCTGCGCTGGCCCGGTAGAGGTATGGGGAGGGCGGACTGAGTGACAGCCGGACCAACCAGTGATGAGTGAGGAATAAGAGCACTATGACATAGAGACCCTGGTGTAGAGACCCTGCTGAATGGGGCTGTTAATGGATTTGTTTGTTATATAGTAGACTCATGCATTAACACTTGCAGGTATCACTTACCCCCTCAACACACACATCCTTTTGTAGCCAAATTTATGATCCTAATAGCCAAGTTCTCCAGGATGAGGTGTGAGGATTAACAGCCTCGCAGACTTTTATTACCTGTGTGGTGGTGGTAATTAGGTTAAACAGATTAGATGGGCTCTGGAAGTGTAAACGCAACGTATCTGGGCTTGGTAGATTTATAGCTATAGTAAGCCCTCTGAGGCTCCTCTTAATGCACTCATTTGATGGTGTCACATGTGCTTGACATGTTTGTTACTACCACTTCAGCACTTTAATATGGGCTGCTTTGAATGTAACTAATCACAATTGGTATTAGATGGCTGGAACTGGCCCCCCACCTCCAAGCTGTAATCTGGCAGGCGAGATTGATTTATTTATGGTGCGCAGCTCCCCATGGTCTTAGTGGTAATGTGTGTGATTATGCATGTTTATTTTCTGGACATTTTGCATCTTTGTGGTGTCTTTTTTGAGGCAGCTGTTAACTCCACCAACTTGCTTTGATTTAATTGATCACAAATGACAGCAATTAGGGATGAAAAAAAAATCTTGGTTATTGAGCAAAGCATGTTAATTGTATGGGCAGTACATGTTGCAGGTGGACACTGGGGTGGTGCCTATAGATACATTCAGCAATTTTCTATAATTGGAAGAGTTGGGACAGAGATGTATATGAGTGGAGTAATTAGTCGCATACTGCTTAACGAGGCCCTGGCACCTCCAAAACCTCCTCATTCTTCATATCCAGCTGAGCAGACACACATATATCTATAGCATGTGCGTGTAATTTCCAGTGTAGTCCCCAACCCAAGATCACAACAAAGACCTTGTGTCACAGTCTGCGTTTACCTACCATGTTTTTCCACTCTCATGAAGTTCTGAAAATATGAGGACAGGCCTACTGACAGGACAGAGACGCTATAACTTATTACGTGTTGATAGCCTGCGACAAATCATGGGGGACTGTGCAAAAGTGTGTGTTTTGTGTGTGTGTGTGTCTGTGTGTGTGTCTGTGTGTGTAAAACCCTTCACACCTCATTTAGCCCCAATGTAGCCACCTGGGTGGCGGCCCCTCAACCCAAGCAGCCACGGTACTTCCCTGCCTAGCTGACAGCGCCAAGCTCCAGTATACGGGCTCCAGCAATAGATTAATCAACACAGACCTCCTGACAAATCACCCCGCTACCAGCATTGATCAGACAGAGAGAGAGAGAGAGAGAGACAGAGAGAGAGAGAGAGAGAGAGCACATGAGACTGCTTTTCTCTGAGAGAAAAAAAAGGTGCAGCTTGTATTACAAATATTTCCTTATTCTTTCAGGCTTCTATCAACATATCATACCTTCAAATCACACATTACCAATGATATGACAGACATATCACATATCTGTACATATAACCTCATGCTTCATAACGCGCAGCATTAGTTCTGAATAAGCGCAGATGAGAGAAAACAATAGTGTTGTGTCTGGCTAATCCCATGCCTCAGGTGGCTTCCTCATATCCCCTATTCAGACTGAAGCAAATCAAATTAGAGCTGAAAATGGGTGAAATCAAAGACCTTAACACAAAAACATAGGGCCGCGTTTTAAATCAGGCCCCGTGGCCATTCCTCTGCCTTTTTATTATCAGCTACAATGCAGGAAGTTTGCAGCACACATTCACGCAGCATATCCAGATTAGTATTGCTGTGACATTTGGAGGGCTCGGTACTGCCACTGTAATGCTCTCCTGAGGGGAACAGTACGCATACAGGAGGCTCATGTTAATGCACTGTAGGCTTTATGTGATTCCTCAAACCACAGACAGTACAGAATGCATCAAATTTAATGCAAACATTAAAATATACTCACTTTGCTTAGCTCACACTTCCATTTTAAGTCCGTTGGGTCACTGGAATTAGCAAAACAATATTTGTCTAGAATGAGAGACAGTAGTGTATAAGTCAAAGAAAAAAAAAAGGTTTGCACTGTCATACAATATAACATAGTGTTTGATAGGAATATCCCAGTCCACTTGTTTATTTATTTATTTTTGATACAATACTAATACGTAATAAGTTTTGTCTGATACCTGATATATTGCAAAAATGGCATCTTAGCAAATGAAAATTTCTTGAATATGGTCAGATTTATCTAGTATTTCCTGTTATAAGATTATTAAACCTATTTCTATACTTTTTAAAACGTATTTTATTTATTATTATTATTATTTTTTTTTTTATTATTATTATTTTTTTTTTTTACAAATTTCAAGCTTGAAATTGTCAATCTTAACATAATCTTAACCAATACAATAAGAACATTTAAAGCTTGAAAATGTCTAGAAATAGGTTTAATAATTTTATAGTTGGTCTACTGTAATCTTATAATAGGAAATGCTAGATAAATCTGACTACATTCATTATGTTTTTTTTTTTTTTTGCTTGATAAGATGTCATTCTTGCAGGATATTGACCCAATACTGGCAACCAACCAAGTGACATTCTGCAAGCTTTTGTTGCCAAGTTATACAAAATATCACAGAGGTGATGGTGGTGTGCTTTATGAATTTGTGTTTTCTGTTCATCTGTGTTCAGTCAATCAACATTATACACACTTTAATGGAATAAAATGTGTCAGCGGATCAGAAAAGATGGCCAATCCAATACCTATGCAGCATTCCAGGGCAGTATCAGATCAGTATTTAATATTAAAACAAAAGAATATATTGAATGATTATTTGATTGAATCAAATACCTAAAAGGAATACATATTGGAAAAAAAACATGAAAATAATTCTTCAATGGTATTTAAGTCCTTACAAGAACAAATCAACAGAGGACAACAAATTAGTTGTAACCAACAGCAAAATATAGTGATTTAAAAGCAGTTCGTTATTTTTGCACAAGCAGTATAGTTAAATGTATGTCTTACATATTGTTCTTGTCATCTGTTATCATGAATAATTAATCATAATTTCAAAGCAGTAGCATTGGAAAAAAAAAACACACACACACAGACTCAGCATTCCAAATGAATTCATATTTCATTTAATGACTTTGCTGTCTTGAAAGCCCGTTGTGTCTTTGGCCAGTAAAAAAGAGATGCAGGATAAGATTTCTGAAGACAGAATTATTCCATATATACAGTAAAAGTCTAGAACCAGCATATGCAGGGCCATTTTTCATAAAAGAGACCAAATGACATTACGGATTATAGACCAGCCACAAGTCTATGTGTGTGCTGTCAGTTTGGGATTGCATGACAGAAAAGCCCTCCATTGATGTTGCGCTAGAAAATCCAGGAAAGCAGATGCAAGCCAGTGTTCGCTTCCCATCCATTTCCCCAGCATGTGGAGCAGCTACCTGTTTAGGTATGCACACACCATCTGGCTCATTCATCAGCACTCACTTCGAAACCCCGAGTCAACACGTCCCGGAATTTCACACAGTTTGAGGCCTTGTATCGAGCTTGTATTGAACTATTCTTACACAATGGAGCTAAATGTGAAAAAGTGAAATATAAAATAATAATTTTATCAGGATGTTGTTTCACCATGAATTGGATTGAAATGTTTATTAATAAAAGAGAAAAACATTTTGGGATATCATACATGTTGTCATATTTGAGAGTACAGTGCTGCGTATCAGATCTTTACAGCTGAAACACAAAAATGTATCTTGAATTGTATCTTGAAATGTATCTTGAATTTCATTTCAGCACATGAATTTGTGTTTGGAATTTGACTGCATCTAAATGCCCCTCTGGCTTTTTCTTCATATAATTCTGCAGATTTGACACTGAGATTCGGACTAAAATGTTCTCTTTAACCAGATAAACTAATTGAGATCAACTATAGTACCTCAAATGCTGCCTTGTTACTAACCAGCAAATGTTAAAGCTTAAATTCCCCCCAGCGCAAGCCGTGATAACCCCCAGGTTATCAGTACAATCACGAAATAGCTTAATAACGGCTAATTAATACCCAGTTGGCTGCTGATATGTACTAAATGCAATAACTTTAAATCATGTGTGACTTCTTGAAATCCAAAGACCAGCCAAAGCTAAAGGGAGAAATAAAGAAAGAAGGATGAATGGTGGAGAACATCTAAGTGGTGGCCTCATTTTCTTACCAGTCCAATTAGACTGATTTGAGCCATGCTTCCTCTGTGAGGTTTTAGTAATTATGAGGCTACAGTGCTGGGATTCTGACCCCCTCAGGAATGATATTAAACCGTGGTCATATATTCACTCATTACTAGCCTCTACCCCAGGGCTTTCACACATGAGCTCAATGGCAGAGGTCAGCAATGCTTTAAGTCTTGTTAATTCAAGATCGGTTTAAGTGGATGTGTTAATCTCACTTCTTTTATATAGTTATTGTAGCATGGTCATTGTTTAAGGCTCTGACAATTAACACTGTGTTTCATTATTATACAACGGGTTATATTTAGAATATTATTAGATACAGTGTATTAGATGAGAGAATAAGGTTACACTGAAAAACAAATGGTATATTCCAACACAAATGCACAGTTATGGTGTCATAATTATTAAATAAATCGTCAGATACTCACCAGAAAAGTATATTAATTCACTGTTAAGCGCTTTTATAAAAGGCACCTCTTGCTCTTTCAGACTTAATCCATTCTAGACTGACATTTGACAATAGCAGCCAATCCTTACAAGGTGGATAGTGAGTATGAAGGTGTGCACATTTGCTCCTTATCTATTTCATACCTCTGTTGACTGATGTAGTCGTAGAACATTATCATTTCATTATAAGAAACGGAAAAAAAAAAGTAGCGCCCTCCGATAGGCATCTGTAGATTAGGGGCGAGTGTGACAATAAATTAAGCAAAGTGTTTGAAAACACATGCAGCTGTAATTAGCTGGCATTTGATATTTAATGAGGTAACAGGGTTGATTTATTATCTCCGAACTCCCCCCAAAATTTCCATTAGCATGGTGGGAAATGGTCTGTTTGAAACGTTCTCTATTGGCCAGCCTGCCGACTATTAAGCCACTGCAGATGATCCAAAACATGGCAGCACATGTGGACTTTAATCAACCAAAACGCACATCCTTCTCTGATGTCCTGTAGCTGTTTGTACCAACTTCAAGTTCTTGGGAGTAGAGTACAGAATGTATCTACCAAAGATCTGGCTCTTCTTGCTTGTGGACAGGAGATGGTGGAACAACCCACCCAGCCTGTGCAGTGGGTAGCATTGCTGCCTCACAGCTCCACGGTCACCAGCTCGATCCAGAGCTCAGGATACTGTCAGCGTGGAGTTTATCCTGGATTCTCTTCCTCCCTCCTACCTCCCAAAAAACATGCAAGTAAGTGGATTGGTGACTCTAAATTGCACCTAGGTGTGAACGAGTATGTGAACAAGTGTGTGAATGTGCGTGTATAGAGCCCTGAAATGGACTGGTGTCCTGTCCAGGGTGTATTCCTGCCTCGCACCCTGTGTTCCTGTGGTAGACCCTGGATTTACCATGACCCTGACCAGAACAAAGTGGTTACTGAAGATGAATGAATGAATGAATGACTTTAGTAAGACATGTAAGTTGAATCTATGCATCCATATGAGTGCTAATCAGGCTGGGTTACTATGCCAGATCACCGGTTGCCTCTGCAGATTATACACTACTACTACAGGCTAGCCCATAGTTATCTTGATAATTCTTGCTACCAACAATGATGATACTCTGAAGGTATACAGGACACAGAGTTATAACCATAAATGTATAAATCAATATGGAAAATAATAACAGATTGTATAAATGGCCAAAGATTTGAAATAACATTATAGGCCACATGTTAGGAAAAATGGAAGGAAAAAACAAACAAAAAAACCCCCACACATTCGCCCAGCAGGAATGCTCCGCCTAAAGTATCTGTTTATCGTAATGTCATTCTTGAAGCGTGTGAACAGAATGCTTCAATTGTTAATAACCCTCTCCATGAGACACTGGACATGCCACTGCAATGAAGTAGCTAATATTTAAAATACTTATCATAAAAACGGTCTGGAATTTGAATTTACATCTGCTCTCTGCTAGGCATAAATTTTATACCCGGTCTTAGTGAAAATTCAGCTTATGACCAGTTGGTGCAGTGGTCGTAAATTTACACCTAGGAAGTTACGACCAAGTGTAAGCCTTGGTGATAAAACTGCAAAAACACCTTCCGCTTTGTCTTGTCTGTATGAATGCACTGTATGTATATTCAGGTGTGTCTTCTTTTGCCTCACACACAGTATTCCTGGGGTAGGTTCTGGATTCACCATGACCCTAAGCAGGATAAAGTGCTTAATCAGGACTATTATATATCATTTGTAGTTGGACTTGATGTAGGCATTATATCTAATCCTTTCTTCTGTCTTGCACTTGCATCTGGTCAGTTGAAGGACACTTTATTTTGCTGTCAGTGCCTGAACCTGCCAGAAGCTTGAATTGGCTTCTGCTTCACGTGTAAGTCACTATGGATAAAAGCTTGTGCCAGATGAATAAATGTAAACGTGAGTGTTAAGAGCGTAATTTGCTTGGCCTCTCACTTTTGCCGAGAGCGTGGAAGTGGATGGAAAGATCGATACTCTGGTAATCAGGTCACATTAGCTATCACATTCAAACACTGGGACTACTGAGTAATCACATCATTGCTGTTCCTGTGCTGGGTAAATGGCAAGATCAAGAGGCATTTCAACTCTATTCAGATGAAACCCAAAGTCTTTGGTGCCGAATGACCACGAAAGCAAATTACTTCACGATAACAAAAGGGATTGTCATCATCTCAACAGATTCCAGTTGAGAATAGCTGTCCTTCTAGCTACAGTCTGTGTTTCTTTTAAAATATGTATCATTTATGAAGGGAGGCGCTGAATAAATGATAGCTCACACCGTAGACACACATCTAGGCGAAATCAGACTGAATCGCTTTAAGTTGCGATATACGCTCAGCTGGGAGCAGCGAGAAACAGCTTGTTGTGTGTGTACGGATATGTGCGTATGTATGCATGAATGTGTGTGTGTGTGTGTGTGTGTATAAGTGCAAAGCTTTGTTTATTCATTTATAAGGCTGTGGCTCGTGGAGACCGTGTGCTGTACGGGCTGTTGTACGCTGTTGCATGGGTGCATTGTGAGGAGGCGGTGTGTGTCGGCACGGCGTCTTTGTGGTAAAATAAGGGCTGTCATAGTGTTCTCGGGGTGCAGCCGAGCCCTGTCAGGGAAGACGGATTGCCTCTGTGGAGCTGCTTGATCCCTGGGACCTGGAGCTCGCTGGAGCCATCAGCAGGTGTCTGCCACTGCTGCTTGTTATGGTGCATACATGTGTGTGTGCATGTGTGTGTGTTTGAGAGAGAAATATGGTGGGAGGGTTTTAAGAAAGATCGGCTCATGGGACTAACATAAAGTTTTGTTATTCTGTTAATCCTTTGTAAACAATTTTGCTAACTAGTTAGTGGTGGTATCACTGATCGCACATTATCTGGATGATAATACAATACGAGTTTGGTTTGAGAGACAGTTTTACCATGGGCTTGTCAGGCAGCTCAGTGGCTAAGAGGGCTAATGATTTAGCTGAAGTGATAGGGTCCTGGGTAGCGGCTCAGGAGCTGCTATTTCTGTGAGAGGTGTCATCCACATGAGGAGAGTGCACTCTTGATACGAGACAGAGCCAAGGGCAAACAGAGCCCCAGTGCTGCTTTATTTGACAAACTCCAGTAGAGGTTAAGAACTGGGTGTGTTTAAATGAGCGCACCAGTCGAAGGGTGAGCACTGCGTGAGCAGAGTCGCTTGGCCTCTTCAAAAGAAAAAAACAGACATTCACCTGCCTATTTTTGAAACTCCTCTCATTTATTTCATGTCAGTGGATATCACAATAAGGTACTAGATTATAATGAGGAGGTTAGGTTTTTATTATTATTATTATTATTATTATTATTATTATTATTATAATTTTAAATAATACTCATAGACAAAATAGTTAAATCTAGCACCCTGAAGGATTTTTTTGGCTTGTCCCTCTTTTTTTAAAAGTTAATTAATTAATTAATTTATTTATTTTTTCCACAGTTAAAATTAAATTAAAAAATTTAAAGCCCCATAAATCTAAATAATTTCATTTTTATTTTTTTTCTGTTTCAGCTTTTTTTTCTGTGTTTTATATATATATATATAATGCAAATTGGTTAATATTTAATTACTTACACTCCCCTGCTCTCACAATGCAGTCATATTTTTGCATAAATATGAAACTATTTTAAAGTTGTAACACTATTTTCAAAGGACTGGAGAGTGTTAAAAGATGTAGTGGCTACCCTGAAAACGGTTACTTAGTTATTTAGTAATTTACTTACCAGCATCAGCTCATACTGTAGGCTCCATTCATTTACTTTCAGAACTTTCACCTTGCCATTTTTCCTTCCCGCTGGAACACTAATCAGACAGGAAAGTCCTCTAACTTTTCAGACACTCTTAGCACTCAGCTGAACCCCACTCTGTCATTTTTCTATGTTCCCACTACACCATTAGCGCAGGCCTCAAAGACGCTCAGGCCAGTAGTGTTGTGTGTGAAACTGAGCTCTTTGGTACAGAGCACTCTCTGATGTGCAGGAGCTCATCAGTGGTGGAAGGGATTGGGCACGTAAAGCCGTGGTGCAAATGTGAGATTCTCGGTTCAGTCTTTCAAAGGTGGTGCTGGAAGGGCTGTCTGGAGGTGCTTTGATCAGCCACTTGACTCCTGTCTCCCGGTGGCCGGTGGAGGCGCTGCAGCGTCGTCTGTGCTGGCAGAGATCAGAGTGGAGGGAGAGGGAAGAGGCTGATGGGGAGATGATGGATGGAGTGAGACGAAGGAGAACGGCAGGAGACAAGGGCCAGTCGCTGATGTAGGATGCTAGCTCACTGTGGGTGATCTGGTTTTTATGCTTCAGCTAATGTACAAAAGTTGCTTTAGTTTGTCACTGCTTGTTTTCTCACATAAAAAATGATAGAGGGAAGTTTGATTCAGACATAAAAGACGGTAAAGCCACATTGTATTAGTATGTATTACAGGATATACGATAGCTTTGGCTAGAGTTTAAGGCAGTGGCTTTCCAGGACTTTGTCCGTGTGACCTATTCTTGTCCTGGCTATATATTGCAGTTCCAAAGGGCAAAACCTTGGAGCATGAAATGAACCAGCGTCCTCTCATCTCAGGGCAAAAGGCAGAACTTACAGAGCCCCAGACTGATCCTGCTCTCAGGAGACAAATCTGTCCTGCCTGTGGCACGCATGGAAAGCCCTGACCTTTTCAGAAAGTTTAGCACTTTAAATATTTAGCTTTGCGTTATGATGGATCCTTGAAGTGCTAAGCATGTGTGAAGTCTCTGATTAGCGGAACTTGTCAGGCTCCCTTTTTTGTGGCCCGGCACTGAGCGCAGCATCGCTCTTTGTTTGACAGGCACACATTTAAACAAACACGGGTACCTGACGGCGACTGGGTGCTGGCACGGGCTCGCTGGGAAACATGGAGAGCTGAAGAAAACCACTCGGCTGGGCTGACAGTTACTCTAATGGCCTCGCTAGTTTCCCTCTCGGCCCTTATTGGGGGCTGAGCCTTGGTGTTGCACTGGAGCAAGGTTTAACGTGATGGGAACACGGTGTAGGTCCACTGGGTCCGATCTTCAAGCTCGACCTCAGATCCTACTAGGAAGATAGATGGCTTTGCGCTCGGCATATTTTCAGGGCGCACTGGCCGACTTTCTATTCGAACCTTTCATTGTGGAATGCGGCAGGACATCTGTGTTGATAATACATGTGTTGATATTACGTGTAGGCCTGGCTGTGCCTGTTTGACTCTTCTGCTATGCGCTGTATACATTCTGCTTAGCGAAAGCGCACGGCGCATGCAAACATTGGTCAACCTGCGACATTTGCGCTCTGGATGGTGTCATGTGTGCACGTTTCTGGCGGATGGTGTAAATTCAGTAAATATATGAGTCCTAATGCATGTAGGCTGCTCTGTATGCAGAGAAAGAGCAGAGTCAGCGAGAATGGTATTAATGCATGACAAATGAGCATGGCGATAAGAATGAAAGGGCACATCACAGCTGCCTTATTAAGACAGAAAAGCTGGTGGAATTGCTGTGTGTTCCTCGACAGCCCAAAATTCATCTCATTCTCCTGACTGACGCCTAGGCACCCAGTGACATCTTACCACAATACAGAACTGAAGATTTTACAGTTGCTACTATTGTTGTTACGGTAAATTTTGATCTCTCATGTATAACCTGAGTACACACAGATAAAATAAATGAGCCAATTGAAAGTGTACACACATCATATTATATCGACAGACACGGTTCTTAGTAAAGTGTTTACCGCTGGTGTCATGATGGAAGCCTCTCTTCCCTCAATTTCAAATTTGCACTTAACACCTTCCTGTTGCTGGCCTTCTCATTTATCAAGTGCGTTTGTCCCACTGACAAGCTTCACACTGCCGGCGGAATATCAATATCAAGACTGCGTGGCGCGAGCAGCCTGGGTAACCTTCAGCTAAATGTCATTCTGCTTAATCCTATTTGAAAATTAAACATTGAAAAAAAGCTTCAGCGTTTCCTCTTCCCCATCCATGCAGTCACTGGGTTGGCCTCGGCGCGTCGCTGACATTTGTAAATATTGTGTTCTGCTCGTGTTCTCCATTATTTGTTATTTGTTTCTTGCTCGGAGGTAATGACTGACCAGAAATGAGTGACTGAAGCTATGTAGCTATTTTTTTTGTCAGTTTTGTGTCGTTCGTGTGCGTGAGGAATGGGAAGTGTGTACTCTGCAGTGTGTCTGAGTGTTTGTGAGCCACTGAGGCAGCACTCCGATGCACTGCTATAGGAAACGGGGTGTGTGAGAAAGAAAAACACACACACTGTGGAGAGCTGTTGCTGTCAGGTTCAGGCCCAGTGGCTCTGCTAAGGGGCCTGTGACAGGGAGAAAGAGACACAGCTTCGAGAGCAGACAGGCGAGAGAGGCCCCCATGCATCAAACACACATATTTACATAAACAAATCCTCCCCATATAGCCTGTAATTACCGCACTGACAGCGCCGACCACGCAAGAAAAAAGAGCTTGTCTGATCGAGACAGATACACAATGACCGAGGCAGAAGCTCCATCAGAGTGCACCTACACTGGGGGCTTCTTTGTATGCATGAACTGCATCAGATGATAGGCCATGTCTTCTTCTCCAATATATGGAGTCCATACATCCTCCGCTGAAGGAATTCCTCCCTGCTGGATAGGGACACATAAAAAGACACACACAGAGGTTAGAAAATGCAATTGTTCTGCCGTAAAATAGAGTTGTTTATAGTGGAAATGACAACGCAGTTAATACATACAGTTTCCGGGCTTTCAAAGCACAGTGCAGTGCCCTTATCATACTTGTGCGATAAAAAGGTCCTATATTATAATCAGGGATTGTCCCTTACTTTTACATTCTGTTAAAGCCTGTGTAAGAATACGTCCAACCATCCTTCACTTGTGGAGTAATGAACACTGCTGAAAACACATGCATTTATATGTTTGCGCAGTCAAATACACAGAGAGAATACACTGTGAGAATGCAAAACCAAACACTGTCCTCCCATCTCCACCTTTTCTTGCTTGTACATTTCGAAATAAATACATATCCAATCCCTTTCTCTTGAGGATATAATGCTTCATACCACCAGGAGTGGAAAGATGACAGATTAATTGTTCTTGAATGAAAAATACGGATATTGTCTCAGTGTGTTATTCAGTTAATATGGAAAATAGCCAATCAAAAGTATACTTGAATGAATGGTCAAAGCTGTCTACACTTAAATGTACTCGAGTACTTAATGGGGAAAAGTAAACAATTTTAACAGAAATTAGAGAACAGAACATTTTTACAATGTCTCACACTTGCACATGGTTTAAAATTGTATGAAACTTTATCGAGGGTCAAATAAGCTTAAATAAGGGTTTAGTGTTTATGTACTTTCCTACAGCTGCATTTGTATGAAATCAAATGCAATTCAATCACAACACTCTCTTTTTTGTCGGTTATTTATTTTTTTTATTCAGATAGCACAAGTGAGACTAATTGGTAATACAAACCGGTATGATTTAAATGAATAAATAAAGTAAGAACCTACAGAAATATTTACTCATGATCTTTAAGATTTATAATGAGTACGTGGATGGACTACATAAGAGTATAAGGCGTTAGCTTTATTTATTTATTTATTTATTTATTTATTTAATGGACCTGTAACTGAGTAAAAGTAGAAGAATTAATTTTTAATTATACACAGGTAAAGTGATACTTAAGTGTAGTAATGAAGCAGAGCTACTTTCCACCTTTGCATACTACTGAGTTATCTTAATAGATTGCTTCATGTGTCTTTGGGCTTTAAAATGGATTAGCACCTCAAGAAACTTGATATCAGGTGCCCTACTATCTAACATGATATTGAGGTACAGTCTGCATTAACTTACATGCTTCAAGAATCCCCACCTTGAAGCACTCCACCTTTTCATTTGTTCCACAAGAAGTAGACTGAGATGGATTAAAGTTTCATTATATTTATAACATAATTAAATACCGATTTCAAGCCACAGATTCATATTATGTATGTACAGATATGTAGCTATCACTAGCTAGACTCTTCAGTGAACTAATATGTTGTGTGCGTGTGTGTGTGTGTGTGTGTGTGTGTTGCAGGTGGGAGATGCAGGACGGGGCTCCACTTGAAGATGAAGAGAAGATTTTAGTGGATCACTTAAAGAAAACATATTTAAACAGAGCTCCAGAATCTGGTTCAGAAGTCTCTGAATGACCTGAATGCTATACATTTGAATTTTAAGGCGCTATATTTGACTCTGCATGTTAAAATATTTTATTATGAAGTATTCTCTCACTGTACAGTGAGATCTGTTTTGTTATCATTTTTGTTGTTTAGTATGGGTATTAGGATAGACAATAATCAGGCATCACTGTAAATAGAAAAAGTGGTTTAAGGAACTGTTGTTGAACTGAATCACACGACCTGACCACACACACACACACACACACACACACACACTCCAAAGTGCCAATATGCTGGTTACATTAGGTTTACCATTTCTGCTTGTTAGTAATTTTTGGTAAATTTCTGTTTAAGCATATGTGCATTTATACTAATAAAAGTTATATCAAATATTGGGATGTTTTCATGATTCCTTCATATTACTCAGTTTCTGTATTTAAAAAAAAGTGTTAATGTACACATATATAAACAATATATATAACAATATATACAACAACAATATATACAACTTAATTTATTTAGCAAGGCGGCACGGTGGTCACAGATCAGGGTCCCTAGTTCCATCCTGAGCTCAGGTTACTCCCTGTGTGGAGGTCTCACCGTGTTTGTGTGGATTTCCTCCAGGTTCTCCGGTTTCTACTCACCAAAAACATGCAGTAGGTCGACTGGCTATGCTAAATTGCTCCTAGATGTGAATGAGGGTGTGAATGTTTGTGCATGGATGACTTATTTTCAACCTTCATAAGTTCTCCCACACCACCCCATTGCTACACCACCTCCACTGGCTTCCTGCAACTGCCTGCATCAGATTTAAAACACTGATGCCTGCCTACAAAGCCAAAAACGGACCAGCACCCACCTACCTTAAAGCACTTATCACATCCCGCAATACACCACACTCCCTCTGATCCTCTAGCACTGCTCGACTGGTCCCACCGTCTCTCAGGGTACAAGGAAGGCCTGCATCAAGACTCTTCTCTGTTCTGGCAACTAGATGGTGGAATGAACTTCACATAGATGTCCGAACAGCTGAGTCACTGGCTATCTTCAAACAATGACTAAAGACCTACCTCTTCTTGGAGTACCTAAATTAGCACATTTATTTATTTATTTTTGCATTGTCTTTGTGCTTTACTTACTATGTTACCTCTCCAACAGAGTTTTTTTTGACCTAGTGGACCAGGATGAGGATGTATTTATTGATAGACTTCAAAGAACATCTCTAAGTCGCTCTGGATAAGGGCATCTGCCAAAGGCCATAAATGTAAATGCATGGTACCCTGTGATGGCCTGGTGTCTTATCCCGGGTGTATTCCCACCTCACATCTGGCGTTCCCAGGATAGGCTCCGGATCCACCATGACCCTGACCAGGATAAATCGGTTAATGAAGATGAATAAAGTAATGTTATAAATCAATATTACAACTTAATTTGTTATTAGTTTCAGCTTATTACTTTTTCTTCCTTTATCACCTATTATGGCCTATTACTTTATTTCTTATTACTAATTTCCATGTAAAGTTGTCTATTTATACCAAAACACTAAAAAAATATTGCTCAGAAATGTATTGTAAAATGTTAACAATATTTGCTTATTATTCGTCTCCTTCTTTCTTCGTTTTTATTAGTATTTTCTGGTTTATTTATGTTTATTTTCATATATAAAAAATGTGTCACTGTCGTTTTAAATTCCGCCAACCGGCTGAAAGCGAGCTTCCGCTTTCGTCAGGCGGTGGAGGCGTTACTTCCGGTTTGGAATAACAAGGAAGCAGAGGATGTTAGAAACCTCAGCATTGCTTGTTGACATGGTACGTGAACGCAAACAAAACCTGCATGTTAAATAAAATGCACTAGTCCCACTGTTTAGCTTCTGTCTGCAGTTTTTCTGCGCCTGGCTGTGCCTTCTTCAGGAGACTACCTGCATTATTTCTCCAGAGGAAATACTGTTTGACAAAATGACACCAGTTACCTTTGAAACACTTGGTCTGAGCTCCACGGAGTGATGTGACAGTGAGGTTAGCCGCTGAGCTAACTAGCTGCTGAAAGCACTTGTCGGAGCAAGCTGGTCTTCTTCCAAATATTTAGGCAAGAGTGTAAAGTAAAGAAAAAAAAAGAAAGAAAAGACGCTGTGAATGAGCGGCAGAGACATACAGTCTGAGTGGGAAAGCTCAGTCTAGCTTCACACAGGCTTTGTTAGCTTTGTTTTGCTAACTCGCTATCTGACAGTTTCATGCAGTAGTGGGATTAATTAAGGCGTTTAGGAAGAAAGCAGATGGACTGACTGGTCATTAAATTTAAGGCTTTTAGGGCGCATAAAACATTTTTTGCATCTATTTTAATGTTTTCAGCATGCATTGCTTTGACTAAAGCCAGTCATTCAGCCATGCACTTATTATCCTGCAGTAAACAGTGACAGTGTTGAGTAAACTAGTGCACTGTTCAGATGGGATTAGCTTTCTGGACGTGTGTGTGTGTGTTATGTAATGGTGCTGTATAAATCAGAGATGGGAGTGCCTTCATGATGTGGTGTGGTCATCACACTAAAAGTCCCATGTGTACCCCATGCAGCTGCTTTCACTACAAACCTTTATTATAAGTGCTTGCTGTAGTACTTGTGTTTGTATTTGCAGTTGAGCATTAACAGGTCACGTGACTATATCCTGTACATAGCATAGGCTTTACCTGTGCTAGGAATTCAATAACTCACCTAAAACCCCCCCGGAGGTGTCGCTTCTCTCGCCAGTCTTTTAAAATGTTGTATATTTTTATTGTTTTAACCTCGGACAGTGCTTGCTTTCGTTTTGCTCGATAGAATGGATCAGACGAGAAAGGCAAAACCTCTTTTCCTTAACAGAATCTTTACCAACATGTCAATTCTGATGAATATGTTTAAACCTTAGGGTATTTCTGCCTGTTCTGTTATAGCAGGTAAAAGATGGTGTAATCTTTCCAGACGCAGCAACACACAGGCTGTCAAAATCATTGACATGATTGATTCGGACTGGACTCAAATCCAACCTTTAAGATACGCTGTTAATAAATACATTACCCCACCTCCCACTGTAAAACTAATCCCGTCCAAATAGGGCTTAAGCCTCAGGCTGTTGTGCTTAGCACAACTGTAAAACTTTAGGTTTTACATAAATCATTCATACCTCATGACTGCACCTTCAATATCAAGCTCACTTTTAGGAATGAATTTTATAAAACCGCTCTTTTCACTTTTTGTTCTTGTGTGTTTACAGGATACACCACTGTGAGCTGCCTGATGCTTGTCAAAGCTGACTTTCTTGTATTTTATTTGGCGTGGATAACTATGGCCCAGCTCTTGGCACAAGAAGAAAAGGAAAATGTTGCACTAAAAGGTAAATAGTAAGCAGGCTACATGAATATATGAGCTAAATATGGGCGCTATTTAGAAAGAAAAAAAAAAATCGAAGGCTTCATATGCTTATATATGTTTAGAATAAATTTCACTTGTGTAAGGTTATATAAGGTTTATTATGTAAGGTTTCTGCTATGATTTTGTCCTTTATTATCTTTTAATATAAAATGATCAGATTAAATCATAAAATAATACAGTCAGTGTTGGTGGTGCATTTTGGATTTTGCTTTTCTGTTTAGATTTGTTATCCAGGATTGACTTAGATGAGCTGATGAAGAAAGACGAACCTCCACTCATCTTCCCCAAGACTTTGGAGGAGTTTGAATATGCTTTTAATGAGCGTAAGTTTCATTTAAACTGCACTTTTTAAAAATGGGATGTTAGAGCAGAGGCACGGAGTCGTGTAAAACCTGAGGACCACATGCATCATCGCCATCAATAAAGTCCACACTGACTTATCCAAAGCAAACAAGCACTGTTCTGACCTGGGCTAAAACGCAGCACGATAGGAACGGACATATTAAAAAAACACTAGAGTTTAGTTAATCCCTATTAAATACCAAAACGTCTTAAAATCCCAGGACCTGTAGTATTACTACTGTACAAAATATTCTGAAAAAACATGCTGCCTATAATAATAATAATATATAATAAAAAAAAAGGCAGCTATGAGGAGTGAGGGATTTCTCTGTGGTAATTCTGCAACTAGCTGAACTGTACATGTAATTGCCTGACATCACCTACTTCTGCTACGAGTCCCTGTTAGTCACTATTATTATAGTAATACTAATAATATTAGAAAATGCCAAGATTATAGTAATAGGACAAAAGTTAGAGACTGTAGCTGGACCTAAAATGGTATAGTTGGCATGGGAAACTTATCGAGATGGAGATCATCATCATCAAAACTTAAGCAATTGATAACAAAAAAATTTTTAATCAAAAATTAAGCAGACATTTTTACACTATTGTAGTGGCCTGTGGTATGGCCATTTCTGTTTACACTTTAGTGAAAACTTTAGTGAACAATGCTACTCTAAAATAATTGGACTGTACATACTCAAGTATGTACTTAAAGTATATAATATATAGTGCATAGCACACTATTTGATCCCCATCTCAGGCAAACACATTTTTGAATAATGCCAAAATCCTAAACCAGATGAGTCTTGGGGTCATCAGTACAGCTATACAAAAACCCACAGAGGATGGGCATGGTAGTTATGTGGCACTCTGTAATGGCTCTTCATGGCACTTCAACCTAATTCATTAACTGCACAAACATAAATAATGAGTTACACTTTATAGTCAGAATAGAGAGTAGGCTGGTAATTAAGCAGCACTTAAACTGAGCTGCAGCGTTCTAGGCCATAGCAGGTTTAGTTAATTTCATAGTGAAGTGACTCATTCTGTTTTGTGTGGGTTTGATGAAATTATCTTCGGGTTCTGCGTGGGAATAGGATGTCTATCTACGGTCAGTCTCAGAATATTTGAATGCATTTTATACCACAGCATTTCTGAAGTCTTGTTTCTGGTTGGTCAGAAGGTCTTGATGAACTTTCTATGACAGCAGCTCTGACAGTAGTGCCAGCTCTAGAGGTTTATATTAATGTGCTGGTTATCATTATTGTTTCTGTAGTAGCAACTAAGTCAGGGACTTTTATGATGGATACCCTACATAGTCTAAGAAAAATGACCAAGTTTAGAAAGCATGTTGTTTAATATAGGAAAAAGTTTAATCACTGATATGGTGAAGTTTCTGTAAGAAGCATTTTTTTTTTTTTTGGAAGCAGTCTCCAGTGCCAGAGGTAAAGCTGTAACTTTAAGTTTCCCAACACAAGAAAGTTTTCAAGATGTTTCGCTGGTAATAGGGCAAGAAAGGCTGGTGAGGGAGGGACTTTTAATAGCTGTTATATCATGAGCGATAACAGTAACTAACACGTCTCACAGACATCCTTATGATCATATTAATATGTTAAAAACTGCTGTGGTATAAGAGAAATAAAACACTTTGCGACATGCGGTCGTAGGAAAATAGTCCCATTCGGAGAGGTAACAACAGGTCTGCTTTGCGTCAGACTGCACCACATCACCCCGTCATTGATTATTTTCTTATAGTGGAACCCCGTGTCATGTTTTATTCCCTACTTATGAGCAGATATGTTTGTTTACACGACTAAGCAAACATTGTGCGTGCGAGCCTGGCAGTGTACGTTAAAAAAATGTTACAGAGAATTTATCACCGTCGGTCAGCTCTTGAGGCAGCTCATCGAATGCAATCCATCCTGGCTCAGTAACACACATAAGTTCCCCTGGACAAAAATGAGTCTCATCCACCAGTACAGTAGCAGCACCTTATTTTACAATGTCAGTAGGTTGCATAGTGTAGACGGTCAGTTGTTGGTCAGACCTTGTCACAGGTTACCTTGCTTCCAAGCTTAAACATGGACACTCCGATGTTCCAGACTGGCATCTGTACAGTGCACACGTGTGTGACTGGTTCAGTGGGTATGATGGAAAACTAGGACACTTAAACAAAACTAGAGAAATTGTGGCATTATTAGGAACAGCAGGTGAAACACTGAAATAGGCCCCACGATGTGTAGCTGAATTGTACACCCGTTCAGCGTAAGAGTGGGACACAACTGACAGGAACTATCTCAAGACACTGCTGGCATCCTTACCTGACAGGATTGGCACTGTTATTGAGTTGAAGGGAGGTGGAACTAAGTAGAAATGACACATGCGACTCATTTTTTTTCTGTCTGGGGAGTTTATTAATTCTAACTGATTGTAACTTTTACTGCTTGTTCTTATTGCATAACAACTTTGATTGGAAGACAACTGGGAGAAAGGCCATATTAAAAGAGAGGCAAAAGTTTCTAGTTGACTCCAGTCCTGAGAAATGAGAGGGAGTAAACGTCCTCATTGGCCATTGACGGCAGCGTCTTGGCTCTGATAGCGCTGTCTGTTTGAGAGTCTCCTGAGTCACTGGCAGCTGAATGGACAAGTTGTGCATGCCATGGGCTGTCAGTGGCTTACTCAGCCTTGCACTCAACTTGACGGCCACATTTGCATAACCTTGCTGCTCGCTCTAAAAAGCCTCCTGTCGCTGCCTTGAATACTTCATTTCAGTCACTGCAAATATACCACTACTATTTATTTATTTCTTTACATATTTGCGTATTTGGAGGCTGTTTTAAACCTCGCGTTGCAGCTCTTTTTTCCAGATCAAATGGAGGCATCGTTGCCAAGGCCTCTAGCCCTGAGTGCTAATTTGAATCGTGCTCTAATGAAGCAGCCTATAAAATACGTATGTATTTGCAAGAGAGAAGTTTTTCAGAATCCTGCTGCATGATGGCTTTATCACAGTTAGCCTTCAGCTCGTTCATTACTGGAAATCCAAGGTTATGTACACCTAATTAAGCCAAAAAAATTGAGAACAGCATGCTAATTACGCAAGAAAGACGAAAAAGTTGAGGAGGCATATTCCTCAGAGAGTCGTTGATGTGAGGGCGACGGAGCTGAACCTCTGCCGCACACGAGCTTTCATTAGATCCCTCTCTTCCTTCTGTTAGACACTGGCCTTCCTAGCATTGTGCTTCACTCCTCTGCAAATGCATAATCAATTCCTGCAAGAACCCTTTCCCTGCGTGTGCCCCCTCTTTTCTTTCTTTTTGCACAAAAAAAACCCCTCTATTAGAGTGGACGCAGTTTTAGTGGTGCACGCTGATGAATGGCCTTTTAGCGCTACATGATGTTGAACAGCTAACAGCGAGGGCAAATACAGTAATACTCATTGAGTTAGCCGTGCTGGATTTATCGCCTGCAAACTGTGCAGAAGTACCGGGGTTTGAAAACGAGCCGAATAAAAATGCTTATGCAAACGTTTCTCTTTAGAAAAAAATTGCTGTGCTGGGGTAATTGAGAAAGTATGAGGCCCTTGGGCTGTTTGGGTTAAGTGTGTATGCTTTGAGTCTTTTAGCTTTGTGCTTTTGCAATCAGAGAGGTCACAATTAGATTTAACACTGTACTGGGCTTCATTTCATTATCCAGTCGTGTCATCATAAGGATAGATGGGACTATATCTCGAGAGCAGAGTTTTCACAAGTATTACACCCCCCTTGCTTGGCTGGTGGAGTTCTCTCATGAGCGAGTATAATACTTTTGTAGAAGTTTTAAAAGTAGTTTGCGCATATAATGGTTTTATTCAAACACTTTTGTTCCACCGGAAGTTATCCTTTTGTAGCAATATGACAGTTTGAGCTGTTAATTGAAAATTTGGACTTTGTATATTAATGAATGACTCGCATATTAATATGTGTAAATAGTTCGTCACCTTCAGTGGTGTCCAAGAGTTTTTTTTAGTTTAAACATCTTTTTCATCGTCATGTTGGACTCAATTAACCTTAATTTCCGACATGCTTCCTTCGACTACCTGCTGATAGTGGCGCCAATGGTGCTTCATTTCTACCTAAAGAGAGTGATGCAGCAGTGCTTTAGTCCTTTAGTCTGTCCAGCTCTCTCACCTCCTCATCTGTACACTCTGTTCAAACCGATCAGCTTCCAATGCTTCAGCTTTCACACTAATACCACCGTCAGCACCATCGTGCTCATCATCGAACGTTTGCTGTCTCCACTGCTTCTATGCCGGATTTCTTATTAATATGACATTGGACCTTTCTGGAAAATGGCGATTGAGAAAAGAAGCTCGTGCTGTTTTGTTGCTGGAGCTAACTGAAAATTGATTGTTGGAATGTTGTCCTTCTATTAAACACCATAGTAACTGCGCTAGCTTTGTCCTCTTGTGACATCAGAGTGGCAGACAACCACTGAAGTCTCACAAGAATGACAAAAATAAAGCACCAACCAACACGTCAGCACCAGAATCACTAGCCTCATCAAGAAAAATAGCTTAATACAAACATATTTAATGTTTCATTAAATGTGGTTAATATTGAGAAACACTATCGTCAGTGCATAAATGCTGTGTGTATCCCACTCTTATACTCTTCTTCACCCTCCTCCAGCTCCTTCATGTAAACAGGGATTGGTTGTTAGTTAGAGTGCACTTGTTTACCTCTAAAGCCCTACGCCAGCTGTTTAGCTGCTCCAGCGCTTGGCTGTACAGTCTGGCCTTGGCGTCGCTCTGGCATTGGAGAAGGGTCAGCATGAATGAAGTTCTCTGGCCTCGGCTCAAATCATCCTGTCGAAGGCCTCGCGTAGGAGGGGAACAGTTGTGGTGGTCCACACACACACGCACGCGCGCACACACACGCCCTTGGAGCTCTCAGGTGGGAGGGGAACACGGGCACAGACAGAGAGAAAGAAATGGCCGAGAGCGGCCCTGCCACACCAGATGTCTTATGCAGGAGCGCCAGACGTCCCAGAAGCCTGTGCGAACGGGAAACAGAGAAGCGTTAGCCGTCCCCGGGCCTTGTACCTGCCAGATGGGGGACGGCAGCCAAACACATTTAATTGCATGAGACGAGAGAGATGCACATCAAGCAGGCCTGAACTGAAGCTCACAGCTCGTTCACTGCTTCTGACTGGCAGCACACAAGACGATGACTCTTAGCACCATCCGTTTCAGCGTCTTTGCCACCATGTCCAAAAACAAAAAAAAGCTAGTCGTATAGTTTCATTCCAAATGTTCTCTGTTAGTAACAAGCATGTTAACGGTGTCATGCTACACTGATTAGCTGAAGGATTACTTAATACAAAGTCAAACAAAAATACCACATGATGAGGCTTATAACACATAATGCCATGTTGAGATGAGGCCCGTCATCACAGTGGACATGACAGTGGTCATGATTTGTGCTGATCAAGAATAACCATTGGAATCCACAATCAGGTTTTCGAATTTAGAAACGTTACAGGAAAAAAAAAAAAAAAAGCAAAGACAAAATGAAACAAAATCACTCTAAATTGTTCCAGAGTGGTTAATAAAATGGTGATTTCAAGAAAGTATAGCCTAAATATAAACATTTTCCCAGTAGGCCTAAATTCCTGTCCAGAATTTGTAATTTCCTGCACATCTGGCTGGGATACTATGATGTTAGATAGCCGCCATAGCCGGGTTTTTGATGGGGCTACGGCGGGGAAGTCCATGTAGAAACTATTGTTCCAAGCAACAGATCACAAAAAGCAAAGTAGAAGGATGTTTTGAAAAAAATAAATAAAAAATAAATAAAATAAAATAAATAAAATTTCTGACTGCTGCTTATGAATATATGTAATCAAGCAGGACACGTCGGCAGACACAGTATAATCAAGCAGCTGCATTGATTATTTTCCTATAACCGCATGCTCCATCATGTTTTGTTCTTTACTTATTAATACATCAGAGGTATAAAGTCTAAAAACAGAAAAATCATAATAATTTTGCATAGGTTTGCATAATAATTTGTCAATTTTCTAATAGTTAAGATTGAAACTGACGAGACCTTAATGTGTGTTCCTGTCTCGTGTAGATGGCCAGCTACGACACACAAAAACCGGGGAGCCGTTCGTCTTCAACTACAAGGAGGATATGCACAGGTGGAACCAAAAACGATACGAGGCACTGGGAGAGGTAATTTCCATCTTCACCCTGTTTCATATAAGACCATGTTAACGCCATGACTGTAATCGTTTCATAATTTGTTGCCCAGTTTATCCATGTAACATACTCGCACGTGTTGAGGATTCTCATCTTTATTCAGACGTGGTAGTTAAAAATAAGGGAAAGCGCTGCGACTTCTACTATATTATTAGATGAAAAAAGCATTTTTGGTAGTGTGTACTATTAGTGGGGAACTTTGATGATGGTTTTGATGCATCTCTGTTTCCCAGGTTTAATAACTTTGTAATTGGATTCCCTGCAGTAATTGGAAGCGCTCTCTGGAACACTGCAGATCTCTCTCTCTTTCTCTCTCCACACACACACACACACACACACACACACACACACACACACACACACATAATAGAATGACTCTAATAAACTCTCACACTTTACCCTTTTCTAGCTCCCTCTTCTTTCTGTTGCGCTCTCTTCCTCCTCTTCTTTTCGTCTCTCACTTTCTATTAACTCATTTGCTCATTTCTGACTTCCCTAAACACAGTGCTTCACTGAGGGGGTGGGGGGGGGGAGCCCGGGGAGCCCTACGTGCCTCTTAAACTCCAGCTTCGCATTGTGTGTCAGTGAATGTTTGTGTGCCAGTGTTGTTTTTGGGCTCTGCTTTATAATCATCTCTGCATATATCTTACCACAACTGTAAACAACTGTAAATCCTAAACACTAAACAACTGTAAATCCTGCCTACCACATGCCACGCTCATATACAGTGTGTGAGATGCTGTTTCTAAACTGTTTGACAGTGAAAAGCAAGCGCATGTATTGGCTTCGTTTATATACAGGATTTCTTTGTGAGATGTAAAAATGAGTTCAAGGCCAATTTAGATATAAGGTGTTTCTGAAACTTTTTTTTAGTCATCAAACTAATATTAAAACGTTTTGATTGTGAGGCCTGAACTTGCAAAATTTGTTCAATGACACTCACTACACCAACAATAAATAAGGAATAAAAACAGACAAATAAAAGGGCGTTATAGGAAAATAATCAGTGACAGGGTGGTGTGATATGGCGCAACGCGAAGCGGAGTTACTGTTAGCACCCTGAAGTGGATCATTTTCCTATAACAGCGCATCCTGAAGTCTTTTATTCATCTTATATTCCTCTTTATTAACGAGTAACGTTATTTTTAACTGTTAACTATAGTTACATACTGTATAATATTGCGGAACGTCCACGAGACACGCGAGTTCCTGTTATCACTTAGATTATAGCAGCTGTGAACAGCTGTTCCTTCACCAGTCTCTCATTTTCTTTCTTGAAGTTAAAAAAAATGGAGCTTGTCATGTTATCAAAAAACTGGAAAGCACAAACTCCTCTGTCCTGAAGATTTTGTTGTGGTGGAAAATTGACTGACGCCTTCCAGAAATGTTAAATAAATGTGTCTTTGCAGAAGGCTACACCATATCAACAATTATACGTCTTTCTTGGTTAAGTAACCACACGTCATTTTAATCCGTTTATTATTAGCCTTAGATCATATAGTGCGTCCACGATACAAGTCCTTGCGTACGTGTTGTTACCATGGAAACGGCTTCGTATCAGAGTAAGCGCAGTAATCTAATCCTGTGGTTTCAATTACAGTCAAAGCTGCTGTTATAGAAGATTAACACCTACTGACCAATCAGATTTGAGAATTCAGCAACGCTGCCTAATATGCTTACGTCCTGCAGGTAGTGCTTCTGAAACGACTGTAGATTGACTACGCACATACAGTATGTTGCTTACGTGTTGCCCGCGTGCGTCTGGTGTGAATTCCAGGTCAGGTTGTGTGGTGTGGGTGTCACCATCAGCATGCTTCCCTGTGGGACATGGACACTTCTCCTCATATGTGCTCTGCTTGTGTACAAACTTAAAAGGCATTCGTTCCCCATGCATGCAATATGCATGAGCTAATCAGAAGTGTGCGTTTGCTTAATTACCTTTGTTCATTTGCTTCTGCGCTATTTGGCTTTAATTGTTCTGCTTATTCTTTTGAAGTTCAAAGAACAGAATAGTACTTGTTTAGGATTACCTGTGTGCTTTATTTCTAATCCAGGTACGCTCCTCAGAGAAACAGCTCTTTTATATAAAGTCTGTCTTTTATTCACCATATGCATCAGAAACCAGCACAAAAGCAATACATTTCAGTACTTCATGAACTTTATAAATGCTGGATTTGTTTGAAATTTATAGGCGTGAGGCTTCACACAAACTTACACGACAAAAAACATCACATTTTAATTGTGATTATAGTTTTACACTTCTTCAAATAATTAAACATAATCAACTTTGGTATTAATGAGCTTATCTATAGTTAGCTAATTGTTTTTTAATTCATTCTAGTGCATTCATTTCCATTCAGATGGTTGAATGCTCAGTTTGATTTAAATATTCCACCATGGTGTACAATGTTTATTTACGTATTTAGAGTTAGTGTTTATATTTAGCACTTGAAAGTTCACACTCGTTGGGCCTCATTTTTCAAACTGGATACGAATGATTTAATTTGTAAACTGTTCGCAGGAGCATTTACTCAAGTAAATACAGTAATTGTGAAAAGCAAATTAGTTTGGAAAAATGTTCGGCTCCTATGAGAGCTCCTGATTGAGTAAAAGTATGTATAGGTATACGTATTAATGAGAATCTCAGTCGATCTTCAAATCTTATAATTGTCATGAGTTACTGCACATGTACAGTGTGTTCAGAAAGTATTCAGGCCCCTTTATTTTTTTCACATTTTATATTGCAGCCTTATGCTAAAATGCTTAAAATGATTTTTTTTTTCAATTTACACTCCATACCCCATAATGACGAAGCAAAAAAACAGATTTGTGATAACTTTGCAAATTTATTTAAAAAGAAAAAGACTGAAATATTACATTGACACAAGTATTCAGACCCCTAACTCAGTACTTAGTTGAAGCACCTTTGACAGCGATTACAGCCTCAAGTCTTTTTGGGTCTGATGCGACAAACTTTGCACACCTTTGGGGATTTTCTGCCATTCTTCTCTCAAGCTCTGTCAGGTTGGTTGGGGACCGTCAGTAGACAGCCATTTTCAGGTCTCTCCAGAGATGTTTGATTGGGTTCAAGTCCGGGCTCTGGCTGGGCCACTCAAGGACATTCACAGAGTTGTCCCTAAGCCACTCTTGCCTGGTCTTGGCTGTGTACTTAGGGTCATTGTCCTGTTGGAAGGTGAGCCTTCTGCCTTGTCTGAGGTCCTTTGCGCTCTGAAACAGGTTTGCATTTAAGGATACTACCCTGACCAGTGCCAGAGTCCCTGCCGCCGAAACACACCCTCACAGCATGATGCTACTACCACCATGCTTCACAGTTGGAATGGTATTGAGAAGGTGATGAGCGGTGCCTGGTTTCCTCCAGACATGATGCTTGGAATTGAGGATAAACAGTTCAGTCTTCGTTTCATCAGACCAGAGAATCTTGTTTCTCACAGTCACATTCCAAGCGGGCTTTCATGTGTCTTGCACTGAGGAGAGGCTTCTGTCTGGCCACTCTGACATAAAGCCCAGATCAGTGGAGTGTTGCGGAAGGTAAACCATCACTGTAAGTATCTCCCATCTCTACACATGATGTCTGGAGCTCAGCCCATCAGCTTCTCGGTCACCTGTCTTACCAAGGCCCTTCTCCCCCGATTGCTCAGTTGGGCCGGGCGGCCAGCTCTAGGAAGAGTCCTGGTTGTTCCAACCTCCTTCCGTTTAAGAATTATGAAGGCCACTATGCTCTTGGAAACCTTCAGTGCAGCAGAAATTTTTGTAGCCTTCCCCAGATCTGTACCTCAACACAATCCTGTCTCTGAGCTCTGCAGGCAGTTCCTTTGACCTCCTGGCTTGGTTTTTGCTCTGAAATGCATTTTCAGCTGTTGGAACTTATATAGACAGATGTGTGCCTTTCCAGATCATGTCTTATCAATTGAATTTGCCACAGGTGTACTCCAGTCAAAGTGTAGAAACATCTCAAAGATGATCCAGAGAAATGGGATGCACCTTAGCTAAATTTCAAGTGTCATAGCAAAGGGTCTGAATACTTGTGTCAATAATAATGTCAGTGTGATATTTCAGTTTTTTTCCTTTTGATAAATTTGCAAAGGTTTCACATATCTCGTTTTTGCTTTATCATTATGCGGTATGGCGTGTAGCTTGATGTGGAAAAAAATTATTTAAGGCATTTTAGCATAAGGCTGCAACATAACAAAATGTCAAAAGAAATGTGAAGGGCTCTGAATACTTTCTGAATGCACTGTAAAATACGGATTATGCTGTATATATTTTAATTGTCATATTATTATTAATATTTTGTCATTTTCAGCTCCCTGAGCTTTGCCATTAATAGAATTTTGTGTGCATTACTAATGTAAATCGTGCTGTGAAGGCGGTTAGGATTTCACAGATGATGGACAACATTTTATCACCATGCACACGAGAGAGTTACTTTTGTAATCTGGCAAGAAGTTTTAGTTAGCTATGGCTTACGAAAATATTTACACACAAATATAATAAAACATTGATGAGTAAGGTTCAGTAAATGTGACTCAGCAGTTGTCTTATCTCAATTCAGTTATTTTATACAGTGATTTAAAGGAATACAAGCTTATAGTGTACGGTGTGAACAAAAAGTCTGCCTTCTCTTATAGATGATCAACTGAAAATCTGTGATTATATAGTTAGGATTTAAATAATGATCATTATTTTAGCCATTATCATACAGTCCTACTCAAAACCAGCACTAAAAACACACATAAGTGAGTTTATTCCAATCCTTTAACATATAAATGTTGCCACACTGAACTTGTTGCGAAACTCAAGCGATGAAGCTTCTATTCGTAATTGAATCTGCGTTCATCTCCATCTCAGAGAGGCCACAGTAATGTAGTCCATCCCGAAGCATCCTACAAATATAGTCATCTATGTATTTGTTGATGAGTGCGCTGAGAGGCCACACTGCTGGGTCACTAAGATGTTCACATTCATCACGTTTTCACACACAAGCTGTCAGTCAATTTCCTTCATGACCCATATGGTCACGTCAGAGGCGTAGGAGAGGGGAATAGGCCGGTTGGAAGTGTGCGAATGGTGTTGTGAGTGCGGCTCTGCACTCTCGCCCTCGTCCGTGGGAACAACAGAGCGGCGGGCCGAGCGCTCGCTGCTGTGCAGGAGTGGGCGAGCGCTTTTGTGAGGATGCACACAGCAGCAGATGTCCAATTTGCACTTCAGCTCGGTCTGAATGAGGAGCTGAGCGGCAAGTACACACGCGCACACACACACACGCACGCATGCACACGCATGCACACAGACAGGCATTAAAAGAGAGAGAGAGAGACACACACACACACAGCTGAACACAGAGGTCAAGGTGCTGTGGTTTGATGAGGTTAGGTCTGTGCTTTTTGTGATGGTGTGGAAGAGAAAGTGGTTCTGTGAATCATCAGCTATGATGATTGTTCCTGTATCTCAGAGAGATTACTAATAATTAATGCTTATTGTAATTGTTATTGTCGTTTGTGATTGTTATTTGCAGATTCGCTCACGTTCGCCTTTCTCTATTAGGCTTGTACTAGTTAGACAACAATCCATTTTGAAAGAAGTTTAGCTAAAATATGATGCGATGTGCGATACTGACTTGTTTTGTGTTTAAACGGCTTGCTGAGGAAGCCCTCTTGCTTAAGATGCAAACGATAACTAACTAAGCAGCAAATTAGAAAAATGCTTAGTGAACATCTCTAACAGGGTGTTTCTGAAAAGTCAGCAACCAATGGGAGATAAGCTACATGTACGTGACTTTATATTTATTATTTATTTACGTATTTTTTTTAAGACTTTTTTTTCCTTACAAGTGAAAAACAGCATTAACATGGATGAAAGATTAGAGATGGGGCTTCTTGGTGCTTCTTGGTACTCTCAATGGTTTCTGACTTTTCAGACATCCTGTGTATTGGATTGTCAGTATATTGGATCTGAAAAGTCTGCCAGTCCTTATTTGACACTAATCCAGCATTTCAATATCAGTCAGATACTCATTATCACATTATCATGTACTTTTACATCTACTTTACTCTAGGGCTGGGTGATATAGTCACAATTCTTTATTATGGTGTTTCCAAATCGATATATTTTGGTAGACATGTTTTATGAAGGTATGATCTAAACAGAACAGAACAGAAAAAATTCAGAAATTATTCTCTACAAAAACCAAACCAAATGACTATAAACCAGTCTATCAGCAATGCAATTACAGCAGTCTCTGTTCTTAATATCGCCTAAGAATAAGGTCCATAATTTATTCGGCTCTCAGTCACCACGTTGTGCGCGTGAAGTTTTCCTCCAAGTACTTTTAGCTCGCCGGGACCGTGCAGCCCTTCCATCATCACTGAGAGGAAAGCATAAATCAGCAGGCTCTGTTTCAGATTGGACGCAGAAAATGTGCTGATTCAGCACTGCCTTTGTGCTCCACATTAATGCCGATAATGATCATTTTGTGGTTTAGTGTGCGCGAGACCACATTTATAGGCGAGTACATCAGTGTTACTCAAGAAAGTGAAAGAAAGAGTAGTTTACAAATTTTCTCCCAGCGTCTCACCCACCTAGGGCTGAGGATTATGGCGGTATAATATCAGTATCATGTAACAGTATGCTTATTTGAGATATTGTGGGTATTTTTTTTTATATTTATTTGTATTTTGTTTATTAATAAAAGTGCAAACTGAATGAAAGCAGCTAATTTGATGTTAAAAAGTTTACAAACGTTCAACATTTTTAGTGTTAAACATTTTTTTCTAAGAAAATATTTAAATATAACTAATGAAATACATTTATTTTGCACAAAGTAAATAAATCATCGAACATTTTTATTTATTTATTTTTTTTAAATAAATGTGGCACTACTGTATTCCTGGCAGTGTGTGAGCGAACATGTCTCATGTTATCATGTTATCATGTCTTCGAGAGTCATGCTATGGTATGGTATGGTATTTTTAGCGCCCTCCACGCTAAGGCTGTGCAGTATGACAGTATAATATCAACATGGCAATAAACTGTCACAGTACACTTTCCTGAGATTGTGGTGCATCTACAGCACTGGCTCCTTGTTGACTGAGAAAGGAAGTACATGATTTGTCATTAAATAAATTCCCCTTCCTTTTCACTGTAAAATCATTTAATGAATTTCATTAAAATATGATCAAAACCAATCATGCAGCACTGTTGCTCCTGTTAGCTCTCTGTTAGCGAACATAAACATCATCATATATTGTGAAAAAGTATTTTTTTTTTTACCTCAAGCTCTCTTTTTGAATTTTCTTTCATATAATAAAGAAAACAGTTCTACAAACTTATTTCGGCCCACTTTCAGACCCGGGCCCAGCACTTTTTCTGCTAGCAGGTGTGAGCTGGACTCGTCAGTCAGTCCGTGTCAGGTGTGAGATTAAATGGAGCTGGTGTAGGACGCATGGCTGGCGGTGTGTAGCAGCAGCAGGAATCTCTAATGCAATCTTCACGGCCACCCAGAGGCTCCTCAGCAGAGAGCGGCGAAACAAAGCGCCTGTGTCGTGCTCGCTCAGCCGAATCTGTCTCTCTGTTACATCATGTCGGCACGATCGTTAGGGGGCATGCAGAGATAACCCACACACACACACACACACACACACACACACTGTGCTCCAGAGTGAGCGATCATTGGCAGGATTTGCATTGTTGAATGCTGACAAGTGTGAGCATTTTGCCTCAGAGGTGTGTGTGTGTGTGTGTGTGTTAGTGGTGGTGGTTATTTTCATAGGCAGCCAGAAGTATAGAGAGCTCAGCTGTGTGTGTTCTGTGTGGGTTCTGTGTTGGTAAATGTATTAAATTTTTTTTGGAAGTATATAGTGCTTTGTTTTGTGTGTGTGTGTGAGAGTGAGAGAGTTTTTTATTAATGCCAAGTTGGATGTATATAGAGCTCTTTTTTCTGTGTGTGTGTGTGTGTGCGTGCATGCGCGTGTGTGCGTGTGAGAGGTTTTTTTTAAATAGCAAGTTGAAATTATATAGAGCTCTGTTGTGTGTGTGTGTGTGTGTGTGTGTGTGTGGGTATGTGTGTGTTTTGGTAAGTTGTTTTGTGTTTATAATGTGTTCCATGTATATAGGTGTTTGTGTGTGTGTGTGTGCGCGCTTGCTTTATTATCTGTATATATTCCCTTGACTTCATGACACCTTTAATTGTGGTGTGTTTTGCAAAAGCGTTCGTGAGGTACGGTTTGTGTATGTGTATGTTCACGTTCCTTGAGTCAGACGGGCTGCGTCCAAACACATAGAAAGACACACACTACATGGAGTGTATCGTAGAGTGCGTGTGTGTGTGTGTTTGTGTGTGTGTATGTGTGTGTGAAGGGCGCTGTACAAGCCTGTTCTCTGTGATAGGTGACACGGTGTGGGCTCAGCTCCAGATGGGAGAGTATTAAGCTGTTAATAAATGGGGATTTTTCACTCCTCTTTCTGCATCTGTGGCATGACAGACACACACACATACACACACACTATTCTAATGAAGCTGGCCGGTCCAGATGGCTGCCTTATCATGGTCCTCTCCCCTTTTTTCCTCCTCACTCTGTGATGTGTCTCTATACACTGTAGAATGTATTAGTGTAGAGAGTATTGACTCATAGAGATGTAATATCTACTGTATTTTAATGGTGTATTTCTTTTTAATTGCATATGAATGTCTTTTTCACTTGTTATGCAATATAAACGAACCCTGTTCGAGTGCTATGGGATGTATCTATTTAGTATATTTCGACTATCGTGATGTCACTTCATATTAAAACTACTGAGTCATCATTTAAAGTGTTGAGTTTTAAGCTTGTGGATGAAAAATGGCGGATGGCTCCAGGAGCCGAGGGCACACCCTGGCAATCTTGGCAATGAGAATACATCCCACTTGCAATACTTAGCAATATGTGAATGTCCATCATTTTGGTGGACAAAGGTTTGCACACCCTCACAGCAAAGGAAAGTAAACGGAAAGTCACGAAGAGTAAAAATGGTCAACCAGTATATAATGAGATATTAATAGTGGAAAAAGTATCAGTTTTCATCTCCCTTTCTGAATGTGTACTGTATATTCTGTAATAATGTGCCTTAATGAAAGTGCTGTTTATTAAGACTGCTCACTGCCTCCTCTTTGGTATCCTCTGAACAGCATTTTGCGTCTCTCGGTTGGAATATTCGCTCCTCGTTCTTCCTGACATCTTTGTTTAACTCTGCCAGATGTCACACCCTGCCTTCTGTAAATCAGATCTGATCTCCAAGGAGGTCAGGGCAAAAGTTTGAAATGTCTGCTCGATTTCTTTCTTGCTTTTGTCTTATGCTCCGTTTTGTCTAGTTGCAATATGCATCTAAATAATTTTTTTTGGGTAGATACTTATAAAACAATGACATTTTTGCTCCCATTCAAATACCACTGGGGATGCAAACTTTTGCAGTCAACCTCACACTAGTGAGGTCACCCTCGACTTCCTGCCTCGTTGTACTTCTAGGTGACCTTAAGCATCTTACCATAGTGTTTTTCACAATTGCATTTAATTTTAATTACATACAAGACTTAAGATTTAAATGCATTTGAATATTAAGTCACTCTAGACTGTCAGAGGGTTATACAGATAGTTCAGAGTGAAGCCCAGACTACAAAAACTACACAAGCTGAGAGGAACGATGTCTGCTCGACAGGCCTGCCCTTTCAGTAGGCTTGTCTTAATAAATTTTGTAAGCGCAAAGACGTTATATTGAACCCAACTGTATATAACGTAGAAGTGTGTTATGAAGCATGAGAGCACTGTATCAACAGCAGTACGAGTGGAAAGTACGCCATCAAGCCACGGAAATCCATTTCTGTACTTAAATGGCAGCGTGCATGCTTACATAACTGTCACTATTTTACATACCGTATCAAGCCATATGTGCATACTCATGCTGTATGTGATACCAAGTGGGAAAAATCACCGTCATTCTTGTTACATCATTGATGGCGTATGTTACAGCATTGGCTATCTGCTCATTTTCTGCTTCTGTGTCAAATTCATTTGCTAGTGAAGCAGGAAATGTTGGCCAAAGCTAATGAATCAGTTGATCGTCTGAGGCAGGCGCGCACACACACACACACACACACACACACACACACACTTTTTTCCCCCCAGTTTAAATGTAATAATTGCTATTCACATCATCGACTGAAATAAAGATCCATCTTATCCATACACGTGAGTCTTTAAGAATGACCAACATTTGTCATTTTCCATTCTCAGGATTAGCAGGGTTAAGAATGCATAGAAAATACAGATTCTTATCCTGACACGGATTTTTTTTTTCCCCCATGAATATAGAATGATTTACAGTAATTTAGAGAGATGTTAGCAGCAAGAATAAAACAGAAGTTTGTCTGAGGTGAATTCACTTGCACGCTGCACCGCTTGTTGCTTTACCTGCCTGAATTTCACACACACAAAAAAAAAAAAACACCGCTAAACAGCCAGTAAAAATGTACCGGATCTGGAGCATGGGTCGCTAATTTAAATACTCTGCTAATAATAATAAAAAAAAAAAAAAAAAAAAAAAAAACTGAGTGAACATTAGCTACATTATGTGTTTGTATTGGATAAAAATAGAAAATATTTCTATTATGGCTTTTACGCCAAGAAAATCATGATGAGGCAGTTTCATACTTTTCACACTGTTTTGTTTATTTTTTTTATTTATCCGTAAAAATGTTGCTGATATTTAACTTTACACAGGAATTGTTCACACAGTTCGACAGAATCCCAAACAGCTTATTGTTCGCTAAATATGCTCTCTGCTTAGGATGCGTAATTGTCGTTGCGCATAATGGCAGTGTTAACCCTAGACTGAAATTCAGCCACCGAAAGCCGTCACTAAGTGCCTGCTGGAAACTGTGTACATGTACCAGTTATTTTTAGATCATACTGAAATATTTGTACAAACCTGACAAAATGAAGTACGCCATAAATACCATGGTTTTATTCAGAGCCCCAGTTCATGAGACCCGAGTCATTTAGGGAAATAAAGTTTAGAAAATGTATGTTTTGGTAGTTACTTGGAGTGAGTAAATGTAAGTAAGAAAAAAATAACACTCTCCAGACTGTGCGGTTATACAAAAATAATCCGCGCCAGGGGCGGTGCGATGCGACACGACACGAAGCGCTGTTACTGTTACCCCCCCGAGGTGGTTTATTTTCATATAACCACATGGTCTAAAGTGGGTAATTCCACTTATACCACAGAGATTTTTTTAATGATTACAATGTTTAATTTATTATTGAACGACACGTCACACATTTTCCTGGTTTATAGTTGAGATTTAATGATGTAGAACACATTCGAGAGGGAAGTTAGTTCCTGTTATCACTTTATAGGTGTGATAAATAGTCATTCTTTACCAGGCCCTCTCTCTCTCTGTCTCTCTCTCTCTCTCTCTCAGAAACCACAGCTTGTCATTTTACTGAGAAACCAGAATGCGTAAACTCCTCTGTCCTCAAGACTTTCCCGTGCTGGGAAACTATACAAAGCACTGTGACTGTTAGAAAGCGCAGACACCCGAGTTAATAAACATTTAGATGTTAAATTCGTTTGGTCAGCTCTGTTATACAGCATGGAACATATTTAACTGTCGATTGTGTTTTGTTTTTTTTGATCAATTCATACAGATTGTTCGCTTCTACATTGGTATTGTAAAGTTTTAGTTTTCGGTTTTTGTGGTGCGGATTTCAGCTTTTCAGGCCTGCTCCGCTTTTGCGGCTCACCAGCGCACCACAACGTGCTGCTTGAAAGCCGCTGGTGTAAATGGCTGTTTTTAGGACTGAGCACCGTGTGTAGTGTGCTGAGGCACTGAAGCAGCGAGCACACTCAGCAGCATCATTCACGCTCCTTTTACTTTTATGTTAAGAGGAACTTCGATTCAGCAGAAGAAGAAGGAAAACAAAATGGCAGCTGTCTTTCTTGATTTATTGCGCCGTATCACTTGTTCGTACCCCACGGAGCAAAGGAGAGGGGGAAAGAGAAGAAAGCAGAGAGAGAGAGCAGGGTGTGATTTAAAAGCATATTATCCCTGTAATGCCTTCAGCACTAACACCTGAGGTGGTCATTAGGTAGCCATTATGTGACGTGTGTGTGTGTGTGTGTGTGTGTGTGTGTATACACGCTTATGTTGGTTTGGCAGGAGAGCAAACTTCCAGCAGATACTGGCACTGTGAGACGTCTGATAGGAGTTTGTTCAAGCTTAGAAAAACATAAATTGTAGGAGCGAAAATAAGTTAACATCCTCTGTTTTAATTCTTTTCCGTCTTTCAGGCTCATTCTCTCTCTCTCCTACATTTTTTTGTCCCTCCCTTTTCCCTGGCGTCATTCTTACACTCTCTGTTTTTGACGTCCGGGTCATTCCTTCTCTCTCTCTCTCTCTCTAGTCTAAGTGGCTCCTAAAGTCTGGCCTAAGATCAGTGCATCGGTCCCACACCAAGGCCAAAGACAAACATTGCTCATTATTGATTATCCTTCACTGACGAGCGTTCGGCGTTATCATAAGTCAGGGTTAATGCGCCGCTGCCTGATAAGCAACTGTCCTCATTTTTCACAGCCCATTCAGGAACTCTGTCTCGCTGAGGGTCAGAGTTTCACATGACACCTCCCTCCTCTTCCATCTGGAGCACAAACTTCTTATCACCCAGGGCCTAAGGTCAGCTGGACGACGGGATTGGAGAACATTACAGAGACGTTGTGGGAGGCCTCACTCTTTTTTTAAAAAAAAAAAATTCATTTCCTTCTTTTTTCCCCCCATGCCCCCATGGCTCATTTTGCGTCTGTGACTTGTGTGCGAGAGCCTGTGATCCCCCAGGCCTGTTTGAGGAGGATTTTCCCCACATGGGAGTTTACAAACAGATCAACTTACAGAGACAAAGTGCTCTTCATTAAGACTCCTCAGTTGTGTGTGTGTTTATGTCTTATCACTCGGCCACTGGCGCGAGACGCTCCGGTCAAGGCTGCGGTGGCGTCTCCTCTCTATCCGTCGCTCCCTCCCTCCCGCCTCGTCTCAGCTGTGGAGCAATGCGTGATCTGGCAGTGGACAGTGCATGTCAGGGATTAATGCCGACCCCATGCTCTCAGACGCTCTGTCTCCGAACCGCTCTCCTGCAGATCCCCCCTCTAAGACTTCCTTCCTCCCTGATCTCTAGAGCACGGCCTCACGGCTGCAGCCTGTTTCCCAAAAAACAAGCCAGTCCGCTCTGATTGGCCAGAGCTCCGATTTGTGTCTTTCTCATGCAGGATTCGAGCAGCGGACATGCTCAGGTTGATTTTGTTGCGCCTTAGAGGATTGTATGTGATACGTGTTGGGTTCGGCTTGATCCAGCTGGAATAAAGGGATATTTTGGTGAAAAATAAAATTTAATTTACACAATTTTCACATTTTTCCAAATGTAGTCAATCAGCCAAGATGTTTCATGTGTGAGGTTTGTTTCTTTAGTTTTGCTCTGGAGCTATGATATTAGTGGTGCTAATGAGTAGAGGAAATGTCTACTCATCCTGCCTGTAAAGAAATGCCTCGAACCACATCCAGTTGTTAAGTGTCATACTTCACGCAGACTTGTTAAGGTGGATTTGACACAACATGACTTAGTGTAGTACAAAAGGAGCAAAGCTTTACAGTGTTACTGAGCACTGATGTTATTGGGGCGGTCAGAATGGGCATACTACAATCTATTTTTTTTTCCCTTGGTGCATTTTGAGGTCTTTAATATTAACAACCCAGTTTAAGGTTTGAAGGGAGAAGCATACCCGAGAGCTAAAATGTATGGGAATAATAATCTAATTTGAACGGCAGATTATCTTGAAAACCGGGTGCTTTTTAAAAAAAAAAAAAAATTTTTTTTTTCTTTTCTTTGCCTTTTGCACCTTTGCATAAATTGTAATAATACATTTTTTCTTTTTCTTTTCAAAAGGTAAAAGCATGTACTGAAAAATCACAAGGTAATTAAAAAAAATCTATTCCTTCTTTCAGATTGACTCCACAAAACTAAGCTAAAATAAAATCTAAAACTATTATGCGATCTGCATATTGAAAGAGACGTCATGCTTTCAGACAGCGTATTAAACCTGTCGCTGTGCATCCACATTAAATATGAGCAATCCCTGCTATTTTATAAAATTGTGTATTTAAAAATGAGGTTATGTACCTTAACTCTGATATTTAAAGCAGTTGTATGACTTTGGATGAGACAGATTTCCAAAACTTGTCAACTTCATTCCTCTCATGGGTCTAACTAAAGAAGAAAAACATTAAGACACCAGGCCTGTTTTGGCTGAACGACTGCAATTGTTTTTTTTTTTTTTTTTTTTTTTTTATAAAAGTGTTAACTGTCTGTGTTAACAATTGTGAATTCTCTCTTTTTAAGAATGGACTATTTTTTTAATATTTCCCAAACCAACCAAGTGTCTATATTTCCTGGTGTCTTTTCCTCTTTTTAAATTTCCATACATAAAGGTGCACTCAGCGTTACAGCTGTGGACGTTTTTTCAGCTGTGAGGTGACTAGTGACGTAAGTAACATTTCAGAGATGTACAGTGTTATCCCGGTTTCAGAGCAAGCCATCCATCTCCATCCGGCCCGTGATCACCATCCACGTCACGTAAAGAGAGGGAGGTGTGAAGCACTTAGCATTCTTACCTGCGGGGCTTTCATTATCAAACTAATAAGACAATATTAATTACGCGACTCTGCAGCGCTCTAATTACGCTGACAGGCGGCCGCGATTGTGTCAAACTTGAGAGAATGTGCTCCACTGCGTCTCTGAGAGGGCAGGAAAGGCGGTCACTATGTGCTATATAGAATAATAACAATGGGAATTCTTCATCTGTCACTCACTGTGTGCACCTATGGGAATCCCCTTCTTAATGTTCCTGTGTGGCTTATTTTCAGATATTTTGGTGAACAGGCATGTTCATTCAGACTGCAAGGGCTGATGATGTTTTTGTTTTTATTTTATTTTATTATTATTATTTATTTTTAATTAATTAATTAATTTTCCGTATTCACAGCCAGTCTTGGTCATGAGTTCTTTGTGGTTTTTTTTTTTGGTGTTGCTTCTTTATCCATTACGTTACTTGATCAATCTTCCAGGAAGCACTTGAACATTCGCTATTCCTTCTTGAACAGCGTGACATAGTGAGACGAACCCCATTTTCCCCCTCGATTCGCTTTGCCGCCTTCTCCAGGATGGAGCAAAATCGAGCGGTTACGGGAGGTCCTGCTGTAATTTGATTTTGGAGGGAATGTAGCAATAATGATGGCTAGTTTATTTTATTTTTATTATTTTTTTGAGAGGGGTATAGCTCTGAGCGGCACTGTCATTAAGAATCACTTTTTCTTTTGTCGTTTGCAAATACTCAGGGTTAAAGTTCACCTTGATGAACTTGAAAGCGAAATTAACTGCTACTGGAAGCAAATTTCGTGCTCAGCTTTCTTTTTGTTGCATGTGAATGGCCAGACGAATTAGAGGTCTAGGGGTCAGATAATAGGCCTGAGGACCCTGTTGATATTTAATGTTCCAGATACTCATCTATAGCTTCATGTCTGTCCAATAAAAAGCCAGATCCCTCACCCCAGATCTGGGTCTGTGCCTCAGACGTTACACACAGCTGCCAGCTGAAGAGACGTTTACATGCACACACATACACACACCCTTACGTGAAAGATATTATTCCGATACGGGAACATCAGGACCAAACCCTGTACATAGACATAGCGCAAACCCTCATGACCCAGTCCCAGGTATATTTAGAGAACTGTCCACATTCTCCTTCCCTGCTATAATCACACAGAGCCACCTGAGACGCCGAAGCAATAACGGCGCACAAATGAAATTTCCTGCGAGGCTTATTGATATCATTAAACACAAGCATATTGCACTTCACAATCATTTTAGTCTTCATCAGAGAGCTTGACATTTAGTGAATTAGGTGCCGTTGAGCGGCCTATATCTTTACACTGTTTCACCCGCAGCTCCCTTCCGTGGATTCAGCGGATAGATCTGTCATCTCATTTGGGCCGGCTGACCGCTGATGGCTGCTAATATCTCATTGCATTAGCTCGTTTGGCCGTTAATGTGCTTTTGGTGTTTGTAATCAAATAAGCAATAGCTTATGTCCTTTGGCTTTAAATGAGTATGTTACCATGAGTGTATTATGATTGCTTCATAACTTTCTTTTCTCCCCCACCCCCCCCCCCCCCACCACCTTTGCGTCATAAGGAGAAGAATAATTCTACCAAAATCAATGCAAACCTAATGATGAGTCCTGTCAAGAAAGTTCCCTTCTAACTCAAAAGCTTGTGCCTCGCTTTTAACAATACTCTAAGATAGCAAGATTATTCTAGCAGTGTGGAAATGCACTTGTATTTTTGAATGTACTGCCAATGCCACATTGTTAGAAAAATCATACTGCACAGGTACACTTTTGTTTGAATACTCCTTTAATTTCCTCAACATTCGTTTTTCTAACAAAGCTGTTCTCTGACCCTGTGTTTGTACTAGTAAGGTACAAGTCGCTTGTGGCCATGTAGTAACAGATTAGCAAAGCCAGCTAACTGTACTAGCTATGTACAATCTTCAGCGGCACCAGTGATCTCTGCTTCATAATGTCTTGACACACATTATGATACGTATTATGAAATCTTGTAGTTTTGTGAACAGTAAATGGGAGCTAGTTGCAGGTAGGGACTAAATCTGGGAATGGGGAACTAAAGGAACGTCGGACCACATGCTCGATAAGCATTTGTGTGAGGAATCATTCAAGCCAGTGGGTTGGATTTGTCACTTTACTGTGTCATACCGAATTTTACATAGAATTGATAAAGTCTCAACTGTCGTGTTGTCGTTTTGTTGCTTGCCGCTGTCGCTCATGTAAATGGAAACCAAATGGCCACCTGCCTCTTTGTTTGTTGCTAGTGTGAATGTAGGCTGAATGTGTATTTCTGTTTAAGTCAAAATGTAACCCTAGATGGATTGTGATGGTAATATTCTAATGAATCATCTTATAATTTAGGAGCTTAGATATAATCCAGACGTTTATTCATTACCCTCCTGTTCCCAATCAGAAACCGAAGACCTCCCGCAAACAATGCAAGGCAGTCAGGCCACCCCGGCAGCTGACCATCCCGGCTTTTCCAGCACGATCCCAGATTCCCGTCTGTCCGGGTGGGCGCCAAAGCCCTCCAAACATCATGAGCTTGGCATAGATGATAATTCCCTGGTCCTCTTTCCTCCTCGCCCTTAAAGTCATCCCACCGACCCTAGAGAGCCAAATTCGTCTTTACATGAGTGGCTCCTTCCTGTCGCCTCACAGATCCATCGAATAAAGCCTTGTTTTTCCAGCTGCTGCATATCAGGGTTGTGGGGGACAAGAACAAAAAAGAAACCACCGAAAGTTGTTGATGTCACTGAAGCATGAAACTTTCGGCCCTGGGTTGAATTTGCACCGAGTACCAGTTCCTAAGTCATGTAGCTGCAGGGATAAACATACCTTACATCAACTCTCGGCTTGTAGTCGAGATTTTTCTGCCTTTGGGGCTGCTAGACTCTGTACTCTCTGCTCAGAACACGAGCAATCCAGACACTCCCAATTATCTTCCTCGCTCGGGGGGTCTCAGATCTAGATATATGTGTGTGCTCTGAACATATGCAAAGAAGTACATGTGCTTTGCTTACAGTCCATGTAAATTCAATATTGTTGTAGCTGTATATGTACACAGATGTGGCTTGTGTGTTGCATCAGAACACAGTAATACCGTGCGCGTCCTAAACCATTTGACAAAATGATCTATGTGTTTATGGAATAAAATGCACTATTTAATGACCTGAACTATCTCACGTCTCCTCAGTCATCTTAATTTACGCATACCAAAGCCGTGTATTTGACTTAGCTCAAAGTTTGTTATGCCTAATACTAATGGCAAATATGGGTCATTTTTTTTTTTTTTGTTTAATTACACTTGGAATACAAATAAAGATGTCTCCTCTTCTCTCCTGCAGATCATCACGCAGTATGTTTATGAGCTCCTGGAGAAGGACTGTAAGCTGAGGAAAGAGATGCTCCCAGTAAGTGCGGCTGAAAGAACAGAGAGGCTTTTATGCTGTTGAATAATGCCGCTGGGGATGAAACAGGGTGTTAATGAGAAATTCGCATGTAAAAACACTAGCCTGAATTCTCTGGATTTTCTATCTCATAATTTCCTGATTATTTATTTCATCTGAATGAAATAATTTCTGTCTTTAGGCTGGTTTTTTTTTTTTATATATTTGAAACAACCAGTCTTTAATCTTTTTGTTTAAATATGCTTACATTGACTTCATTAAGTAGCATATGTATTAGTCATGCATGCATGCAAAAAAAAAAAAAGCTTAGGATTTCTCACGTTATTATTTTAAAGACAAAGCACCATTTTACATCGCCGCTGTTTGTAGTTCATAAATAGAGCGTGATTCATGTCATGTTAAAAGAGCAGTATATTACTGTACGTAAATCACACGAGAGAAAGTGGAAGTTTTTACAAGCTGTAAACGGCTTTAACTGTGTGTAGTGTTTATCTCGGAGACTCGCCCGTGTTCTTGTCAGTAGGGGGATTTGATGGGTTCAGTCATGTGTGACAAACTGCACTTAGCTGCAGGTTTTCCGTCTTTTCATCAATGGCCATTTAAAGGAGAGGCTTAGAAACGTGAAGTATAAAAGAGGCAGGAATAGACGCTGACGTTACAATTAGAATGTAATAGGTTAAAACAAATGACCCAGCATGCAAAGCCGCATCGACCTCAGAGTTATCTGTACGGATCCACAATCAGGGAGAATATAATACAAATGCAAGGCAGTTTAATAAAGTCATCACAGACAGACAGACAGACAGACAGACTGCAGGAGCCGTCTGTCTCTCTGCATAGTGCCATTCATAATGAATGATTCCTGACTATGAGTCACTGCACTGTTAGTGTATCTGGTGCACTTCTTTAATGAAATAGAATAAATATAGTTGTTGACATAACAACAAAGGATTGAAGGTTTCACAAGCCATCAATGCCAAAAGCAGTGATTATAATAGAACTCCAGCTCGCACAGATTCATTCAAATAATGATTGATACAATATAAAATCTGAAACTTTATCAAAAAGTCAGAAGTGCAAACTAGAGCGGTCCGAATGAATTTGACTAATCGTGTAGCCTGAGCGAGACGGAGAAGCAGATTTGTGTTCGGGGTATTAGTTTTTTTTATCCGTATATGCCCACCAGACGTGTAGACTCAACAGTCAGAAAATAAACTCCACTTCCTGTTGAAAAAAAAAACTTCATCAGATGAGGATAAGGACTATGGCTACACATTCGCTTAATTCCCAGGAAGTCTCATCCTCGCTCATTAACCTTAGTCTGTATTAATGCACATAACTAGCTAACTAGCTAACGTGCTTTATTGCATTACTTTAGTTTGTTTAGCCGAGCCAGGACTGGGCAGCACACTGGAGCTTTTACTTGCCCATTGGACTAGCAGATGAATTTGATACTATGCAAATTGTTATTAAAAAAGTTCTAATGTTAGACTAATGAGTTCTAAGTCTATGGAACCATACTTTTTTTTTTTTTTTAAAGTCTTGGCCAACTGACTCTTTTACGCCTGATGTACAAAAAAAATGGAATAAATCCATGTCATTTACGGCATACTTTATCGTTAATCTTCTTTTTCTCCCCAATTTATTCATCAATATTCTAATAAAGTAAAAAAAAAACCCTAATATTTCATTTTAAGTATTCAATAATGCATTTAAAACATGCATTATTCATGCTTTTTGTGTGACTGAATCTCACACGGTGTTCTATTGAGCATCTAGTGCAATATGTATAAGATTATGATACACGCTATGTAGTGAGAATATATAGTGAATAGAAAGCTGTCTGGGATTTAGCATGACTATATTAAATGGGGTGTTTTTATTTTTTTTTTTATTTTTTAAAGGGGATATTGACTAAATATCAACAAAAGAGCGTAGTACTTTTGAAAATTCCTTTGGGAAATTAAATAAAAACAATCCCAAAACAGTGAAGGTTATGCTAAAAGTATATATTAAAAAGATATAAAAAATATCAAATTATTTTATTTGCATTATAGAAACTTTTAGCCTTGGTGATTTATATGATACCAACACATAGTGTGGTTAATGTTCATTTGAGAGATCAAGTGCAAATCCTGTAATGAATCTGTGATTTGTAAGAGATTCTCCTGAGTGGATTGCATTTTTTTTTTTAAATCCAAGTTGTAGTATGTAGTGTGATAGATTTAGTCTATGTAGTGTACGTATTCTTACGTAAATTGTCATTTTATGTTTTTAGATCGTGACGCCCCTTCTCCTTTCTTTGTGCGTATGTTTTACGGTTTGCAGTTATGTATCTTTACTTAACAGTAGCGTCTGGACTTTACAGGTGGATGCAACAGAGAGCGAACCAAAGAGCTTCATCTACATGAGCGAGGATGCGCTGACGAACCAGGACAAGCTGCTGGTGTTGATCCAGGGCAGCGGCGTGGTACGAGCAGGCCAGTGGGCTCGACGCCTCATCATCAACGAGGACCTGGACAGCGGCACGCAGATCCCTTTCATCAAAAAGGCCATGCAGGTAAAAGCGGCCGCCTCCTCAGCTTAACACTTTAGGTACATTGATTTATGGGTTGGTTTGGAATTCTGATGGTGTTATTGTTCCAGGTTTTGAGGCATCATTGAGGTCTTTGACTATTGAGGCACTATGATGGTCTGAATTGATGTACTGCTGCTTTAGGTGCATTTATATTGTGATTTAACTCTTCTGGCCAATTTGTTCTTAAATTGGTACCAATTATCTTGACTGTGCTGTCTAGAGATTAATGGTCATTTAAGTGAAGATGTGAAATCTCCTGAGCTGCACTGCTCTGTTTTAATTGAGAAGTGAATGTCTCATGAGGTGTAAGGACATTCTATAGTCAGAAGAGGTACTGGATGTGTATAACGTTTCTTATTTTTGTGTGTATGTTCACTGAAACATATCGTGTCCTATGTCATAAGTGCGTTGTTGAGCATGTACTTGCTGGTGTTGCTCATGTCCAAGCTGTCCCCGTATTTGTTAAACTGTCGTCACGTGTAGTTTCTGACATGGCGAAGAAGGGCTTTACAGCTGTCAGAATGAATTTCACTCTTTTGATAAAAAGAAAACTAATCTAAAACATTAATATTATACGTAAAATTATAATACTGCCTTCTGACCCTATTTTCACCCTATTTGGTTTATGTGATACAGATGCGTAGTGTAGTCCTGCGAATGTTTACACTATGACTAAAAGCAAACATTTTAATAGTCGGGTTTTTCATGTGGATTAATCCACAAATAATCAATTAGTTGGCTTAAATGTCGCTTATAAATGAGAACAGCTGTAATATACACTCGCTGAGCATTTTATTAGGAACACCTGTATACCTACTCATTCATGCAGGTATCTAAGCAGCCAGTCGTGTGGCGGCAGTGCAGTGAAATACTTAAAGTAGCACTTTAATTTAAAAAAGAACTTGTGTTATCTGTGTGCCTTTCTTGCTATATTACATCCCCAACAGAGTTTTTAGACTGATTCTTAGTCTGTGACCTAGTGAACCAGTATCGGGATGTATTTATTTACGCTCTGGATAAGGGCGTCTGCCGAATGCCATAAATGTAAATGTAAGTGCATAAAATCATGCAGATTCGGGCCAGAAGCTTCGGGTAATGTTCACATCAGCCATCAGAATGGGAATAAATGTGAACTGTGATTTTGACCGTGGCATGATTGTTAGTGCCAAATGGGCTGCTTTGAGTGTTTCTATAACTGCTGATCTCCTGGGATTTCAACAGTCTCTAGAGTTTACTCAGAATGGTGCAATAAAAAAATAAAAAACATCCATTGAGCGGCAGTTCTGACGACAGAAACACCTTGTTGAGGAGAGAGATCAACGGAGAATGGCCAGACTGGTTTGAGTGGACAGAAAGGCTACAGTAACTCGGATAACCACTCCGTTCAATTGTGGTGAGCAGAACAGCATCTCAGAATGCACACCACATTGAACCTTGAGGCGGATAGGCTACAGCAGCAGAAGATCAGCCGTGGAATTCATGCCACAAAGAGCTGAGGCTGTTTCAGAGCAAAGGGAGGCCATGGTTAGTATAGTGTTCCTCATGAAGTGTTCGCTTAGTGTATCATTCAGCTTTCCTTTTTTTCCCCCCAATATTATAACGTAAAAAAAATACGTGAGGAACAACTTAATATTTAACATCTCTCATTAAACTATGAAATTTCTTCACATATTTTACTACTCCATCAAAAAAAAAAAAAAAAAAAAATCAATTTCCTTCAGTCATTCAGAGCTGTAACATCGACTGTTTAGTATATTTCAACAGCAAGCAGGATTATTCGTGTGCTTTGATTTAAAATTTTTATGCATTTTGAATTTTTTCCACATATGCTGCGCTGTATCATGCTTTTACATTTTGGACTGAAACTATCAGTGTTTTTGGTGTTGCTTGTTCCCGCCATCATGCATCATGTTCCGTCTGTGCTATGTGCTTTCTTCCGTGCTGTTGTAGGGAGGAAAAGAGCACAGCTCGACCTTGTGTTTCCTGTTGGTCACACTTTTAAGGGTCACGGATTCACATTTACACAAACACACTGCACAAAACAGGATGAATTTTTTTTTTTTTTTTAGCATTCAGTCTGACACTGCGGTTCAGATTCTTGTTATCTGTCTAACGCCTATATGCTGCAAGTGAAATCAGTTGATTTGTTTTTTGTGTTCTTTAAAACTACGTGTAAACAGTTTTACGCACAGTGCTATATATTTTACATTATATTACATTTCTGGTGTTGGACGAGTAAACCACGCATCAAATCTAAGAATCAACATTTTTGTAATTGATGCAATCGATTAAGTCGATTAATCATTGCAACTCCAGTTAACTGTATGTTTCCTAGTATAAAATTATTTGCTTATTAAATGCAAATGCATCCAGTGTATATATACATGCGCACACACACACACACACACACACACACATATATATATATATATATATATATATAAATATGTATGTATGTATGTATGTGTGTGTGTATGTGTATATATATGTGTGTGTATGTGTGTGTGTATATATATATATATATATATATATATATATATATATATAATATAATTTTATATAAAAATATATAAAAATATAAAAAAAAAAAAAGTATAATGATTTACACTAATGGTCTCA
>CM075026.1:6248815-6273273 GCA_037576675.1 Pangasius sanitwongsei | reverse complement strand
TGTGTGTGTGTGTGTATGTGTGTATATATATATATATCATATAGTCTACTAGATGTTATTATATTCTGTTTTTATTAAATTAGAAAAGAATGCAAAGTAGAAGGATTTTCACTACTGGTCTCAGACTTCTGGACTCCACTGTGTGTGTCTATAATATTTATTTATTTATTTTGTATATTTTATACATGTTTTTGGCCCTGCTGAGGCCCTGCTTGATTTCGCAGCCTCTCTCTAGCACACTCTCTCTCCTGCTTCCATACAGTAGGCATTGATTTACGCAACAGAAACAAGCCGTTTGTAGTTATGTGTGTACTGTAAACTGTAATTTAGATTTTCATTTCTTTTCTCTGTCGGAGAGCGTCTCCCCCAGCTGTACGCCAGGCTAGTCGTTTGTCACGTCGCCCACTGCTACCTGTATAATTTCATCGGCCTCTGCGTTCAAATTGACTTAGGGGAGATCTCCCTCTCTCTTCCATCTAAATGTCATAAAACACACGCGCATCTGTGTCTGCCGGCGAAGTCCCTCTCCACGCAAACCATGGAATGCAAGATAGAGATGATGAGTGTGTGTGTGCGTGCGTGTGTGTGTGTGTTTGCGTGCTTGAGAGCGCTTCTGAGTGCGCGTTTGAATAAGCGCTTGAGTGTGTGTTACCGTAAAGTGGCTTATTGCGTTCGCCGTAGAGGTGCATTGTGGGGGATGTACAGTGACAGCTGGTTGCTGCTGACCATTCATCACACTAAATAAGCGCCATGCCTTCTGGGCTCTGACATCATCATAATAGCATTTACAGGAAGAGCGACCCCGCGGGCCAGAATGCCTGCGTCCGTCCTGCTGAGAGCATCTGCAAGTCAGCTTGTGCTTTTTGAAGTGACAGGTTGCTTTCATGATTTTCTGGGTGATAAACAAGGACGCCTGAAGCTGCAGTGGTGCAGTATTCACATATGATGGCATTATATAGTCATAAGTTATCTCAAAATATATATTTTACATTTTAACAGTTATACAGCAGTCATCAGCAGTTTCTATTGCCTTCAAGTATCGTGATATGATATGATATATGATATGATATGATATGATATTTGTTAGCACATTGTCCACTACCTCAAGCCACGTGTTAACCCTGCTGATCTGGCATCTTTTTTTTTTTTAATGTATTTATTTATTTGCATTATTTTTTAATTTCGCTAATTTTAAATCTGATCAATAGGGCATCATGAGATGAAAATAAGTTGCTGATAACTGCCCCTGTACCTCCAGATGCTCAGCATCCTGTCAGTGTATGATTTAAAGGAAAAAGTCTCAGTTAACACTCATAGGAGTTTAGCTTGACAGCTATAGCCGAGTAAACAGGCCGAGAAATTGAGAGAAAGTGAGCAGAGACTGAAAATCAGCACAGGAGAAAGTGAAAAGACTCCAGGAAAGCTAAGTAGGTTTCACTCGGCAAAGCCTGCGGAGGACGAGAGAGGCTTTTTATCTCTCTCCCATCTCAGGTGGGCTTTCCTCCACCGGTCCAAAGATCAAGTAGAACCCGTCCATCTCTGTTTCATCACATCCTCCTCTCCTCCTCCTCTCTCTCTCTCACTTCTTTGTCTGCTCTTTCTCTTCCCTCTTGGGTTCATTAGCTCAAATTGAACAGCAGCATTTTTTTATATATATATATATATATATATACACACACACGCGCGACGTGTTTTCTCCCTGTGTGTGACTAGAGCACAGGTTTAAAGAGTGAAGCTGAGCTCGTTGTCAATGTGGATAATGAAGCTACATCTCTTTTAAAGGTGACTGAAGATAGCACCTGCTTGGGAAACAGTGTGGCACTTGGTGGATATGTAACTTTTAATCATTGTTTACTTTCCTGCATTTGGAAGGTACTTGTCTTTGGAATTAATAGTGTGTGTGTGTTTCAAGTAGGAAACGTACCCACCTATAAAATGTATAAAAATGGGTACACACTCGTACAGTAGTGTGGTTATTTTTCAGTGTATCTGACAGCTACAGGGAATTTTGTCTTTATTTATTATTATTATTTTCCTCCAACTCACTGGTGGGGCTTTCACGGTTTTCGTTCTTTTTAATCACGCTAATCGTGCAGTGTTTTCTAAACATTTTTGTTTTTTTCCCCCCCACAAATTAATGTGCTTTAAGGTTTGAGATGCAGTATTGTCATGTCCCACCGGCGTTCCTGGAAATCTCGCCTTTCTACGCTAGGATTAGGTGGTAGGTCACAGAATGATTTTTGAAGTGGTCTTCCTTCAAAACTGTGATGTCCCATTTTGACCACATGCAGCAAAATCCTGCGAAAATTAGTTGTAGATGCAAATGCATGTGTATTAATAGTGTCAGAAACCGAAGTTGAAATCTGCTTTTCACAATTGGGACAAAAAAAGCAATGGCAAAAACACCAGTGCTATTCTATATGAGTATATCTAATTCCACGCTTTGGCATTGCTTGCCCCGCCCACTTTGCATTGCCAACAGTCGCGTTGCTTCCTGTCCCTGTAATACGTCAGTTTATTGAAAATAAATTGCTTCTGGTCACTTTGTCACGTCACTTCACCGCCATTGTAAGTGCACAGTTATCCCATACTCACACTAGCAAATGACAAGTCGATGCTTTCTCTTGTGGAGAAACAAATACTGTTAAATGAGAGTGTGAACTGTCTAGCTGTTTTTAGTTTCTGGTACAAATTTAAAAGCTGAATTGTATTGTTATGCAGTTTAGTGTGGAATTTAAACTGAGCAAATGGTGCAGCTGTAGCTATTAATCATGCAGCAAACACTACTAATTGGAACTCAACACATGTAGAAACTGAAGTTGTGAAAGCGGAAAATTACGGGGACACTGATCAATCTATGCGATATGATTGGTCCGAGGAATTTACCTGAGCCAGTGATATGGATTGTTGTTTTGCATTTAGCATTTAGGGTTACAGCATTTAGCAGACACTCTTATCCAGATCGACTTGCATTAATTTTTTATTTATTTATTTATTTATTTATTTTAATAAACTGAAAATTTCGTGTTGGTGTGGCATGGCTGCAGGTTGGCGAAGCATTGCTGCATCCAGGATTACAGATCCAGGGTCCCCAGTTCGATCCTGACCTCAGGTTACTTTCCGTGCAGAGTTTTGCATGTTGCGTGGCTTCTCTCAGAGTTCTCTGGTTTCCTCCCCTGTCCAAAAACGTAGATAGGTGGATTGGCTGCACTAAATTGCCTCCAGGTGTGAATGTGTGTGTGAATTTGTGTGTGCAAGGTGCCCTGTGATGGACTGGCGGCCCATCTGGAATGAATACTCCCACCTCATGCACAGTGGTCCCGGGATTGGCTCCGGATCCACCGCGACCCTGACCAGGAAGATGATGTAGTGGTTAGTGAAGAGGTTGTCAGGTGAAGTTTATTCCACTATCTGGGTGCCAGAACAGAGAAGAGTCTTAATGAATGCTTCCTTGTACATTATAGCAAACTTGCATATAATAGAGAAAATATCAATTCGCATGCCACTCCATCTAGAGTTACTGAATAACTTCTCGTAACCAAGCTTCTCTGTATTACGTTTACCATAACACCGCAATCTCGTACACACACACTACCATGTCACCTTGTACTCATTAATCAGATCTCACTCAGTGTTCAAACACACACAGCTGACTGTTTACCTGTGTGTGAGTAGGGTGTGTGCTGTTAGTCCCACTGAGCAGGAGATAAGTGACAGGTGCGAGTCTACAGTGGCTCAAGGACACCTGGGCGCCTCACACTCTGCGTGGATGTATGTGTGAGGGAGAGAAAGAGAGACGATGGCTCCTGCTTACTGACAGCTTATCCCGACATGATTTCAGGCCCATGGCAGCTGGATCATTACCTTCTGGCCTTGTCAAGAAAGAGGCTGGAGTTTGCACGAGAGCCGAGGAAAGTGCAGGAACGCCGAGAGTCCGACGTGCGAGGTAGCTTTCAGTGCTGGATTACAATGTAGTGTGCTGGAACGTAGGAGGGTGGGAAGTTAGATATCGAACACCATTTCATGCTGTGCTATTTTAAAAAAAGCCTGTGGAACTAGCTAATTTACCCTTCCCTCTCCTCTCAGCTCAGCGCTCTGGGCTTTCTTTCAGCGCCGGATTGATTCAAGCTTCGAGCGTGTTGTTTAAGGCAGCAGTTCCATACTCTGACACTAAGCCAGCCGAAATGTAGCCAAAGCTAATGCAGGGATTTGATTGGAAAGGATGATGAGTTCTCTCTCTTTTTTTTTCCTCCTCCTCTCACTCAGAGATCTCTTTCTCCTAGTGGCTCTCAGGAAGCACGAGTGAAAACGAGCTCTTGACAGCAGCAGCATAAATGCACTAAGACTCTACCGCCGCCTCATCCAACATCCGTCCCTCTCTCTCACTCCCTCTCCCTGTCTCTCAGTTCCTTTTTCTTCATTTTCTACCCTGTTACATCTCTCCCTTTCTCTTTTCCTCTCCATCTCTCACTACCTCTCTTGCTGTTTTCTTTTTCTTTTATTACATCGACCCCCTGCACGGTTGTGTTTCTGTGTTGCTTCGACCACCTCCCATCAGCAAACTGAACCACCATACCCTCAATCCTCCACTCCACCACACACACACACACACACACACACACACTCTCTCTCTCTCTCAGGAGCCCTCTGCACTTCCTCTCATGCTACACGACTAGTTCCTGCCTAAAAAATATCAATGAGGGAGAAAAACGAACAAATGCATTTCATTAAGAATAAAGACTTTAATAAAAAATAAGATCCATATCGTCGTCTCTCCCCCTCCCCTGTTCTTGTTAGTCAGTTAGGAGACTTGCTGGAAAGAAGGAGGGGGTGTGGTGTTTTCAAAAGTGTGTCAAAAGCCTTGGGGTTTGTATCTGCCCAGAATTTCAATGGGAGGCTGAAAGGGGGCCGGGAAGCGGCTGAACTCAAACACAGCAATCTTGTTTAATTTCTGTCATGTTGCTCTTTTTTTTGCCAGATTGATGTCTTTTTCAAAACCGGCTTCTGCCCCTCTCTCTCTCTGTCTTTCTTTCTTTCTCTCTCTCTCTCTCTCTCTCTCTCTTTCTCTCCTTCTTTTCCTCTCTTTCTCTCACATGCATATACTAGCTCTCCCCTTCTTCTCTGTTCTCCTCCACCTCCTTCTCTCTGTCTTCCTCTGGGGACATGGGTGGATTTCTCATCCCTATTTATGATCAGTGGTGGTATAGTGGAAACATACACATACACACACACACACACACACACACACACCATGTGTACCACCACAGATCTTCACATGAGTTTACATTAAACCTCTCTGATGGAGAGCAGGGAGCTGCGCACCTTCTGGAGGTATCCCAGTGTGGGTCAGTGCCTTGTGCAACATCATGTTATACTTATAGCACTTATAGTTATACACCTTACACATTGAAAGGCAGCTACTTGTACTAGAGTTAAAGATTTTTTTTTTCTAATAGTTGTGTATAGGAGTCTCTGTATGGTCACAGCTGTCAAGCATAATAATTACAAAGACCCAGTCTGGGAAGAGCACAGCCACAGTCTGGCTAAATTAAAAATTGGTCAGAGAGGGAGAAAACATTATTTTGTGGCCGTATTCCCTCATCTTCACAATGTGGATTCCAGTCTGTTCCGCTTACTGTTTCTGCCTTTCCCTTTCTCACGCATATTTACACTCTCTCTCTGTGCCTCTATGTAGAGCACATCTGCAACATGTCTTTGCATATCAAGTGTCCTGGATGGCAGTAGTTATGTGTTTTGTACTTTATAATGTTTCAACAACCTGCCAGGCTGCTGCTAATTAATCAACGCATTAAAGAACTTCAGAATAACAGTCCACTCAAACCATCGCACATTCAGCAATGTATACATTTTATAGCACTTTTCATACAGGATGTATCATTTGTTGACACAGATTTATTAAAATCTCTCAAAGCCAATAGTAGCAGCCCGCAGTATTTCGCACTATTTCATTGTCATTACTCATCATTTACATGCTCAAACACAGTGAAAGTTTATGGAGCTACCTTGGAATGTTAGCTAGCTGGCTAAGATGAGTCAGCCAGTGGTGTTACTGATTTCTGTCTAAAAACCATAAACATGTCTTACTTTATCATGTGTAGCCAGTGTTAAGTTAATCGTCACACAGACAGACAGATAGACTGAAAGAAAACTAGCAGCAGAGAAATTGCGAAATATATCAATGATGAATAAAAAATTAATTACATGAAGAAACTGAATAATAAATTAGAAATAACTAGCCCAAAATAGTAGTAGCTGAAGAAAGGAAGAAAGAACTAGCCTAAGAGAGAACTAGCTTAAGAAAGGAAGAGAGAAGTAGTGAACGAAAGAAAGAAAGAAAGAAAGAACTAGCTTAAAAGAGAAATAGCTAAAGAAAGGAAGTGAGAACTAGCTAAAGAAACAAAGTACTAGGGAAAGAAATAATGAACTACCAAAAAAGAAAGAACGAGTAAAAGAAAGCTAGAACTAGCAAAGAGAACTAGTGGAAAAACTAAAAAAAAAAATAGTGAAAGAAAGAAAGAAAGAATTAGGAAAAGAAAGAAACCTAGTGAAGAAAGGATGGAGAGTAAGAACTAATGAAAAACCTAGAAAGAACTAAAAGAAAATAAAGCAACAGAAATAAAATCAGTAGAGAAAAAAATGAAAAAGAAAGAAAGACAGAAAAAAGAAAAGGAAGCTGAAAGAATTTAAAATCAAGGAGCGAGAATAAGAAGGGAAGACATAAACTATATATATGTAGGGATATTGAGCAGTCCACCTGCCAAAACAGACACATGCCCAGTGAAGCCCCTAAGTATTTTATTGATTGCAGCTTAATTTTACTCGACTCCTTCATCCTCAACCTTCATTTGCCTGTCAGACTGGGCGTGAGATTAAATAACAGCACGTCTGTGTCCTCTTCTGGACAAAGGATTCACAAATGAGATAAGATTTACAACCACAGACTCACTGTTGGTTGGAGAAGTAGAAACACACACACACACACACACACACACACAGGACAGTAGTGGTGTTTTCTAGCCCATCAGGCCTGACAAACTGCTCTCATCATCCAGTAGAGATTCCTGCGACGTCATGTCTGGTGTGGGGTGGTTGATAATTTTAACCATGAAGCAGGCATCCAGCAATATGCGTTTGTGTGTGTATGTGTGCGTGCGTTTAGAGTGTGGTTTGGTGCTGAAGCCGTGTGTGTGTCTGTCTTGACGAGATGGACTTGTTTGGATCCTTTCACATGGTGCCTCAGGCAGCATATGAGGCAGTCTTCACTGGATCTCTCCCTGAGACCACTCTCCAAGGCTGAAGAGAGATGGTAAGATGGAATGGGAGAGCAGAGACTGAAAAAAAGGGGAAAAAGAGTAGTGGAGAGAGAAATAAATATCAAAAAATTTGTAGAAAAGAATAGCTTATACATTATCTTGATTGCACCTAACTTTTCCCCCTGCACACTTGTATGGGTTCTGTATTGGATAGCAGTATTGATCATATCTCTCACATTGTTTTTATAAGAAATGTCAAACTCATGCACATCTTTACCCCTGCCACTTAAATTTTACATGAGGTCAGGGTCCATCCTGGGTGCTGTGCCTCCCTCATGCACCTCTCCACCTCATCTTGTGAGGCCTTGATCGAAGAGGGGGCTTGCCGCACTAATGGGGGTTAACAAGGTCCCAGCCGCCCAATGAAATTTAAAAAAAAACAAACAAAAAAAAAAAACAGCTATATCAGTAAATTGTTTTTTTTCCCCCCCCCAATGTCAGAGGGAGATGAAAATGAATGATTTCTCGAGAAGCCTACTCTTAAGGACCTCTGGCTAACTTTCAGCTGGCCAAAGACCTCCATGTCTATGAGGCTAGCTGGTGATAATGCAGATGGACTGCTGGCCTTGTTTCAAGGGGTTTTAAAGGGCCTCTCCATATCTATCTTTCTGAACGCTGGTCCTCTGGAGACAGCCTGAATGAAAACATAATGGCAGCTGGTTCAGTGTTATTAAAGAAACCCTTTTGCAAAGAGAGTTCTGTGAGAAAAAAGACCTTTCATGCATTCGGGACAGATCAGGTTTAGGTATTTTTGTTCACAGCTTGCGAGAGAACTTGCTGACCTGCTAGCTATTTTTGGGGTGTAAATGGGTGAGAATGTTGTCCTTGGAAAGGTTAAATGTGGCAGTACTACTGACCCACTTTCAGGCTCAGGAGAGGAGTTTTTGTCAGGAAATATTCAAACCTATTCCCACCACCTGTGAGCTCTAGAGACCAAACTCTCAGCAGCTCTTAGAAATAAGTGTGTGTGTTTGTGTACACACAAGTGCAGATCTGTCACTTGCTCTCCTGGCTGAGAGTCGGAGAGGGAGTCGTGGCATCGCGGGGTGAAGGCGCAGGGGAGAAATCAGCATTCGGGCTATGTCACCAAGCCCTGGTGCACTGGGACAAGCCAGACGCTCCGACAGGCGTACGTGCTTTCCCCACTGAGACACACACACACACACACACACACACACACACACACACACACACACACACACTTGTCCTTGAGGCACACTGACAACCTCTCCATAAGCATAAAGAAGCCAAACTCTGTCATTGCCAAGATCAGTCCCTTAGTGGAAGTGTGAGAGTGTACAGTGGCTTTACAAGGAGTGTGTATGTCTCCGTGCTTTGGGGCTCAGATGATTTTGGAGCAGTGGCCAAGAGAAGCTCTGGCACTGGTGAACATCTCTAATTGACTCCTGGAAGGTGCACCGTGCCGAAGGTTCTCTCTGGAATCACAGTGTCACTCCAATGGGGCAAATCACTGTCAAAAGCTGGGGCATCAAGCTTGGCCCTACTTAAGGCTTTATAGACAGACCCATGAGTAGCCCAGGTGTGCTGTCTGCTTAAACAGCTGGCACAGGCCTCACTGAGCATCCAGTGCCAGTCTTACTAGTAACAGAGTATTTCAAAAGATTTGAAGAAATACTGTTTTGTTCTGAGAATAAGGCCTGAATATAAACATTCTAGCTTCACATAAGTCCTGAACTAAGTTTGACTTAAGTCATCAAGTTGAGACACCAGACTCAACTTGGACTTGACCTTATGAGACTTTAACTTGAATCTTTTGACTTTTAATGAATTCTGCATGCAGTAAAATGTGTCATTTAGTTGTAGTTAATTGTCTTTAATCAGAGGCTCCTCAATGGGTGGTATTCCGGTTTCCCCATATGCAAAAAAAAAAAAAAACACCCCCCAGATGTGTGTGTGTGTGAGTGGTGTCCTGCAGTGGATTGACATCCTGTCCAGAGTGTATTCTTGCTTTGCGCCCAGTGTTCCCAAGATCCTGGGATCAGCAGAATCTACTGTGACTCTGACTAGGATACTGATCTGACTAGGATACTGATAGGATACTGATGCTGGAGACGACTGAACAGTGTCTCTTCAAAATTAGAAAAGTTGTTCTTACTACATTACAGTATTGAAGTCCTGAAGTTTATTCAGGTAACCATAGTCCATGAAGAATGTATTTTTGTATAGAATGTAGCATTAAGGTTTCCTTTCACTGGAACTAAAGGGCCTAAAACTGTTTCATCATGACAGTGCACTTGTGCACTTCACTCTTCCTTTCCAAAGCTGATTTGGAAAAAGACACCAGACCTTCTCACTTGACATCAGTGTCTGACCTCACTAATGCTCTGTGTTGATGCCCATGGTTTTAGAATGGGCACATATGGGTGTGATGTTCAGGCATCCACATACATTTGGCCATGTAATGTAGCTCAGTGGTTAAGGCATTGTACAACTGGGCTACTGAATGGAAGGTTGTGAGTTTAGATCTCCACCAAGCTGTTATTATTGGGCCCTTGTGCAAGGCCCTTAGCCCTCAACTGCTTAGTTTTATCCTGTCTCAATTAACTCGCTTTTGGAAAAAAGTGTCAGCCAAATGAGCTAAAAGTAAATATAAAATTCAGGACCTGTCTAGCAGCTTAGGGATTCCAGACTTCAATTGCCTGCAAGTGTGAGATGACCTAGACTTGACTTGGACTGCTGCTGACTTGAGACCCAGTTTCGATTTGAGGGTGAGTGACTACAGTGCTGCCTCGCAGTCGTTTGCCACTGCTCCAGTGAAGTATGTAATTTAGAAGGTAGGCCTTACTTTAAGAATTTTGTCTTTGGATTATTGATATCTGTAGCATTGTTTTTGCTCTCACTCCATCTGAATTATCAGTAGGTTCTGACAGTATCAGGCTTATGTGGGAACCCCCTTGCTGCTTTTCAAGGTCAGCAGACTCCTTTAATGTCAGCCCAAATGTCACAGCATGTACGTTCAGAACCCCTGGAGTTGATAAGGCGACCCTTTTGGGAGTAGAAGTGCTACTGTTCAACTTTGTGCGCAGGTACATGTATGACAGTGTGAAGCCCATAGCCACCTCCTGTCACAGATACACACACATACGCATGCATTCACACTCCACCCAGGGAGTGATATGTGTGTCAGAGACAGCAACCTTGGCTCTCTGGGCTCGCTTTTCTGCAGGATCAACAGGGCTAATTATAGTGATGCACTGACACCTCTTCTCTCTGCCTGTGTTCTGGTGCCATTTCAATCACCTCCCACCGCCAGGTGCTTCACTGCCTTCCCCCCCCACCGAGTGAGTGTGGCGAGGTATACTGGAAATGTGCACAGGTTTGTGTTCATATGTAGGTCTATGTGTTGACACGGGAGTTAGCACTGGGGGGGGGCAGTGAAGGATCCTCATGTGTGTGTGGTACGAACTTAGTGAGAAGTTTCTGAAACCTAGATCCGTCTGTGTGGGAGGTGTGAGAAGTTGTGGCAGATACATTTTCAATGCTGTGCTTGGTGTCCCGTAGTTTGGACTAGAGACGGATGGGTTGGCGTTCTGAGAGGCCGATACCAATTGACAAGTGTTATTAAGCACAACTGACCCATGCTGATTGTGGTCGGGGGAGGGGCTGCATGGTTTAAATTGGTGTACTTACAATTAAAACAATTGCTTGAACTCGCATTAATCTTTCTCACACTAAGCTACGTGCCTTAAATATTTTTTTTTAAATATAGCGAGAGAAATGACTGTAACAAACTCACAAGTAGGCATAGTGCATAATGCAATCTCACAGATATGGTATTAAACACAATAATACTGAATAAAAAGCATCAAGATAAACCAGGAATATTTTGAATTGAACAACAGGGCAAACAAACTCCCATAAGCACATGGCTGTGCAACTGATTCAGGGCTTACTGTTAAGCAGTGGCGGCAGATTGATCCACTGAGCTGTTAAGCCTTACATGGACATGGGACTAACGTGTGACTCCATATATCGCTTGTAAAGCTCAATGAGATAACATTATTTTCTACCTGGGCATAAGCAGTTTGAAAGCGCTAGAGAAGTACAATATCTGAAAAGTAGATTATTTCTGACTTGGATGCCTGTAGCACAGTTCCACACTTTGGTCATGATTCCTTTAGCTTTTGGACTGATGATGTACTTTTGATATTGGTCAAATGTGGTCTGCTCAGTTTGGTGGCTTATTGTCGTTGTTATGCTTTCCATCTTCTGTAATTCTGCTATATTTTGATACTCTCTGTATGACATTGCATGGTGTAGGCTATACAAGGTTATTGGTGTTAAAAAAAAAACAAAAAAAAAAAACAACTTTGCTTCGCTTCTCCCATGAGGCAAACTTTGCAAGTAGTATTGGCATGGTCTGAGTCAGATATTGTGGGAAAAATTGCCAAACTGATGACGTTTCACTTCAGAGCACTTTTTTTTTTGCAGCATTGATCAGCTTACTGTATTGGCCAGATAAAATAAATATTAGCCTATCGCTGATGACGTATTTAGACCAAAAAAATCTTCTGATGAAAGAAAAAAAATCTAATGAAAGAAAGAAAGAAATAGGGGTAGAGAGAAGGAAAGAACTAGCAGATGGAAGAACGAACTAGCGTGAAAGAATTAGAAAAAATGTAAGTATCTGTTACATTTAATTTAACACCTGCGCCAGACAAGACTCACACTATGTGTTTAGCTGAAGTTACAGTACTTTTCACCTCCAATCTATATCCAAAGGTGGTTACAGTCTTTTCTCCTTCCAGGCTTTCTGTGATTGGCTTCTGGCAGCCAGACTAGGAAAATTAGCATTGCTGGTGCAATTAAACCAAAATGATTGAATGTGTTTAGATAAATGTCACTCAATGATTGATGTCATCACTGTCAATACACTCACTAGCAATGACATTCTCTCAGCTCTTTTTCTTGTGTACACCAAAATGTGTTAGTCAAGAAAGCCCTTATCATTCTGTGCTCTTTTGAAATGAGAGCAGCACCAAAGCTTGTGGTAATCTGGCACCGTGTTCTCATCAGAGCACTGCGTGTCATTCCCCATGCATATGTTGACAGTATATCCCGTAACCCTCTTAGGACTTTGCTGACTTGTTTGCGCTTATGTCAAGTTCTTTTTTTTTTTTTTTTCTTTCCCCCCTTTTCTTTTTTATGGCTATGAGGCATGCCATATGCTGTCATGTCCTGTCAACTCCTTCCTCGCGGGGTAGTCAGTCATCGGAGCAGCAACCCCTCAATCCCACGTTTGGAAAGTTGTCACAGGCAACAGCGCAACTAGAGGCAGTTTCTTCGGGTGAGGGGTTGTTTGTTTGTTTTTGACGATGGAGGAAAGCGGCGCCGGTGGTCCTTGACGTACAACAATCCTGTCTCCTTCAAAAGCAGAGAGGAGGAGAGAAGTTACTTGTCCCTTCACTACCACCATGAGGGGAATTTGTTATCTTTGTGTGTATGTGTGTGTGTGTGTGTGTGTGTGTGACTGAAAGGACCAAGGCTGGCCTCTTTATCGAGGTTTGCTGCAATGGAGGACAAACAGGAGTGATAGGGTCTGGCCTTGCCTTTGATGCTCTTGAGCTGCTCCAGCAACATGTTGGTGATAACTTACAAGCATGATAAACATTCTACATCCTTGTTAGTCTGGTGTGTGTGTATACTGCTATGTCCCTGTGTGCGGGCAGGTGGAAAAATGCAATCACATACTGTTGTATGCATTACAGATCCTTGTTCAGATTTTTTCTTTTACACCACAGTGTTGTGTTTCACAAAATCGTGTTCTACAAGCTGTACAGACGAATTATCCCTGCAGTGTATCCCTACTTGCCGACCTTGCCCTGCATTCGTACCCTTGGATCCCGTTTATATTTTTTATCTTTTGGGAGTCCTTTTGTGTTTGTTTTTCACTTTCATCCCAGCCATGATGATTTTCAGTGCTCCAGTACTTCTAGTTGCCTGAATGCCGAAATTTGCATCGCCCTTTTAAGTTCTTGTGTTTACTGCTGCCTAGAGTGTGTGACCTTGCAAAGCTTTCCGAGGATGTTGCAGCATTGCACGATACAACAAACAGAAAATCCCATTTACACTATGCTTAACTTGGTATTGCAAAATTTCAGCGGTTTATCCTTTCACGGTAATATAACTTTGTAAAATAAAATTTTCGGACATTTATAAAGCTCACTTCTGAGCAGGGCTTTGAAGACTTCTGTTGGTTGGAAAGGAACTTAGAAGAAGCAGCGGCTAGACAGTTTGGAAAATACACTCACCGAATCATGCCACTTCCACAAAGATAGGTTGGTAGCAATGTATCACCATTGCGGAATTGTTGGAAGATAAAAGTGTTTGAGAAGAGGTTGCTATGAAGTGTTGCTACCAGTAGTAAAGCTGATAGTTAAACTACATTTAGCAGTCACGAAGTGGTGGCATTCTTTCTTTTCAAGATAAGCTACTTGTAGTGAAGCAGCTACATTTCGTTGAAGGCTCAAGTTTGGCAAGATATTTTAAACATGTTGGTAGCTAAGGGAATAAAAAACCCTGTAAAAACTAAGAACATTTTTGAAGTGTCCTGCCAAACACTCCCAAGATTACGCAATTATTGTGTGTATACAATGCATGCTTTCATCCACCTCAGCCTCCTACCTTTCTGAAAAACCATTCCATTAGCATGCCTGTTTGCCATTTATTATATACAGAAGATATTGGTAGTTTTGATTCATGTACCTTTAATTAAGTAGCTTTTGGGTGCCTACAGTTTTACTGAAGTGGGTCATTACACAATGGCCTGTTAGTCACATAATGCACTGGGGAGGGACAAGCAGTTTTGACGTGTCTCGTCCTTCAAACGCATATATGCAATGCAGACATGTATATTGCAGTCCTCTGAATTGTTGTTGAAGATTCTGCCAATTGTTGATTCATCAATAAAGCAGTCACGTGTTGGTTTTAACTGAGAAGTCCAGTTTATTGTGCCAGGTACTAACAGATATTGATTGGTTTTATCTACCTTTCCTCTGTTTGTTTTCTTGTTTGCCTCACAACAGCAAATTTGCTCAGTGTCAGGTTTTGGCAGCCAACCTGAATTTACTGATTACTACACTCGACGTGCCAGGAGTCTGTTTTTCTTTTTCTTCCTGTGCCAGTAGTTTTCAGAAATGAAGAATGGGAGACAGTTGTAGAGAGATGTTTCTCTTTCTCTTTCCCTCTGACCAGAATGAATCAAATGCAGTTTATCTGACCCAGTTCCAACCTCTCTTGCTCTCTCTCCCTTCCCTCCCTCTATCCTTTTCTACTGTCTTTGAAGTCTACATGCTGATATTCCTCTATAGGAGACAGTGTGTTTATGGAAAAAAAAAAATGTGAGTGGAAGGTGAGGGTTGAACACGAGAACAAATGACAAAAAAATATCAGAGCATAACAGTAATTGTAAATGCTAGTGGTCCCATGCACAAGCTATGACAAGCAGAGAGCGTAGACCAGGTAGCTCCTGTTCCCCAGCGTCACTGGTTTATTTATCGTCTTTTCTGTTTGTTACCAACTGAGCAGTGTCGGGGGATCTGACCTAGAAAGGTCCAATCGCTCTTAGTCAAGCCCTCAACCTCCTCCCGTGAGCCGAGGGGTGCCAGAGACTCAGTCATTTCCGGCAGAATGGGGAGCAGAGCTCACTCGCACAGCCGAAGGGCGACCCACTTCAGGGACATGCACTACTGCCAGCCTGGCTTGTGTGTTGTGAGGGCAGGGAAGATGGGGCATAGTCCCCACTGAGAATAGTTCATGAGGTGTTAGGGCTGCCTCGATGGTCACCACTTTGTTATGCCCTGCGGGTTGGCAGGTGTTTTGGGGAAAGCACGAAATCCCTGAGTTATCTCTGTTCTTGCAGGGGTAATTCAGAAAGCGAAATAAAGGTGAATAATAAAATGATTGATGGGCTTTATTGTATGTATGCATTTACTTTTCAATTTCTGATTACATACAGAATCGAGTGATAGTACTGTACTATTAAAAATTTAAAAAAATGCTGCTTTATAATTCATGGTGAACAAGCAAGGACTTCACATGTTAAGCTGAACTGATCATGCAAAGTCTTAAGCAGGGATGGGAGGTTCGATTCAATTTACCGAGCTGATTCTTTCAAACTATTTCAATGAATCAAACGTACGATTTGACAGATTCATTTAAATTTGCATTTAATCATTTAGCCGATGAGTTTATCCAAAGTCACTTAACAAAACTTAGACAGTTGAAGGTACAGCACCTTGAGTAGATGGAAGATGGCCAAAGTGTAGAGAGAGTTAAAGTGTTATCGTAGATAGTAGCCTGTAGAATTCTTAAACCAGTAACACTAACACGGTGTAGACAACACACAAAGTTTAATTCTGACAGATTTGTGAACCAGTTTGACTGATTGAAACAAAAGGAGTCAGCTCAGAAGAACGATTCTTTTATGAGTTGGACATCGCTAGTTTTAAACTTCAAACAGTTGTCTAATCTGGTGGAATAGATTTTTTTTTATATATATAAGAATTTGTTCCGTAATGACTATTTCCAAGTGGTTATGAATCATACGGCAAGGATTCCTGTGCTTTTCTGGTGGCCACCTCTGAGCAGAATATCAATCTTTTTACTGAACTGGAAGTATGCTGGAGGCTATCGTGGGAACAATTGTATCCAAAAACAAAACAACGAGCAAGCGAGCCTCTCCGCAGCTGAAGACACCGCAAGACCAGTGAGAGATGACTCCCTGGGCTCCTGCCCTCGGTTGTAAATAGCCTCATTCTGCATCCGCAGGAAGCACCAGCCTGACAGAAGCCCCTGCAGCGCTAGACTGCTTTGCTGTGTGGCTATGGGAGATTGATAAATAAGCACCGCTTCTCGGTCAGCGAAACATGCATCCATCTCCAATGTAATCATCAACACTACTTTTGCTCTGAGCTGTAGTAGGCTTTGTTTAAGATCTGACTCTTTCTGGTTTACAAAGCCTGCTTGATGCCTTGTATGCAAATGCACACGGTACAGCAGATTCAGGTGTTGATGTTACATGTGAAGCATCTGGCTGTCCCTGTGGTTTTCTGCGTTAGATATCAACTTTGACTGTTCTCTTGGTTTGTGCAGAGCAACAGCTTCTGAACTTCTTCGATTTATCAAATGTTCTCTTTTGGTCTTTGTCCTCTTTTGGAATTGAAGATGAACAAGAGAAGCCTATGTTCTGGGGGCATGCTTAACCTTTTGCTGTTGTTGGAGGAAGGGTGCTAGGAGTCTCTTCAGGTTTTCGTGTTCAATTAAAATTCTGCAGCTTTTTTAGCAAGCTTTTTGAAGTTGGCCTCGGGCCTTGAAAGACTCATCAACGGCAGTAGGCTAGATTGCATACAGGTACCTGCAATGTTATTTCAAATGGCTTAATTAGTTTCTGACTGCAGAGTCTGACGGATTTACACGGCACCGCACATTATTCACTTGAGAAAATGATTGAAACCATGTGACATGGGCACTCTTTGCCCCTGGTTTTGCTTTCTGGGTCATGCTCTTTCGCTGCTTATTACCATGTGGAATAGATTCCCACTTTATCACCATCACTTGTTGGTCACATGGTACATATTGAATTAAACAGAAATTTGCACTGTGATATTTTACACTCACTTACGAGTTGTGTTTTTAATGAAATATTTCCTTCCATTTAATAGGACTTGTTCTTTATTAACTTTGATATGATGAGCTTAGTTCTGAACAGCCTATTTTTCAGAACGGTTTTCTTTACAGTGTATACTTTTGTGTCTTTTCTGCTGTAGGCATCTCACATACAATTATGGATGTGCAACATCACCACCTCCTCAAACCTTCCCTTTAGAGCTCTGTTCTTGTTAGAGGATGTAGCTTTAGTGAAAATGTTGGAAGATGTTGGTGTAGTAGCTTTCTATTGTTGATCTCATCTTAAACACCAAACCTGAGTATGCATCTGCCGCAAAACCCTCTCTGAAATAAAAGAACATGAAGATGAGTATGCGAAAACTGCTTTGTGGGTTGTGGTTCGTGTCTTTCTTAGTGTCCTTGGAGTGGCAGGTGTGTGTTAAAAAACACTTTCAACATCTTTAAGTGGTGTGACAGACCGGCGTGATTGGACGATCAGTTAGTGCAAGAAAGCTATTAAGTTTTGCTGTGAAAAATCCTATATTTCCAGATGTGTCAAAATATTACTTCATGGTTTGGGGCTGTTTCAGTTAAGTGGTAGACTGTTCGGTCATCATAATGCTCCAGGCTCAAGTGGAAAAAAAAAAATCTGGCTTCCTATAAATGAAGTTTTGCTATGGCTGCCCTGTGGTATGTGAGGCACTTACATTATCCAGGTTTAATTGGGAGATTCTTTGCTTATAGGCATAGTGGTACTGGCAAATACTTTCTCAGACCCAAAGAGGAAATTAGAGGTGGTTTAGAAGGGCATTCTAGATGTAGCATGTGTGTCTGTGTGTTTATATGTATCACCGGTCTGTGCACAGCTGGGGATAGACTTGAAGCAGACTTGGGAATGATCTGACATGGAATCACAGTCTGTCCTTGGGAGATTATTAACTTTAGCCCTTTTTAAGCCCCTTGGGCTGGCACAGCAGGCTTTAGCACTGTTACTAGCAGTGACCTACCTATATCCACACATTCCCTGTTGACGTCTTTAGGGAACTTCAAGCACCATGTTGTATTTTCTCACAACTTCATGTTCCTAAAAACCAAATAATCTTGCTGGCACAGTATTAACTGCCTGAATGAGGACTAAATGAACCCTTGTGACCTAGTGATGCCTTTCCCACACACCAGGCTCTCCAATTTGGTGGTGGTAGTTGACATCTTCCCTCCATTACTGCTGAATAGCAACATCCATCAGCTTTTCCCAGAGTTGTTCATCTGGTGTCTTCTGCTTCCTCCACATCTTTTCACTTTTGACATTTGCAGACAAGAGTGGCCCACTCTGCCTATCAGTCACAAAGATCTTCTCTAAAAACATTGAGGAACTTACTGATGCTGTCTCTGCAAAAGCCACTCTGTGTCTGTCAATGTACGAGATCCCTGGGATTACCTGACATAGCTAGATCTCGTACTCTAATGCTTCCCTCTGCCTTCAGAGTTTTGTTGATTTACTCTACTATAGCTGACAGTCTCACCAATACCTCGGGCTCCCTATAGCAATCGCTCTGTTTGTTTTAGTGACCTTTTTTATACTCCAAACATCTGAAATCAATTACAATTTTCTCTTATCTCCACCTGTTTGTGTGTCTTGTCAAAATAAGTGCATTTTCAGAATACAGGTAGTCCCACAGTCATTTGGACAAACTGTTTTTTTCCTCCTTTCTCCACCTCAGCTATATTATTTTCCTTGAATGGAAATCTATCTGAGAGAAGTTCGGGAAAGCATTCTGAATTCATTGTGCGAGTCTGTGCTGTATTTCCTGCCATTTCCATGTTTGTTTGCAGGTGGTTAAGCTACAGTATGTTTTGACTTTATTTGCTATGCCTTTCTTGCGTTGTCAGACAGCAAGGGGGTGATAATATCGTCCCTGCAATTTTATAATCTAATTATTATAGAGCACTTGACATTAATTTCTCTACTGGAAATACAATGAAAAGATGAAAGTGAAAACCACGTTATGAAAAAGTTCATGTAGGCATTAGGCACAACTGTGTGATTATCTTACAATTGTGAAAATCCAGCATTAAACGCTGGTGAGTACTTAGGAGGTGACAATGTGAGAATTTGTATTCAGAGGTCAAAAATGTGAGAATGTATATTCCTCAGCAGAGTTTATTATTAATAGATAATAGGATTTATAACTTGCTGACTTCTTATTTCTCTTGGCATGCAGAGAGGATTTCAGCTACAGATACAAACAAATCACTGTAATTCTTTAACACGGTCTCTTATGTAATTTATACAGCTGATTATGCATACAGGTGCACATAAGCACTTATACCACAGCATTGCTGAATTCTTGAATCTGATTGAACAAAAAGTGTTGATTAATTCTCTAATACAGCAGCTCTGACAGTAATGCTGGCTGTAATTCAGATCACAGGTTTGTATTAATATATAATTTCTGTACTAACAACTTCCTGTAAGGAGATGTTTATTTATGGAAGGAGTCTCGAGTGTCATCTTTTTTTTTTTTTTTTAAATAGTCTATGGGTTTTCTGCTGCAGGGGAGTCTTTAAGACAGAGGATTTTGCTCTTTATAAATTGATTGATTTATTAATAAATACAAAATTGTAGTTGTTGACAAATTGCTGTGGGATAAGAGGAATAAAACACTTTGGAACATGCTGTTATTGGGAAATAGTCATCTTCAGGGCGGTAACAGCAACTCTGTGTCAGGCTACTTTGTGTCAGGCTCCATCGCACCACCCCGTCTTTGATTATTTTTCTGTTACAGCATGTCCTGTCATGTTTTAGTCCTTACTTATTCTCTGGAACTCTTCAAGCCCGATGTTAACATTTGAATAAATTTAGGCTTGAATGTGTATAGACATTACTGAGCAGTAGCTTTTGTTTGGACTGGTTGGACTATCAGGACAGGAACTTACTTAACATCTTCATTAGGAGAAAAGAGGTGACAGTGAGTTTGTTTTGTTTGTGTGCGCGTACGGGCGTGGGTGTGTGAAGAGACAGGGAGATCCTGGCGTCCCTTACACGAGTTGCTAAAAGCAAATAGATTATGATAGAGTGTAGGTGCAGGGGAGAGAAAAAAAAAAAAAAACACATTGTGACTGTGAGGTGAAATTAGAATTCCTCTCCTCATGCCTGTGTGCACCCATTCCACCTGACTCATCAAATGAAAAATTCATCAATCATCAATCCTTTGACTATATATATATATACCAAGATCAATCTGTGATTGACTCTCACACACCACCTACATAAGAAAGAGCTGGATTCAGTTTAATGTGAATTCTCAGGTATCCCAGCTTTCAAAATGATAATAGTGAGTTTTCAGCACTGGCACGAGTGATGGATATGATGGCTGAAGTTTATGGCTGGAAAGAAAGATATTTTGGAAACAGTGTATTAAAGATTGACTGACTTCTCTCAGAATCAATCCTTTTCTTTTCTTTAATATAATTCTACAGTTTTTTATATGACAAGACTCATATGGGCTTTTTTGACTCTCTGTAGGTGTGTGTGTGTGTAGAGTATATCTGTGTGGCGGGTATATTGTTTGCGCATGGTAAGAATGCTGGGAAACAGCTACTGTGTGGGGCTAATGAAGCTGTCAGCTCGCTGTAAGGAGCCGATGCAGGTCCCTGGAAGTCGACAGTGCGTCCTGTGAAGGGGGCCAGGTCGGGATTGGAGACCACCCCCAAACCATATGCAGCCCCTGTTTGAGCAGCACGGCTAAAGATCAAAGCACGGTCCCCTGTAATGCTGCAGCAATTAAAGAGCCTCCTCATCCCCGTGCAAGCAAAAAGAGAAGTGAAAGTATAGAAAAGACTGCTTTGTGTGTGTGTGTGTGTGTGTGTGTGTGTGTGTGTGTTTGTGTGTGTGTGTGCGTGTGTGTGTGTGGTGAATTTTATACTAGTATTACTCATCATGTTTTTAGCACACTCTGTTGGATTGCCTAGCACCATTTGTTACCAAATGAATATTAGACTTCACATGAATGTGACATGATCTCTACCTCGTGGTGTGTTTGAAAAGAAAACTTGAAATAACTGACCTACAGTCCTGAGCCATGCACCTGACAGGTGCTACGTACTATAGTGATGCACTAAAATGAAAATTCTAGGCTGACACCACTTTTTTAGTCTATAAAATAATGTTTGTTTAAAAAGGTGATTATAGTTATGATAAAAGACAAGACTTAATTTCCTAGTAAGTAGTGTAAATGCTAATCTATAAAATGCGACTTGCGTATAGTTATGGATTAGCATTTGCTATAAAATACATGTTGAAAATGGCTCATGTGTGTCATTCGAATCTAACTCAACAGTTAGTTCAAGGTTGCCAGGTTTAATGCACTCTATACAATCCATTCATTATCACAGTTCATTCTAATCCAGCACCACTATGCATCTTTGAGACATTTCAACATTCAGGACAAGGCGGTATTTTCGTCCCACCTCCCAGCAGTGAGGAATCCTTCCTACACTAACACTCTCATTAGCTGATGCCATTTTAATGGGCTGTTTTTGCACTTTCACGTCTCCTTCCTCTCCTACTTAAGGTAACACCTAGCCGTGTCCCACTGACTCCTCACTGAACTCTGCAGATAAAGGCATGGAAGAGTAGAGGGCAAAGAAGAACAAAGAGAAAGTTTCTTTTTTTTCCCTCCATTCAGGTTTTGCCTCGAGGTATGTCAGAGACGCCTACAGCAAAGCAGGTGAACCCATAAAGTTTCAAGGTCAGCTCACGAGTGGGTTTTAACAATTGAACATTGCAGCCGAAGCAGAATAATTCACCCTAACAGACTTTTGGTTTGTTTATTTAAAATTTTTTTATTTATTTATTTATTTTTATCTAGCTCTAATGTAGTCATATTTGCAACCTCATAGCCAGGTCTTTTTTGATGAGAGCTGACATAACATGTGACATGTGGCCACTCTCAGGCCACAATAAAACATTAAATTAAATCATTTTTCAATAATGTCTTATCCTTCTGTTTTTGGTTATGTACAATTTCCTTTAGGTTAACAGAAGCTAACTGCCGCAACCTAACGTCATCTGTTAGAGTTTAATTTGGCTCAGTTTGCTCTCTGTTCTCTCATTCAGACGTGTCGGTGTATTCAGGTCGTGCTCTCCCAGACGCACAGATTTAGATGGTAATGCTCGGTAGGAGAGGCGAGAGCGGCATCTGTTAATGCTGTGTTTGACTAAGGGCTTGCGGGCTGATTAGAACATGTTTGCTCTGGTATCTCTGTACTCATTGGCGGCTGAAAAAGCGGCTGCTCGGTATGTTGTCTTGCAGCTTACAACTAATGCATCAAAAAGCCCCCGCTGTGGCCTGTAACCTGCAATGCAACAGGAAACTGCATTGGCCTTCCAATAGCTAAGATGCTAGTCAATGTTCATCTGTTAGATTTCTTGGTGAGAAAAATGCAATGCTTTTGCATGTTTTCAGGCTTAAGGCCCTTTATTAGGTGACTTCTTGGTTTTCATCAGAAGCTTTAGCCCTTGACAAAAGAAAGAGCTTGTAATTCAGTTACGTAGTTTAGCACTTATTATTCAGCAACTACTATGAATTATTCAGGTAGCAGAGGTATGTAATTACGAGAGTACGGAACGTCTGGGCCGTAAAGGGTTAAGAAGATATGCCTTAATCCCTGTTTCGAAAATAAAAGCCACTGTATCCTAGCGTCTTTATTATGATCTCTGTTAGTGACATTGATCAATGACTTAATACCAATGATTAGGCTTTAAATAAAGTTAATGAAGGAAAATGGAAATCATCGCCCAGTCTGTTGTGAGCACTCATACTGCTAAACATGGGACCAGAAAGATTTTTCCTCTCTGCATTTCCGTGTTAACTGTTTTTATAGTCAGAATTATAAGCCAATGCACTAAGTATATCGAAGAGTGACCTAGAATTTTCTGCAGTCGTTGTAAGTGTCTTGTGCAACATGTGTATTAATGGATTAAGAGCTTTGTGGTTTTATGGATTACATTAAAAAATATTTAATTTGTCTGGATTATAGTTAAAGCCTGTCTTATTTGCTCTAAAGACTATTTAGCAAGTATACTACAGGGCATCACATGCTTGGATTAGAGGTGTAGCTGTGTAGTCAATTGCTAGTTAATAGAAAATAGAAACTTTTCAGAGGATATATTTACATGCAGCGGTTTTCATAATCTTGGCCTGTTTAAATGTGGTCTTTTACAGCCTATATTTATGTCGGGAATTTACGTGTATTCAAGGAGCAACATTTAAGATCAGTCATAACAATACACACGAGAGTTCTGTCAGAGTGTAATACATGCTGTAGCTAATGGTAATTTTAGCCAAGTTTTCAGTCAGATTGCTTGTGCTTTAACAAGTCATAAATGCTCCAAATATCCTTAACAAAAAAGTGGCACTCAAATCTCAAAAGTATAGTCATGAGGTTTATGATTTTTTTTTAAATTTAGCTGCAGTAGTGAAAATCACAACCCAGTATTTATTGTTGAGTTTTTATAGTTACCTCACCCCCCCATGTGTGATGTTCAGGAATAAAAATGGCTCTAATAAATAGACAAAATATTATTGTACACAGTTAAATAATGCTTATGAAATAAATGTGCACTGAGCAGGAAATGTATTTTACAGTTAAACGGTTCTTACAAAAAGTCTGAGAGCGCCTGTGCTACGGCTGCAGTGTTGGTCAGCATACACCGTGTGTAGAATGTGCGCAGAAGATTTAGTTAGTTGAATAAATCATGGCGATTGTTCCTCTATTTAACATCTTGTGGAGTTCAGCCAGTTGGTTTACTCTATTCGAGATTAGGTGTATATACATAAGGGAGATTACTAATGGATTTTTAAACTGTATGTAAACATAGCTAATGTGTCTTTCTCTAATTATCTGAAATACATTGATAGTCAGTTATTGTGTGTGTGTTCAGTGAGTGTATATAGTGTGTGTGTGTGTGTGTGTGTGCGCGCGCATGTGTGGTCACATGAGTAAATGTTACAGCTGGTCAGGATGATGATCAGAGGTGCATTAATACACAGACACTAAAGAGACAAAAGAAGACAAATAGCACCCATTTGGCCGTCGCAGTGATCAAAGGTGCAGCGTGTGCCTGCCCTGAAGGTGTGCTCTGGTATCAGAGTGAGCTTGTGGATCTTAATGCTGTGTGTGTGTGTATGGGCACGAAGATCTGGCAGAGGAGCAAACACCCGCTCCAGGCAGTGCATATACGTTTGATAGCCTGGCCCTTTTGGATTTTTTTTTTTCTCTCTCTCTATTTTTCTTTCCAGGCAAAACGCAAATGTCTGCACTTAAAGATACCACTGCTTTCATCATCACTCCTACTTCATTTTAGTTTTCAGGGGTGTCTCTTCTTCTTTTTTTTTCCCCACTTTTTTGTGGAAGCTATGTGTATATATATATATATATATATATATATATATATATATATATATATACTTGAATCTAAACCCAAGCTGCCTG
>CM075026.1:6088942-6241925 GCA_037576675.1 Pangasius sanitwongsei | reverse complement strand
TTGTTTTTGTTTGTTTTTGTCCAGGGTTATTTTTTGTTACAGCTTTTTAACTTTTTAACAAATGAAAATTGTCTTTTTATTCACTGTCCCCCCCCCCCCCCCCCCCCAATTATTCTATTCTGTGTACATTTTTACGATCACTTAAATAAGTATGTTCAAGTTTCCAAAAGCGGTTGTTGTGTATAGGCGAGAGTTTATCGCCCATTAAATAAGTCGAGTCTGTTCGGCGTCTAGTCTGCGAAACATTTGTCATTACCGCTTGCGCCTTCGTGACCCGCAGTGTCACGGCTCGCAAAACCCATCCTGTTTGTTTGTCGTTACACACTCCAGGTCCGTCTGAGTCTTGCGATGTGGTGAAACGAAGACGAGGTGAACAACAAGACGATGTCGCTTCACAGTCCTCCCCCCACACCAACCCCTCTTACCCCACCTTGTATTCCTGTTCTCGGCGGCCAAACATTTTTAATTATATCTTCTGTGAAGTAGTGCGCCTCAGTAACCAAGGAGCTGACATTGATGCATGTGCTGATAAATCCGCAAACACTGGAAACGAGATTAACAAAGATTTTGAGGAAAGGGTGACAGCTAATTTTGCGCAGTGGTCCGCGCCTCGTTCAGGAGTGATGTTTTGATAGAGAACCGACTGAGAATTCACATTTCACGCCGCGGAGAGGGATATTAGGAGTTGCGCCGCATATGCACTTTTTAAAATTGTTTTGCTGCTTTTTATACTTCCTCCCGTTCCTGAATTCGGTTTGCTCGCTCATCGTCACACTTTTATTGGAGGTTCTGACGCTAGGGTAATTTATGCACCGTGTTGTGGAGGTCTTGAGTTTTTGACAGGCGGACACTCAAAGTTGCTTGTCAACTAGTGTTAAGTACTGTGCAGGTAATTCCCCACCCCAATAACGCCATGTATATGGCTGCTGAAATGAAAAAAAAATGTGCATAGTAATCTAATTTAATAGTTTATGCACCATGAATATTATTCCACTTTTTTTTTTTTTCCTCATCAAAACCGGACCAGCCTCAAAAATGATCATTACACAACCGTGTTATCAGCTTTGTGGTATTGTGTGTGTCTTTTAAAGCAGCAGCAGCAGCAGGCCTTGCCTATGAGTGAGGAGAGAGAAGTGATCTGATGGGGTTTGTGTATTGAACGTGACCGACCTCTGTGTTTCTGAACACATTGTCCGTGTTTAAACAGGCGATATGCAGCCCGGAGTGAAAGGTATCTCCGTGCTTCATCGTTTCTTTTAGAAGAGAGGAGACAAGCAGATAACAATCATATCTGCCACCGCTGATTCCTCACATCTCTGACGAGTGTGTGAGCATGTGTGTGTTAGAAAGAGGGGGGTACTGGGGGGGTTCACAGACCACTGCCAGGCCTACTCTCTCCAACCAATTTTGTGTCTATATGGCAGAAACATCTTGTAGTTATCTTTTTTTTCTCCCTTGTTCTTTTTTATGCCTGCTCTCCTTTTGTCTCTGTCTTTTTTTTTCCCTCTCTCTCTCTCTCTCTCTCTCTACACTGCCTCCCCTCTCCGAATCAGCTCCCCATCTTCATTTGCAGGCAGCTGACAGCTTCTTTCACTTTTCTTTGTCATTTTTTTCTCTCTCCTCTTTGTCTCTTTTCTTCTCTTCTCACCCTCCATCCTTCTCCATCTGCTTTCGCTTTTGTTTGCATGGGCCCTCTCTCATCCCAACTTGATAATGAGGAATGCGGTGTGACCCTGACCTCCATTGGCCCAGTGACACCTTTTGACCTCAGCATGTGACCTTCAGTCTCTGTTTTGACAGCTTGATTAATTACCCAGTGTTATGATTTATGAGTAAGCAGTATGTAAAAATAATAGACAACAGGTGGTCTTAAAAAAAAAAAAAAAAAAACCCTTTTCTAGTAATGTCTGGGATTTGCACTGGGATTTTTCTCCATGTCTTTCTTTATTTCTTTTTTGTTTAAGGAAGAGACTGTAATGATAAACTTTTCTGCATGTGTTCTTAGATTTGTAGGAAACTTTGAATTTGATACACACTGGTTCAGAGGCAGCAGTATCTGAAGGTGCTTCATAAACTACACACTTTCACACAGACTTCACAAACGTGGTTCTTTTCTTGCAGGGTACGTACAGACACTGGATCCCTCCTTCATTAGGAGGCCTGTATGTTAATATATTACTTCAGCCGGGTGACAAATTAAAGGAAGAACCGGTGGCTCTGTTATGTTTTGAGCCCGCTTGTCCCTTTAGACAGAAGAGTCACCGCAAATCAATACAAAGTTCTTCTACCTGATTACCTTAATTCTATGATGAAACATTTCTGTCCTGATAGGAGTGGTCTCTTCCAGGATAACTCCGCCCCGTCCACAGTGCACGAGGTCTCACTGAATGGTTTGATGATATAAAAAATGATATAAATGATATGTGATGGCCTTTGCACCAAATCGCAACCCAACTGAACACCTATGAGAGATGTCCATGACTATCATGAAAAAAAAAACACCAGTTGGGAATATCTTTTGGATGAACAGCGTTCCTTGTATCAGTACAGTTCCAGAGACTTGTGGAATTGATACCTTTGATCACTGAAGCTGTTCTGGCCATACGACATGTTAAAATTTGCCCCTGTCAAATAATCAAGTGTTATTTTACACTCATCTGCCCCCTTTCCAGGAAAGTTCCATTCCATTGAAAATAGTTAACTTCTCACAACTAAAAATTCCATGTTAAACTATTCCTATGGAAACACAGTGATGAGAAAAACACCTTGGAGACCACCAGCTTTTCTTTCAGCTCCGCTTCTCTTGGGTTGCAATAACAGAGCAGGGGTCAAGGGATTCCACTTTAACCTTTGACCCCAGGGGGTGGCCACAGTGAGCGGTGGTCACTAAGATTAATACCCCATAGGACACTCATTATTCTTACTCAGCCAGAGGTAGATTACAAGGGAATATGAAGTTTGGGGCTACAAGTCCCTCTCGAGTATCTATGACCTTTTTAATCAGTGCCTAAATGTCTGCTTTAGTGATAAATCTCTTTTTATATCCAAGCACTGACCTGCAGGTTCGAGCATTCTTTCACACCAGTTGGACTATGTTATTGTGACCAACAGTAAAGCCACGCAGGTTGTATCAAGAGAGCAAAATATCTCGCAACGAATTTAGTTACAAAATCACTTTACAGGTTACCAGCTGGACTGCTGGAGTGTGATCAAGTCTAATTCGTTGCTAAAAAGATTTGACAATTTGTGATTTATGTCTGGTCGTAAATCATTTCAGATATATTGTAAAAGCATTGTCAATTAGTGAGCCTCCACATCTTCTGGGTGAATGCAGTGTTAGTTGTCTATGTGGAACTTGCTGATAATGGAAAAATTCAAAGGACATATATATATATATACTTTTCAAGGATGGATTTTTAAATGTATTTATTTATTTATTTATTTATTTATTTGATTAGTTATGTATGTATGCATTTATTATTATTATCATTATTATTATTAATTTATTTGCTTATTTGAACTCTGTTTGCTTATGGTTTTGCTTGTTTTGATTGCTGATTTATTTATCTATTTGTTTGTTTGTTTATGCCCAGAATTGCATGGTAATTGTACAAGAATCAGAATGATTAATACTAGTGACCATGTCAGTTTTGTGACTGTGTGAGGTTGAAATACTTCGCCTCATAATGGTCAGTGTAATTTCGCAACGTTCCTCGTTCTACCTTTTTTTTTGTTTTGTTTTTTTTTTGCTGCACTCTATAAACACTGTCTCCCACTTTTCCATATTGTAGCGTACAGTGATTTATATATGAAGCAGTTAGACAAGAATATCAGGGGGCAGCTATCATTCCATGATCTATATCCTCCATTCCCCTCATTAAAAATGTATGTGCATGCTGAAGGGGAACAATATAGAAATATAAATCATATAGCTAAAGGCATGTGAAAAGGCTCTCCGAATTATTTATTTTTGGCTTTCTCCTACGTGTGTTTTCTCTCGCTCCATTGTTTCTATTGTCTTACCTGGCCAGAGGGCTGCTGAACGAGAAAGTGTGGGGCGAGCTTACCAGCTTTTTTTTTTTTTTTTTTTTTTTTTTTTTTTTTTTATATACCCAGCCGAGCATGGCCTGAACTCTTTGCTGTGGATTGTTTCATTTTGAAAAAAAAAAAAAAAAAGGCACCTCTTGGGTGAAATGTGTAAATGTTGGTCATGTGATGCATCAGAATTATTCTATTCATATTAATTTATCCTTGAAAGTGTGCAATATGTGAGGTTTTGAGTATTAACAAAATCATCTTAACGATAAGCACATGACCTGCCTCGGCCAATCATAGACAGCCACGTACCCTGTGCTGCGTAAATGACTACAAGACCATACAACCACAGCTGGTTGTACAAATGTAAAACGAACATCTTACCAAAGTTTGATGGATTGAAAATTTGGTTGACACGTCACAAAGTCAGTTGTTTGAGTAATGTATAGATATTTTATTTGGATGCTACTTTTAACTTTTGAGCCACATACATGCTTTTAACTAGATTTGTAATTATGCTTAGTATATGTCTGATACTATGTAGGCCACCAGTGCAGTCCTGAAGCTTAATTTATAGAAAATAATCACAAATTTCAATTGTAATATTAGTCCGAAACACCTCCAAAATATTCAGCCCTAATATACAGAGTTTTTTTTTTTTTTTTTTTAAACCGTGTAGCTGTACTCATTGGAATTGTCTTATCTGGTAACGCTAGCATATGGGTCACTTAGTAGATATATGTCATTATCTTTTAGCCCTGTCTGCTTCATCCATCACTGAAAGGGACCGCCAGAGGACCACCACTGACCAGATATTTGAGTGTTGTATCATTCTCAGCACTGCACTGATACGTATACGAAGAGGATAGCTAATAAGTGATGTCAAATTCTTAAAATGACCAAAAGCATTTCCAGAGACATTGGTTTTACTGAGGAGACTGCCTCTGTACTGTATAGCTGTTGTGTGTGTGTGTGTGTGTGTGTGTAGCTCATCGATCAGTAGCAGTATGTTTGTTGGTCAGTTAGGGGTGTGTGTGTGTGTGTTGGGTGGGTGGATGGAATGTGTTTTTGTTTGTGTCAGTATTAGAAGTGTAGTGGAAAATGGCGTTTTCCCCTGCGCTCACAGTCACTTCCTCCTGAGCGATTGACATGTTGCCCTCCTGTAAAAAGTTGACAAATGATTTCTGTAACATTTACTTACACAATCGATAGCTCTGACAAATTCCACCTGCGCCGTGATTAATGCTATACCAGCCTCTCTCCCCATCCTTCTCCCTCTCTCTCCTCAACCTCCAGGGGCTGCCATGCACACTCAGAGCTGTGTGTGTGTGTGTGTGTGTGTGTAGCCCTCTGGATGTTTGTGTATTGTGTGTGTTTTTTTTTTTCAGCAGCTTTATTAAGCAGTAACTGTGCTGTTATAGTAACATGAAGGATGTGTTAAATGAAAAAAGTGGAAGCGTTTTGGGGAAGTTGGTTTGGATTAGTTGTGTAGCGTCTCTGCTTAACCTTAACACACGTAAATTAGAGCCAATCTGTCAATGTCACACAGCACTAGGGTCTCTTACGGTATGAAATAAACAACGTTGTCTGTTTCTGTGAATGCAAACACATGCCTGTGTTCTTTATTCGTGTTTTATTTTATAATATTCTCAGTCTTTCCTGGCTGTATTTGTTTAATGTGATTTCGGAGGCAGTCGTAATAGGGTTAAGGTTTATGCAAGAGGTCGTTATTCTTTTTTTTTCCCTAAAGTCCTCATAGTGCTTACGATGTATAAGTTCTCCGAGAGCTGTGGTGTATTGTCCTGTAGTGTACTGGCTTTTATAATTAAGAGCGTTTCAAGTAAAAAGTTTCTTCATTATTTTCTCACTACACAGAAACTTATCTCACTTTTTCTAAAGTCTGTGCTAATCACGTATATGCTTATACAGTAGAACGCCTTGACACAATTATTACATAACCACCTAAATGCAGTTATTTAAACTGATCAGGGTTATTTATCGTCATTCGTTTCCATAAGCATATGTTGACATAAATGTGTAAACACGATGGTTATTCTTTTTATTCTTTTTTTTTTTTTTTTTTTTTTTTTTTTTTTTCCCCTCTGTATGCAAATCTCTAATTATTCTTAGTCAAAAGCTTTGATATGTTCTGTATTCATGGGAAATTTACATAACGTCTATCACTAAATCATGTCATAGATGATAAATTTAGTAGATACAGTAGTTGTACCAAATAGTACTTTATTTCATAGGTTTTGCTGCAATCCATTGCTTATTAATCAGTAACCTATTTGTTTAAAATATTTGATTTAAAAAAAGGCAGGAGTATTTAATTTTAGGGATAGTTTCCCAACATTTTCCAGAAATGAAATTTACCAAATTTGTCCTTTACCTCAAACATATTTTTGATCAGCTAAGACATATTTGGTTTATTTACTGGTTTAGTTACACACTGACTCTGCAGATCTGTACTGAAAAGTCAGTACTTGTTAGCCTCATAGCTCCAAACATAGCTATGCTGATCAGCTACAAAATTTCACTTTTAGCAGGAATAATTCTTTACCAAATCCTTAGACACCTGTAGTGCATGTTTATATATATATATATATATATAGGTGTTTCAGACAAAACACCTTTGTCAGTGGGGTCCAAAAGTCTGAGAGCACTAGTGAAGATGCTTCTGTTTGGTATTCTTTTTCAATTTAACACAAAGGTTTTCCTTACAAATTATATTATCAGCACCAGTATAACTTGAGTGAAAAGCAAAATCTCAGAAATATTGACGTGAATTTCAGAGTTTCTTAGTATTTGGTACGTCCCTTTTTTTTTTTTGCTTTAATGACAGTGTGCACTCGAGCTGGCATGGACTCCACAAGTTTGTGTACAAGCTTATGATCCACGTTAGAGCAAACCCTTCAGCATGTCGTCTGAGCACGTGCTTCAGTAGAAAGGATTTTTACAGAAAATCCGTTTCTACCTGTGTCCAAAGCAGTTAACATGATCAATATCACAAATCAGCTTAAATTTAAGTAGGGGCCTAGTAATATTGAATAGTCAAGATGTAGTTGCACATTTCCTTTTTTGGTTTTAAGAATTTTCAAAATTCTTTAGCTTTGTTTACTTCCAGTTTTAAATAAAAAAATTGCAGATTTTCAGTGTGGTCTCAGACTTTTAGACTTTTAGATTTTTTTTTTTTTTTTTTTGTCTCATAGCAACATGCAAGGCTTAAGCGAGTACCTGCAGTATGAACACAGTGTGAATAAAGCCCTCTGCAGATCCTCTATCCCCACTTCATCCTCCAATCAGATTGCTCCGTCCTCGCTGCCTTTTGCTTCGTGATTGGCTGGCCCTTCTAGCCCTGCGCTTACAAAGGGATGACAGGCAGTGGTAGAGCAGGACGCGCAGGCGCAGGAGGCCAGGCTGAGGCTTTGTGGTAATGGAGGGTCAGCGTGTTGCTCGAGACGTCATCCACCGGCTTTGATCACGCACGCATATTCCCCCTCAGACACAGTATATAGGCTACACATGCACAAACGCACACAGATGTGTGCAAGAGTAAAAATTACGTGCATTCACACACATTTTCTCACACACACTCATACTACTGACCGCTATCGGGCACGCTTTGTACCTGACAAGTACCGTCCTCTCTGTCTGACCCGAAGCAGTATGAGCCTTTCTCTTCATCAGAGAACTATAGAGGAAGGGTGGGAAAAACGACAGAGAGCCTCTCTCCCTCGCTCTCTCACTTCAAAGCCAAACAAAGAGCCGCAAATAGCTAAACCACTGGGTTGTCTGTCAGCGTGCCGCTGAAGACCCAATATTATTGTAAGCACGTCTCCTTTCAGCAGGACTGACTGAGGAATCGGACAGCTCGGCTCTGCTTTAAGCTAAATTTATTAGTGCTGTCTGTAAACGGACTGATTTAGTGGACAGACCGTTATTACTGTATTTAATGTCCATACACACATACGACGAAAACACTCAGGAAATGAAGAGATTTTGCGTGTCTGCATGAGTCTAATTCAGGTAGATTTTGTTTTTGTAGTATTTAGTAAATGTTAATGGCTCATATTAAAGTGACAGTATGACAAGCTTGCTTATTTATTTGTTTGTTTGTTTGTTTATATTCTGGGTATCATCAGTACTTTGAGAAACATTGACCAACTGCATATTTTATTAAAAAGTATAAAGTGCCTGTAAATAAAAAGTGGCACCACACTATCAGAATAAACCTACATAGTTTAACCAAGACATAGCTGATCATTTTTAAGGATATTATTATTATTATTATTATTATTATTATTATTTTTTTAATTGTTTTTTTTCCTTTCTCTTTATTTGTAAATATTTCCTTTTCCTAATATTGAATTTAAATATTGAATCCTTTTATCAGTAGACTTTAAAAATGTAGCTCTATTGCATACATTTGTTGTTGTTGTTAATTTACTAGCAAAGCCCCAAAAAATAATAATAAATTCAAGATGCATTTTTATCACATTTTCTTGTGCTATTATATTTTTGCTGTAATGCCTATCTCTATTACACTGTCTAATCCATACGTCTCAGACCTAATCATAAATCATTCTTTGTTCTCTGTACATTCATTTTATGACCTGAAAGTTTTTAACCACGGTTTATGCTCATATTTTTGTCAAACGTTATGGATGTTCGTTTGAACGTCGCGGCGCTGTCAGTCGGTGAGATGAAGGTGCACGGCAGCGGCGGCCATTGTGGCTGTGTGTGAAGGGAGTCAGCTAGTTTGAGACAGACAGACAAAAGAACACTTAAGAGGGCATCCAGTGGTGGGTTACTGAGGTCTGAGCCCTACCGAGGGGCCACTGTGACCCAGACAGACCGTTGGCCCGGAGGCCAGGCCTGCTTACTCTGCCCCATGAGGAGGTGCCAACCTGGGGCACGGGGGCATGGGAAGAGCCAGACATCCGATCCAGCCACTCAACAGAGCGAGGCGTAGAATTTCACAGATAAGCTCCCTTGCTGTCGCTTATATATACACACACAGAACAGTAGCTAGGAAAAGATTCTATATATAGACACTATATATTATCATAAAAATGTGGATATATTTATACAATTTTTTGTCCATGCATGAGGAGACTTAATTGATTGAATGACCCAAAAGTGATTGTTAATTCAGATAAAATAAAATAATCATAAAACTTTAAATGAATTGTACATGTTTTTAAATGTAGACTGATTATTTTTTAAAAATTTAAATTACTTTAACTAATATCACATAAAAGCACCATTCCTCCCAGAACCCTTTCTCATTTAATGAAGAATCTGCTCTTCCCAGCCAGCACAGATGAGGATAAGCAAGAGAGACGACGCTCACACCTCTGCTCTGTGGCAGCAAATGTTACTGAGCTCTAATCAGCGAACGCAGGAACGAGGCTCGATCTTCTCCGAGAGTCAACCCAGGCAAAGTAGCCATTAGAGATACAGCCAGAGAAAAGAGAGAGGGAGCGAGGCCTGTCTGGCTCGGCTGAGGCTGTCTTTCTCTCCTAGTCATTTATCTTGCCTGCCACCAGTGGGCAGTGGCACTAAACTCGACTCAAGCTGCCTCACCACTGCGTGCAACCACAAAGCCAAACTGCTCCTGGCCAGGCTGCGACTGCGCCTCTGTCCTCAACCAGAAAGTTGTCAGGGAAAGAAAAATCTCTCTGAATATACATACACTCACGTGTGGTGCGACCACAGGATTTTATTATGAGGAACAAGCTAACTGGATTAAAACATTATTTTTTTTTGAATGAAAAGGGAATTAAAGTTGTTACCAAATTAATTTTGCTGTACGTGCACTAATTCTAATTACTGAAGAGAGTTATTATTATTATTATTATTATTAGTAGTAGTAGTAGTAGTTGTAATAATAATTAAAAAAATTATTACACGCTTAATCAGAGAGCTGCCTTTTTTGTTTTTTCTTTATCACTTTTAAATTTGATTGAGCACTTTGTAATCTTTTATTAGGATTTTTGTTAGGTTTATGAGATTTATTAGCTGTAATTACTTCTCCCACTTTATTAGTTGCAGTCGCACGGCAGACAGAGCAGGAGGGCAGCCGCAGTTGATTTGTATTGATTAGAATGCGAAAGTGCTTCGTCTGCAGTACATCACACAATCTAATTATGATTGTAAGATATCGACAGATGCTTAATTTTTAATTAGCCTGTTGAAAATGACACTTGCTTTGTTGCTGCTTGCGTTGCAACATAATTCATTTAAATTTGAAATGTGTGTATATGTGACCCCCAGGAGTGTGTGTAATAGTGTCAACATTATTTTTATTCAAATAATCAGATGTGTGTTTAGTTATATTTATGCGCTTATATTTGACATACATTTTACTAGTTCAACTGCAACATTGGACCAGTGAAGCTTTAGAAGAGAAACCTAATTTTTAGTTTTTAAACTCCACATTGTAATTTTTCTTTTTTTTTCTTTTTTTTTTTTAAACAATTCCTACAAGTGCATTAGGGGTAAACATTTCCCAAGAGCAGCGAGTGAACTTTCAGTTGTAAGCAGAAAGCCAGGCTTTCATTTTCTTGTCCATGTTTTTTTTTTTTTTATTTTTTTTTTTATAAACACAGTGTTGTAGAAAAGAACTGTTAGGTGTCTCAGACAAACAGACTAAAACATCTCCCTGCTTCCACATATTTCCCTAAACATAAAAAATGTGTGATTTCTTTTTTGCAGCAACAAAGAAGTGACCTTTTGTACTTACATATATTTAACAGTGCCATGCAGTCATACAAGGATGTCGAATCCATAGTTAATGCTCGTATCATTTAATTAACTATTTTAAACATGGAGCGTGTGGCTGTTTATGCATTTCACTTTGACACATTTAATCTTCTCTTTTTATCTTCCGGTACGATTTCCTAAGAGTGATGTATTAAGCTAAAATTTTGCAGAACAAATCTTTTAGATTCAAATAGGTCTTACTGCAATATTTGCCATATTCATAATAAATGTATTCAGCCGTAGCTGAAGATAATGAGGATTTTAATGGAGGTTTTCGCTGTTAATTAAAAAAAAATTATAAAAATAAATATAGCTGAAGCTCAAAGAGTAGTGTGGAGTCTAGAAAATAAAGCAAACCTCATCTGCTTCCCTGAAAGCCTCATTGTACAAAAAGACATCCTGTTAAGCACAAGCAGAGTTAAAAACATCCTGGAACACAAGCAGAGAGTTTTTAATAGTACTTTTTGGAAGCACACACTCTAGTCCAGTATTTGTTGCTTCTTGGCTTCTTAACACTCTCCGTCATTTTTTCCTTCTCTTTTTTCCGTCTGTCTCTCTAAACCCTATTCCAGTTAACTCCTCTGCCACGCTGCCCTCAACCTGACCCTGTCTCTCTCTGCGTATCTCTCAGAACTCAGGCCTTTCTCTGTGCCCCTCTGTCTGGTTTCAGCGCTGGCAACCATGTCACTCCCTGGATACCTCGCTGTATTATTTGCACACACAGTCACACACAGCCACGCAGCATTGTTTCTGCCTGTTAATTTGTTTTGTTTGTGTTTGTCTCTCAGGAGGGCTACGGCGTGATGGTGCTGAACCCCAACGAGAACGCGCTGGAGGTGGAGAAGGTCGGGGATCCGTCTACGGACACATGGGACGAACCGGCGGAGAAACGCGAGCGTAAGGAGGAGTGCGAGGGAAAGAAAAAGAAAGACGGGTACGAGAAGTACCGCAACCCACAGAAGGAGCGCGAGACGAAACGCATCCCGATCCGGGTGAGTGTGGAAAGGTGGAGGGGAGGGGGAGGGAGAGGAGAGGAGAGGAGGGGAGGGAGGGCGAAAGCAAGAGTGAAAGAGATGGAGGGCGAAGCAGAGGGTAAGAGAGGGTTTAGTGGAGTTGAGCGAGAGGGCCACACGGGTGTGCGGTCAGGCTCGCTGCGTTTGGCAGCATTCCAGAGTCTGTGTGTACAGAAAAAGGCTTCTCTTTACTCTCACTTTCCAGATATTCACTACCCCCCTTCTTTTCACTCACTCACACATACACACATGGAATGAGAGAAATGATCCAGTCTTAGCTGTAAAAAAAAAAAAAAAAAAAAAAATGCTTTGACAGCTAGGGTTGTCAAATTCCATTAAAATATTGCATTCGAATTTTAATCTCTTTAATACTTTATATATATATATATATATATATATATATATAATAACGAAAATGAACAGTAGCATAAGCATTGAAGGTGAAATTGCGAAAAATTTCACACAGAGCCTGTATCATAAATTTAATATAAAGTTTTATTTTTAAGATTTTTTTTTAATTTATTGACGGAGTTTTTAACTTTATTGCTGTTATTTAGCTAAATCTTACATTTCGTACACTACAGAGGATACACACAAAAATAATTTTAAAAAATCTACAGCTCGTCTTCATACAGTTACGCCAAATCGCAACACTTACATTATCACATTTAGGAGATACAATTTGTCTTTTTTAAGTTAAGAAAAAAAATATGGAGAGGGGAAATGTGCACCAACAAAATCAAGCATCAATCAAGTGTTTCGTGCTAGAAGACTAAAAATGCACAGGATTTTAAACATTTGAATATGGATTTTCTTGCCCTCAGGTATGTAAGCATTATAAAAATTCAAATAGTACTTGAACACGATATATGTATTTTTCAGGCCCTAATGGAAATTCATTAAGCCTGGTGTTTTGCCGAATTGATATCCTGATGGAAATGATATTATGTTTGCAAAGCAGCAAATGAAATGGAATTGTATGGTGGCTAAATATGCCTGTTTGCTAACAACACATACACACACACACACACACAGCTGAATAGGCTGATCAGAGCCATGTCCCCTGTAGCTGTTGACCATGAGATTCACTATCATTAAAATCCATAATTCCCCAACAGCAGCCCATCACATCTCTTATCACTTGCTGCGGATACAACACTTAATCCTATAGACATACATACAGTACACACACCCCGGGCACTTTTTTTTTTTTTTTTTTTCCCCACGGATAACACCTGCCCAATCAAAGAGATAAACCAGCTCTAAAGTAATTCAGCATAGTGGTCCGACAAAAGAAGAGGGAAAAAAATCTGTTGGCAGATCGCTAACGCTTTGTTTCACTGATGTCCGCGCTACACATCTACATGTGTGTATCCGAGCCACATCACACGCCTTATACTGTCAGTTACCGGCGTGACACACGAGCGCCGTGTGAGCTGTCAACACACTTCCTGTACCACATCCAATGGTACCTTCACACACACTGTTCTGAGAAGCATGATTATCCACATTATTAACATCACATCGGAATCCGTACAGCTCGCTTTCTCACGCTCTATAAACAAGCGCTTTAATGACGGCCTTCCTATCGCGCCAAAGTAACTTTGACACCCTTCACTTATTTTAATGAATTCACTTTACAACAAGACTCAACAGTCGGCTTTTTTTTTTTTTTTTTTTTTTCGCTCACACACACGAAAAAGAATGAGACAAGGAATTCTGTGAAGTAGCCATCAGCGAGTGCAAATGCTCGCACTTCAGCCATTCTCACTTTGACGTAACCGTTTCATCACCGCACTACGTGTGGAGAGCTGCATGGACGAGGGAAAACACAACATTGGTATGGAGAGGACCTCTTTCCGGTCCTGTTGATGTCTTCATGTGTTGGTGCAGGTGCACGGATGTGTGTGAGAAAGAGTAGGAACGGTGAGTAACACTCTCGATGGAAAGAACCCATAATAATGTCTTAATAAATATTTCAGCTGGAATAGTTGAGGATTCATATAATGAGGTCTCGCTTACTCTCTCCTCACCTCACTCCGTCTTGTCCCCAGAACCTTTTGCACTTTGTAATGCTAGCAGCGTGAGATCGTTAGAGCAGCACTAGCCAAGGTTTTCCCAATTCTACTCTCTCACATTCCAGCTTCCCTTTCCATGCACTTACATTATACATGCCCAGACAGCAGCAAAGGAACTAGTACAAGGGCAGCGAGTGACTGTGTGTGTGTGTGTGTGTGTGTGTGTTAGAAGAGTAAGCTTAGATAAGTTCACCTGCACTGAATTCCTATAGGAAGCCTTAAAATAAAGTAAGTAGTACTGAGTTCAAACTATACTATGTTGAAAAACGTTGCTGCTGGGAAGAATACTGCCAATGGTAATGCGTCACTACTGGGACAGGCTCTTTTTCACATGGCTATATTGTCTAAGGGGCTTTTACATGTCTGAAAATGTGTTAATTACATTCTCCGTTCATTGTGTCTTTTTACTTATTTTGCTTGTTATTTGATTTGAGTTTATATTTCGGAATCAGTGAACAGCTTTAGATTAAGACTCAGTAATCACTCTGTCGTAGTGCGTAGTGCTTAGTCTTAATTTTAAGACAATTCTTAAAAGCAATCAAAAGTATTTCTGACACTCCCCCCCCCCCAGCAGTTTGTTTCATGGAAGAGATGCACTTTCATTTTAACTAATGTGTCAGTCCACAGCAGCGCCATGAGGCACACAGATCACGCCCATCTAAATGCAACCCCATTGGTCCTGAGCATAAACTCTGCCATTTCCCACTTCTTCTGCACTGTATACTATGTTTAAAATCATCTACAACAATTGTGCATGCTGTAGCTGCAGAGCAAAGTGTTTGTATGGTAATGATAGTCATTACACCAACATGCGTAACCAAAATCTGCACACACACACCCACACACACACGCACACCCCCCAGGAATGTTCACATGGAATCTGGGTGAGACTAGAGGTGTGCAACAAGAGACTAGGTGCAATAAAAAAGATAAAAGGGGGGAGTTTTTTCCATTTCATGTGGGCGAGTGGTCATATACCAAGCTTGCGGGACATGAATTTAAAAGGTTTATTCATTCATCCTTAGTAACTGCCTGGTCAGGGTCACAGTGGTTTAAATTAGGCTACTAGTTTGTTTATATTTTTGGAAATACAACTAAATAAATTCTTTAAAAAACATTGCAGGCACGTACAAACCGAAACAATAAGTGCATGCGAGGGATTTAAAGAAAAAAGAAAAAAAAAAACGTGACGAATTCTGAACTTTCCTGTGTTTCCGGGAGCAGAGTGGTTTAAATCCGAATACAGGTACAGATACGAATATTTGGATCCTTAAATGGATACAGATAGCATCATTACACCCCTAATGCACATTTTAACTGTTTATACACTGTACTACTGTCTTGTGACATTTTTAAATGAACTGTGTGGTGATTACGTCTGGCCCAACAGGTTCATTCATGATACAGAAATCAGCTTTCCTGATAAAATGACGACGTAGTGGCAACATCCAATAGCACGTAATAAGGTAATGTCAGTCTTCTGTCTCCATTCATTCCTTAAACAGGCCCTGACACTTGTTCTTCTTATTGTCCTGAAGCATATTGGACACGTTTTTGAGTGGGAGGAAAGCATGACTTTTGCGTGTGTCCATAAACACTGTGCTCATACCTCTTTGGCTCCCAGCTTAAAGGCGTGTTTGTATTTGCGAGTCCACATGTGTGTTTTTCTCTCTTCTCCACCCATTCTCTCAGGCCCTAGAGTAGTGGGCGGGTTAGGCCCACTCTCATTCTCTAGAACTTTTTAATCTTTTCTAGCAGTATTGTACCAGGCTCAGGCTCCTCTCCTCCCCTCCTTGACTTCCTGCTGAGCTGCAGACCACCTGCACATCGCTCTTCTCAGCCCGGGGAGCCTGTTCCTGCCCACAGTTGAGTTGATTAATACGCTTCCTTACCCTCGTTAAGGAGCCCTTAACTGCCTTTAGCACTCTTACTTTTTGCTCCCCCCCGGGGTTCATAGTGTCGAAGCCCCCAAGCCTGCATAATCTCCTAGCACTCTTAAAAGATCACAGCCCCAACGGCCCACGTCTAGTGTCTCTGGAGAGGCCGAGTGGACGAGGGAGACGGGGTGAGGGAGAGGCGGGGCCGGCATACACAAGGTTTTTTTGGGAGTTCACTTTACTCTGAATTTGAGGCCTAATCCAGTTACCTATTTTCTGTCAGCCAAGCGAAGGAATAGCAGGAACAAAACCCACATTGAAGGCTTAAGAAGCTTCCAAAGATTGCATTCAGGCCTAACCGGGACAGGCTTAGGGCCCGAGCCCCTGAGGGAAAAGAGCCGTTTTTCTAAATGACTAGAATATTTTTTTTTCCTCTCACTTTTTTTTCCCTTTGGATTTCTTATTGTTGCTTTTTTGTTCTGAGACAGAGACAGGGAGACGGAGAAAGAGAGAGAGGGCATTGAGAAGCAGCAGCTTGCACTGAGCGGCGTTCCTCTTTTTTCTCGGCACTCTCTCTGTCGCTTCGTTTATTCATTTCTTAAGTGCCTGCAGAACTTTAAGTGTCAGATCCTTGCAGTGGTGGCATGAGTTTATTGAACGCTTTGAGTACATGCCTTCGCTCTGTTTCTCTTTTGTACATCATCTAGACAATGTTTTACTTCTCTTGTTTAAGGTCAATGGTCTGTATTAGACCACTTATTTGCTCCCAGTCCTGTTTTATGTCAAGACTAAGGTTTTGGAGAAGAAAATATTCGAGAAGTGCGTATTACAGTTAAGAAATAGCCTTTAAAAAATGTCATGCCTCTGGAAGATCTTGATAAAAATAATATTTTGCAATTTCGAGTCTTGGAACCCCAAAGATATAGCATAGTGTATATATCTGAAATGAATTTAAATATTGGTCCATACTTGTGCTATGCTAAATATATTTAGTGTAATACACCCTTGTTGCTGATGTACTGTATATTGCATAGCTTTGAAGTACGATTATTATTACTAGTAGTTTTGGTTGTTAAGCATATTTATTCGCTGCAACTATGAATAAAATACTAATAGCTGAACATGAACATGCTTGTCCGGGGTACGTGGGCTAATGATTTGTCCACAATGTCACGTCCCATGCTGAAAAGTGGACTACTTAAATAAGTAAATGAGTAAATAATACTGCGCCAATGGAAGCATGTTGGTGCAGTTGGACCCCTGCCTTTTATATGGCCTCTAAATCCCTCTCAACAATCCCACTACATGAGGAAGTCAGTGGTGAGAGTGTTGATTTGGAGTCAGCATCAGTCCAAGGTGACACGCAGACCAGGGTAGTGGATAATGTTCACACAGCATGTACCCAACAGCCGCCTCTGTCTCCTCAGGATCGCCATCCATTATTTATCTCTTGTTTTTCCTACTCATATATTCCTCGCGGGAGCATCGGAATTCGTGTTTTGGAGATGTTCTGCTCCCCTATGCCTGCCTCGTACACGACTAACCTGCACGTCTTTGAGATAAGACCCCGTCTGGGTTGAGCTGTCAGGAGGAAGCGGTATGTATTCCAACTGGCTATTGCATCACCTTGAAGCTGTCTTTGTTCACATCTCTCCAGGACACTTCTTAAAGCCCCAAGCACGGTGAACTTTGGCCTCCGAGACCTTGTTTGTGACCTTATTGCAAGGACATGCGTGCTGACTGGACTGGGCTTAATTAAACGTATGAACTTATGACACAGCCAAAGCAAGGGTCAATAGCTAAGGTCCAGGGGTGCTCACCTGTTTAACCCATGCGTACATGTCCGTAGATGTACTTATTGAGTTTGTGAGTATGTCTGAAAATATTGATTTATGGTAACTGTATGTACAAAGGGAGACTCCGGCACTACTGTATAGCTCAGGCTGTACGTGGGTGGTTATGCCGGAGAAGTTCATGCATATGTGTATAGTGTTTTGCGTGTGGACCTGTCGTTGCCTGAGTGCACGTCTTTCTGAAGCTGTGCATTTGCACTTGTTCCAAGGGACGAGGCCTTCTCTCAGTTGTCTGCTCCCAATCTTCCTGTCAGGTCAACCTTAAACACATCCAATCTGCTGCAAGGACCCAAAGCCAGGCCCCTCACAGCAGGCCTTTCCTCCAAACCCTCACACAAGTGGCTGCTCACTCACCTCGCCTGCGTCAATTAAACCCAAGCAGTAATTTAATCTGACAATCACAAGCTTGGCGCGAGGCGGGTCGAGATTTGACGAAGATGACCTTTCTGGCTGTACGTAGCCGAGAGCTGTCTTTTAACAGGGACCCCCTGCTAGACAGGCACCAGTCCTTTTGTACTTTGTTAATGAGATATTGATTTGAAACAATGCACCACCAAATTTTGTTGAGATTAGCTCTATGGTAGCAAGGTCACGCCTCTGTACAGTGATGGGCCGAGCTTCTTTATGTACCGAGTGTCTGTCTGGATCTCTTTAATTAAACTTTTTTTTCTCCTCCTCTCTTTTTCCATTTCCTGTCTTTTGGCATGCACGAAACATGTTATTATTCTGGCCTCATCCTCTCAGCTGGCTTTGGTTATCATCTTGCTGGCTTCCAGTGATCTTTCCAGTAGTTAAAACCCAAAGGTTTTTGAGTTTTTTTTTTCCCCTTCCTTCATTTTTTTACCCCCTTTGTACGAGACATGAGGGCTCTTTCATGGCTCTTTGGTGTCTCTGAACAGGCACCTTGTCTGTGACTGGCCAGGTGTGAAGAACAATTCTACAGGAAAGAAGTGCCAGTAGCTATTTAGCCAACCCGAGACGGCTAGTTTTTCCGCGCTATCAGGAAGCCCACGTGCCACCACAAAATTCGGCTCCAGTTTTATCATACAGAACCGAGCAGTCCTCTACACTGCTACCATTCAATCCTGATAATATTGAATTTCCCATCAACATGTGCTGTTGACAAGGGAAGCGTGCGGATAACTGGTGACTGGATGATAATATGGATCCAGTGGAGAGTGAGGGTCCACATTCTAATGGATCTACTGTCGAGCTCTACCAAACGTAGCAGCTTGTTTAATTTTTAATCATTTACCAAAAGGAAAATGAGCTTGTTCCCTGATGAGAGTTAGCTATTCAAATCACTTACAGGGTTCGGGTGTATGAGAACGTTGTTTAGTCAACGTGTGTGGCAGAGGCAGGTAGTCATTTTAGAGAAGCTCTTTGAAAGTGGCCTGGAGAAGTGGCAGGCATGTTATGGCATTATGATTAATAAGAGTAAATGCTACCAACTCTAGCTTACTGTAGAATGAGTAGGCTCTAAGAAAGCAGCCTTAACATGCTTTAACATTTAAATAGCTCATGACGTTTGAAACAGTTTACCTCAATTAGCTTAAAAATCCTTGCTTACTCATGGAAAAATCCCACCAGACGCCCACACAGACCACATTTGGATGCGACGGTATTCTCCTGTACTTTATTTACTCATCAGTCAGTGAGCTTTTGCATACTTGTCTCCCGAACATGTCCTTCCACTGTAGCCTGTGTCCTTGTGCATGATGTGCTGTTTGCACAGTGTGACAACTAGCAGTTGCTAATCTTGACATTTGATCCCAGCTCCAGTGTTCCAGTGTGTTTGGCACTAAGCGCTGAAAGACTGGTATGAATTGTGGATTTATCAAAACAAATTGGGGATGTTTTAGTGAGATTTTGTTTCGGATCCCCCACGTCTGCAGCTGTTTGTACATATTTGTACTTTCCCCTGCTTAATACTCTCACATGCGGTGTACAGATGGGAGGCTGAGTGACCGTGAGTGTGTGGCACATCCATGCAGCTGGTGCCGTTTCTCCTGCTGACTGTAGCCTATAGCCAAGTGGCTAACAGAGATAAATGTTACAAGGGATATAGAAAAGTCTACATAGCCATGTTAAAATGGCAGGTTTTTGTGATGTAAAAAAAAAAGAAACCACGATAAATCATGTCGGAACTTTTTCCACCCTCAGTGTGAAATTACTACGTATAAAAATTAAGTGAAAAATGCTGAAACATTTTAGGGAAAAATAGAAAAAATAAAAAGCTTACGATAATCTGGTTGCATAAGTGTGCACACCCCTAAACTAATACATTGTTGAAGCACCTTTGATTCTATTACACCACTCAGTCTTTTTGGCTAAGAGTCTATCAGCATGGCACATCTTGGCTTGGCAATATTTTCCCACTCTTTCTTTCAAAAACATGCTAGATCCATCAGATTGTAAGGGCATCTGCTGTGCACAGTCTGCTTCAGGTCACCCCACAGATTTTTAGTTGGATTCAGGTCTGGGCTCTGGCTAGGTCATTCAAAAACATTGATCATCTTTTGGTTAAGCCATTCCTTTGTTGATTTGGATGTATGCTTTAGGTCATTGTCATGCTAAAGGGGGAAATTCCGTTTCATGCTTACTGGCAGACACCTGAAGGTTTTTGCACTAAAATCGACTGGTATTTGTAGCTATTCATGATTCCCTCCACCTTGATAAAAGCCCCAGTTCTGGCTGAAGAAAAGCATGATGCTGCCACCACCATGCTTCACTGTGGGTATGGTGTTCTTTTGGTGAGGTACTTTTTTTTGTGCCAAACATACCTTTTGGAATTATGGAATTATTATACCTTTTGGAATTGGTCTCATTTCCAATATCTCAGAAGACAATAACACATTTTGTCACATGGTTTGGGGTGATTTAGTTGAGCTTGGATTTATTTATTTATTTATTTTTTTGGAGAAAGGGATTCTGTCTAGCCACCCTACCCCATAGCCCAGACATGTGAAGAATATGAGGGATTGTTGGCACATGCAGAGAATAATCAGTATTTGTCAGATATTCCTGCAGCTCATTTAATGTTGCCGTAGGTCTTTTGGCAGCCTCCCTGTTAAATTTTTGTGCTGTTCTTTTATGAATTTTGGACGGGTGTCCTGTTGTTGGTGATGTCACTGTGGTGCTCCATTTTCTCCACTTGTTGATGATGGCCTTCACAGTGTTCTATGGTACATCTAATGTTTTGGAAATTCTTTTATACCCCTCTCCTGGTTGATACCTTTCAACAGTGGAACCCTGTACAGGCTTTGTAAGCTCTTTGCAGACCATGGCTTCAGACGTCAGAGACCAAGAAGATGTGAAGAAAATCCTACAGAAACAGCTGGCCTTTATTTGGGGTTAATCAGAATAATTTCCTTGATGACAGCTGTATGATAATTACTTTTGAACTTGAGATTAAATGTGATTGGTTCATTCTGAACACAGCCACATCCCCAATTATAAAGGGGTGTGCACACTTATGCAACCAGGTTGTTGTAACGTTTTTATTTTTCCTATTTTTCCCTAAAATGTTTCTGATTGTTTTTCACTTAATTTCACTTTGTACATTGTAATTTCACATTGAGGGTAGAAAAAGTTCTGACCAGATTTATCTTGGTTTCATTTTTTTTACATCACAAAAATCTGCCTTTTTAACAGGGAAAACAGAGCCTTAATTTTAAACAGTTTATGAAAAATGTTAATACTACCCCAAATAATATTTACATTTTAATAGCATTTACATATATTTCAAATAAGAAAAGTAGTAACAGCTTACCAGAAAATACTGAAATTTTGAATAAAGTGATTTTTGTAGGCTAGAAATCATTTAGCAGCAAGAATCTTATATAACAAAAAAACATGAATTTATTTATGATCTGACTGTAGATTTTCGGGTTTTGTAGTTCTTAAGCCACATTCAGGCCAATGAATTTTAAAAGATAAACTTGAAGAATCTTTAACAATGCTATTTATATTTTGTGCTGCTTTTGAAATGTGTGAGGGATATGAATGAGAGGGGGGTAGGAGTGGGGGAAATGTAGGAAACCATTGCGATTAATAAGAAACAGGTTACCATGACAACCGTGCTGTAAACAGTGTTACACATGATGATAGTGGGGAGACAGAAATGTAATGGATTATCAAATTTTTCTTTCTATTTTTATTTTTTAATTAATTAAAAAAATTTTTTTTTTTACTTTTTTTTTTTTTTTTTTTAGATATCATCCAAACTCAAGTGTAATATAAATTCCACTAAATGCAGTGTATGTGGTATTTATTTATTTATTTATTTTTAAATCCTCACATCCTGTCTTACTAAACCTTCGTGGCAAGTCTGAATGCATGCACGCTATACAATAAAATACCGGTAAGGGTATGCTGGTAAAATATCTCAGGTTTTGAGTGTGAAAGCACTATTTCTTTTTTTCTCAGCAGAGAGATAGATGCATCTTGTTATAACATCCTGCATGCAAGTGAGTGTGAACGTTGGTAGCAAAAAAAAAAAAAAAATGGGAAAAGGAAAAGCCAAGAATTCAGCATGACGCAGTGAGAGCAGTGATCACAGGAGGGGCCAAGAGCTACGAGGATGTGCCGTAATGGCCCAGCACCTCCATTAAGAGCTCGTCTCTCCAGCTAGAGCTCAGCTCAATAGGCGCTTCAAAGCTCTGTGCTTTCTGTACTGACGATTCATGTGCGCGTATGGAGGCTGAATATATTCCATTCACACACACACACACACGTGGACACACACCTTCAGACTTTTGATGTTGGTCTCTCTGAGGCGCAGCAGGTTAGGGAACAGCGGGGAGTCTGACTGGACTGGCACATGCTTGGGTAGGAGAGAAAGACAGAAAGAGAGAGACGGGTGAATCTGTCACCAGGAGGCTGTCTCTAAGGGCAGCCTGTTTTGCCGAGCTAATTAACCCTGGGAAATAATTACACAATATGCAAATTCGGTTGAGATAAGTGTGGACCCTATCAGAGCAGGTAGTCAATCATGTGGCACATAATGTGTGTGTGCACGCGCATGTGTTTGTGTATGTGCGCACTCTGTGGCCACCTTTGTTTGTGTGTGTGCTTGGGCCAGGTGTTAGTCTCTGTGCTTGGGTGATAAGGTAGGGGGACGTTACCTGCTTTTGCCAGTGCGTCGCAGAGGAGCCGAGCTCTTATTCATTCATGCACACACTCACACTCATGGAGTAGCACAATGATTATAGCAAAAGAGCACCTCTGGAGGACTGACACACTGTGCGAATTTTGTTTATTGTGATATTTGTGCTGTTTTGACATCTGTAAGAATAAAAGTATGAGTGTATTTTCCTTTGGGGTTTTTCTTTTAAAGCACTGAAGCATTTTCCATGGTGTCTGCATCACATTAAGTGCTTAAAAAGTTTTGATTTGTTTCAAATGAAAGCCCTTAATATGTATAAAGTAAGGAATGAAACACTTGGGGGCACACTGTTATAGACTGGCATGAACTGGGGGTCATTTCCACCCCAAAGTGATTAACAGCATATCCCAAAGTGAAAGTGTACCGCAGCAATTGTTCACCAATTACAATTTTTTTTTCTTGATTAACGAGTAATATCTGTTGCTTTTTCACACTCTTTTTTTCTCTCTCTTGTAGTTAATAAGAAAAAAAAAGTCACAACTTGTCACCAAGAAAGTTTCTTGGCAATGTCATTTGTCCTGAACACTCTTCTTTGTAGGAAAACTGTTACAAGCACTGACATTGGAGACTCCTTCCATAAATGTTAAACATCTCCTTACAGAACATTTCATCATCTTTGTGTTAAACAGCAACATGCTTCCTTTTCCATCTGTTTATTATTAGCCTCAGATTATCTACATTGTCCGCCTTATAAGACCCATAAGTGAGTAGTTACTATAGAAACAAAGACCTATTAAAACGAGTGCATTAATATAACCCTGTGGTCTGTCTTGAAGCCAGCGCTGCTGTTAGAGAAAATTAATCAACACCTCCTGACCAACCAGATTGGAGAATTCAACAGTGATGCGGTATAAATGATCTTAAATTCAGATTTACACGGTAAGATATATAGGCTTATTAGGTTATTGGTCATTTGTTTATGATTATATTTATTTTTACTCTTTCCTGATTTGACATTATGTTGGAAACACTGGATAATGCAGGGTCACTTCATTCAGACATCAGTATGAGGAAATTCAACCAGAAAACAACAAATAATGTCACATAGGTCTCTGAATAACTGTGATACGTCAAAGTTAGTAAAGTTACCATATTTTTATTCATTGTAGAATAAACTTCAATAGATCTTTTTGCTTATGCAGGAGTTATTTTGCACTGATTTTGTATGTGCTATTTCATCACAGTGTATTTGATCTTAAATTATATTTAAAGTGACATTGAAAAGGTCTTAAAACTACTAAATTTAACATGCAGATTCGTGTGTTCTAGCTGATTTTTTTTTTTCTTGTTCATCATCAAACCGTGTGTGTGTGTGTGTGTGTGTGTGTGTGTATATAGGTTTGTGTTCACCCCCCATATACAACATCACATAAATATACACCCCACCCCCTCCCCCTCCCCCAGTGGCACAGTCCAAGATGTAATCTGCTCTGCTTGGGTTGCATCACACAGCTACACCTTTCATATTTATTTACTTTCATAAACAAGCTGTTTGTCAAGAAATCTTTTAGCCCTTGTCAGCTGCTTCGATTTTAATTCGGTTATTAGGCTGTGTTCAGGAGCCTAATCTCTAATTGAATGCTGATGCAAGAGAGTGTGAGAGGAGCCAAACAATGAGCAAAGTTGCAAACAGGGAAGAAAAGTTGCTCTGTGTGTGTATGTTTGTGTGTGTGTCTGTGTCTATATGTGTGTATTCAGCTTATGTGTATGAGTTCAACTTATCAGTACTTGATTTAACCCTGAACTCAAAAAAGTTGATTCTGCATATCTATCTATCTATCTATCTATCTATCTATCTATCTATCTATATGTGTGTATGTATATATATATATAATATAATATAATGTGTGTGTAGGGGTTCATTTTTTTTAATTAATTCACAGTTTGCAAATTGATATTTTCTGTAAAAAACAGAGATTTTCTTAATATCGAAAAAATATTCAGGCAGCGTTGTTTTTGAGCTCCGTTTGTGATGTCACTAAATAAGTGCAGTGGCTTCAAGTGCCTAAGACTACGCTTTCACATACACAGAGTTTAGTCCGTTTAAATTGAACCCTGGTGCATTTTTCTTTTTGGTGACGTTTGTTTAGATTCACTGTGTGAAAGTGTGTGGAGTGTGGACAGCAACTTCCAGCCTGAGTCTGTCTGAGCGAGGGCGATCTCGGTCTAGTTCTGAGAAAACTAGTGCAGTTCAGTTGCAGTGAGAAATTGCAGTGATCGGACCTGGAACCGACACAATTCAATTCAATTCAATTTTATTTGTACAGCGCTTTTAACAATGAACATTGTCACAAAGCAGCTTTACAGAAATCTATAAATTTTAAATTTATAAATTTCTCCCTAATGAGCAAGCCAGAGGTGAAGGTGACAAGGAAAAACTCCCTGAGGAAGAAACCATGAGAGGAATCAGACTCAAAAGGGAACCCATCCTCATCTGGGTGACCCCGGATAGTGCGGTTATAAATAATTTCCCTTCTATAACTGTATACTATGTAGTCAAACAGCTAATTGTGTTAACAGGAACTTGAGTATGAGCACCAGAGTCATTTCTGAATTCATTATGTTTTTAACTTAAAGTCTATTGTATCAAACTGAAGTTACTAACTGTTCAATGACACAACTGTGAACCAAACCTGCCATGTATTTTGGGTTGCATGCAGCATTTTTTTTTTTTTTCTTTTGGTAGATGTGAGCTGCTAAACTGAGCTAAAGCACAGAGCTGTAACGCTGCAGAAATATGATATGTTCTCCATGCTCTGGTGATTTTGGTATTCTTACGCTCAAGGTTTGTTTACTTTGTTTTTTTTTTTTGGTTTTTTTTTTCTCCAATCGTATTTCTGACCAACAAATGAAAGTGTTATACGAGGTTATCACCACCTGTGTATGTGCCTCAGCCAAACCAAATAGCGTATGAATTAAAAGGATCAATTTCACTCTGATTTAGATGTGGCACATAGACTTATAGGTGCAAAAGTGCCCTGAAGGATCCATTAAATGCATCACAGAGAACATGATCATGAAAATCGAGACTTTGATACTGAAATCTAGATTAGTTTACTAGCTCTTAACTAACTGGCTATCTGTTTGGGTTTCCTTTTCATGCATATTCATAGTTTTTTGCCATGTTAAATAAGGGTGAAGGTCTAGAGATGATCCTAGGTCAAGTAGTTCTGAGGGTATTTAATAGTTTTATTGCTTTTAAATGACATGTTCGTGTGCGCTTTCAGTAAACATGGGTTTAATTATTCTCCATATAAAGGAAGTATTTCATCCACTATTGCATAATTAGTCTTAATTTAAAAGTACAGCTCAACTGTAATGAAATTTTGCTTTAATTCTCAATTGCTACAAATCTATGGCTTCTCCAAACACACAGATCAATGTCCGTCCTCTCTTTCCACGCACATCCGTTCCGTTCTCTGTATCTCTCTTTTCTCATTTTGGCGCAGCCTCACCTCGGGCCTGTGTTAATTACAAGTGCTCTGTCCACACTGGTGTGCGACCTTCCCTCAGTGTTGGCCATTTATGTGCTTACTGCTTGTATCGAGGCCACATTGATTGTGTAGCTGAGTACAAATTAAGATTTAAACCTGCCGTCACAGGAGCTATCGGTTTTTACATTTGGGGCATTTGCAATATGCAAGGCTCATTGAACTTGGGAGGATCTGTTTGTGTGTGTGTGTGTGTGTGTGTCTTCATGTTTTTGTTCAGATATTATCTCTTACAGTTCTTGTGTGTGTATGTATGTGTTTGCAGGAAAACAGTTCACCCGAGGAGCACACACTCTATGTGTGGGACCATTTCATTTCCAGATCGCGTGCCAAAAACATCTTTGTGGTTGCTCACAGCTATGGAGGGCTGTCTTTCGTGGAGCTGGTGAGTGTTTTTGTTGTGTTTTTGTTAACGAACATTTGCCCACACACACGCATACACACACTCGGCCTCACCGCTGGGAAAGTCAGGACTGACCGTGTGGGTAAGAAGATTGTGCAGGAGAGGAATGATTAAAAATACATCACGTTAAGCTTTGTTGGGAAAGCACTGCTTGTATAAACAATCCAGTACATCCTTATCCTAAGGCACTGTCAACTTTTGGAGAGAAAGGAAGAGAGAATGAGGGAGGGGAGGAGAAATGATGCAGATGACGTGAGAATTTTAGGAATAATTAATGAGAGTGTGTGGCTTCATCCAGTCCAATTACAGATGACTAAATGTTTGCACCTCCATCCAGTCAGAGAACATTTCTTAACACACTGCTTGTGAGTGAGGGAGTAAATGGTGTCATTTTAAATATACATGTAGTAGATAGAATACAGCATTACCTTCAAACCCAGTTTGAAGTAGATAATAGTCGATATTAGATAGTATATAGAAAGTAAATAGGTAATAGTAGATAAACATGGCAGTTCTGATATTCAATATAATCGCACAAATCTGAGTGTGATATTGCTATTATACAACAGTTCTATAAACAAGAAATTAATATCAAATAACTGACATTTTGGACACAATATGGCCAAGTGTTTATTTTTGCTCCGCTAGTGGAAATAGATCCCAAAGAAGCCACACTCACGATATAGCACATTGGCTAGCTGGCTAGCTAGCTTACATTGCTTTGTACATTCATGTTAAAGGTACTTCCAGTGATATCGGCGTCCCTTCTTCCTTTTCAGATTCATCTGACTTGTTTTCACATTTTAAGTGGAAAGTATCATTTGCCATCTCCACTGTTGATGTCGCTAACTTTACTGTAGTAACTGCTTTGAACTCGGAAGTGGAATTTTACTTGGTGAACACAGACCAGAAGAGTGATACACATGGTGAAACGTCCCACTGGGGTTATACTAAATATAAGCACTCTTGGAACACCACTCAACCAATCAGATTAGTGGACTAGAACTAAATGTTGTATATTGTACGGTTGCACGACCACATTATAACAGTTAAAAGAGCCCTTCGGTAGTTTCAAACAACACCGAAGACTGCTAAAGCGGTCCTTTTAGTCACCTTTGGAGCTCTATTTCTGCTATGGAGCCCTTCAGTCGATCATTTTCCCCAGGTCAGACGATTTGTTTATGTAGTCAAAATTTTGGGGACAATTTATAAATGTATTTATTCATAACATATAGTGAACCTGTAGTGCATTTTGTTTACAGTATTAAACCTTTGTTTGTAGCAATTTTTTGATTTATGTAGTTTTATATAGACCAAAATGCACATTGCTTTGCACTGTTTATGATTCAGAAATAAAAAAGGAGTCTTGTCAGTCATAATTTTTTATTCATTCAGATTGTTTTCAAAGTATTCTGATAATCGAATCAAACTGATATCATGATGATATCGTGAATCGAATCCAATCCAATCGTGACCAGAGTGTATCGCTAGATCTTACAAGGGACCCAACAAAAAAGCTGCAGGAGAGTGAGGTTTTAACTTTTGTCATGACGTTTTTGCTTTTATATCTGAAGCTTGTTGGACAAAGAAGGGCGATGATCAGGAGCATATTGGTCATATTGGGTATATTGCTCACATGCTTGTTTACAGTGTTCATTTTTTTTTTTTTTTCATATTCATTTTCATTTGTTTGTAACAGCTTAATCCTGTTCAGGGTTATTGTGCTTCAAATGACTGCTTTGTTTGTATTTTGGGAAATAGCAACTTCATTTGGGAGTTCAGGTGCATAAGTGGAGTGGGATTTAAAACCAGTTCTGCACTAGGCTCTGGACAATTGACAGTAGTATCGGGAATTGCTGAGAGATTCCAACACTTGCAATGGCTGTGAAGTTTGATGAGTTAAACGTCTGTCAGAATGCATGGTGTCTGCAGCTTTAAGATCAGTACAAATAAACTGTTGTATCTCCATATTTGTTTCTTTTTCACCTGTGAAAAGGTACTCCACCAGTACTATGCTGTAGTACTATATGAGCCTTAATAACTTGCTGTCTGACTTCAGAGCAGAGAAACAAAACATCTTTCTCTAATGCACTTTAGCTTCCCTTGTCCGTGCTGCCAATCAGATAAAGACGTGAATGTCTTCGCTTCCAAATCATGAAATTAGGAAAATGGAACAATGTGATGTTTATCAGGGCTTCTTCGCTATACAAGAATTAAGTATCTTTGCTTCTGTTCAACACAGAGCACACATTTGTTTATATCATTTTATTTCCATTTTATAATGAGCTTAGTTACAGCTAATTTGTTAATTTTACTTACAGTCGCAGCTTCAGTTTTGCAAGCATTCCTGACCTTGTTTGAAAACAACCTGACCAATACAGCCAGCTCATAAGCAGCTTCCGGTAGCTACAGGCAGTACTATCGCCAGTCAGGGTTCCTGCCTCTCCGATTACCTCAGGACTGTGTGTTTGTCTCGCACACACCGAGGAAACTTGTTGTTTGCTCTTTTAAATAGCTTTGTTTAGATATTTATGCTGTAGGCTCGGAATTTCGCATCTGGCGAGTCTCAAAGAGGATGAGTCTTAGGTTTCTTCCTCATGTCTTTTCAGGGAGATTGTTCTTTGTCACTATCGGCTCTGGCTTACTCTTTAGCGATCTAAATCTACATCCAATTTCTGTTAAGCTGCTTTGTAGCAATATCTATTGTTAAAAACACTATACAGAAAAAAAAATTTAATTCAGTCAGACTGAATAGTTTCTCCACCCTGTGCTCTCTTACATTTTTTCTTTCTCTCATTCACACACATTTGCTCATTTTTTTATTCTGGCATGGTAGCGTGTGTGTTTTGAAATGGACACTCTCTCTAATCACGGCCGGCTAATTTAAAGTGTTCTCATTAGCTTATGTTCATTAAAATCTGACACTTCCCTTATGCATGTACATCGTTCACACAGCAGTGTGTGCGTGTGTGTGTGTGTGTGTGCACGCCGGCATGTGCACTAAGAGCATAGATGCCAACTTAACACTCAGGCAAAATGTGAGATGTTGAGGAAGGCTTCATATTTTTGACAATGCATTCAATAATATTCATTAAATGTCACTGATTTGTATTTGCTTGTGTGTGCTGGTTGGTGGTGCATGTTACTGTACACTGATACTCAAAAGTTTGTATCTTTGCCAGTCTGTGTAGAAAGAGTGTGTGGGTGCATGTGTGCGTGCGTCACCTCTGACACCATGGTTTCAATCTTCTATTCAAAAATCTCAACCTCTCGGGACAACCCCACTGACCTCTGACCCCAAAAGAGATGTCAACTGACTCTAAAAGCATCTCCCACCCTACACACACACACACACACACACACACACACACACACACACACACACACACACACACAGAGTTAGTTAGTGTAGAAGTAATCCCTGCAACCTTGATTAAATCCTTTGCAAGCTTTAAGAATGTTTATCTTCATTAACTGAGCCATGCATGCAATATACAGTCTTAGATTCTTTGAGCACTTCAGTTGCTCAGAACACAAGTTAAAAAAAAAAAAAAAACAGCCGAGCAGCTAATTGATCGGGAAAGTGGTCCGAGGGGAGTGCAGAGGGCATAAAAGACGAGAGAAGCAGTGAGGGGGAGGAGAGCGAGAGGTGGAAGACCGCTAGCTTTAGCCGAGATGGACCATTTGACACATGAATGGCGCTCCAGAAAGCTCGCTGTCTGCGGGTTAATTACCGCTCGCCTTCTGCAGTTAATAAACACGTTTCTGATCAAGCACATCAAACACTAACCGATTAATCCCCCTCTGCTTCATCCTCACTCACTCTCACCATCTCTGCTTTGCATTTTTCCAGATTGGATTTTTTTATTTTTATTTTTTAACCACACGTCATAGACTGTATAGCCTAATTATAGATACATCAAAGCACAGCTTAAGGCCTGAGAAAGAGAAAAGGAGAGAGTGGATGGTTAAAGGCAGAGAGCGCTAGCTTTTTCCTCCTTTTTTTCACACTGGTCATCACTTTGTTTCTCTTACACTTCAGCCATTTCAGTATTTTCATCCTTAGTTCTTTCCATCCAAAGGGTTCACAACTACTAATCATACAGTTGTTATAGTTAGTATGTAGTGATTGCCTCGTCACTCTCTTTTAACGGATTTAATCCTGCATTAGACTGAACTCAGAAGTAGGAAGTCGGAACTCTGAGTTTTGTCGTTTCCTTGTTAGTGTATTCAATCTACAAAGTAGGACACTTTCATATTTGGCTTTTGTTCGCAACAATCTCGCCAACTGACTGTGATGATTGATGTATATTTTCCTCCTCAAAACGGCAAGCTACAGTATATAGTCAGTGTTATAGATTTAACAAGCTAATATGTCTGTATGATGATTGCTCTAAAGCAAACACTAATATAAACAGCATAACTCATTTAAAAATAAAGACTTTCTTTAATGCTTTGAGCAGCCATTTTGATTTGATGTCACGTGCCAAAGATGGAGAGACCTTCCTGACTTTCCAAGTAGGAATTCTGAGTTTTAGGGGATTGATTCTGGTTTTTTCCAAAAAGATTGGAAATGTTGCGGCCCAACCAAGAAGTGGACGTCCACGAACATCTACTGACGAAGGCACAACCGACGTGGTGCTGGCACACATAGTCCCCTGTGTATGGAGACTTTTGGGACACCCTGTATTGTCAACTTATATCTAAGTGCAGCTTTAAGAAAATTGGGAACATGCTCAGATTATACGAAATCTTTTAAAGTAAGCCTTGTGCCTGATATGAAAATGCTAAAATTATCCTGTCGTTCTAGCTGGCTCAGTGAATAGCCAAATCTTTTAAAATAGACCAAACTATTTTGCTTATCTCTAACATTAGCTAAACTGACTTGCTGTTTAGCTTAGCATGCAGGTTCTACAGCTCAAAGTTACCATGACATCCTCTAAAAATGCATTTGACATGATGTATAAGCACAGAATGAACACGTGTATAGCGTTCCCTAATTTTTAAAATGTATTTATTTATTGTGCTGCGATTGTAAGGGAGCATAGCAAATGATGATGTTGATGAGGATCATATTGAAGAAGGGAGAAGTGGTCGTGCCACGTCTCATTCTTTTATTAGTGTCCGTAATCAAGAAAGCGCCAGAGCAGTCTAAAACCACATCTAGTTTACCAGCTCTCGCTGCTCTGCACATACACACACTACCCTCCACCTCTTGACCGTTTAACCTAGCTGCTATGCCTCTCTGCTCCTCCTGCAGAGCTCTCTCTCTCTCTCTCTCTCTCTCTCTCTCTCTCTCTCTCCCGTTTCTTTCATCTCCTTTCATTCCCATGGGGTGATGAGAGCGGTTGTCGAGGTGGAGCATAACCTAGCATAACCTTCCCCGGCTCAGCTTGAGAAAAAAGGGCAGTGAGGAGGATCAGGGAGGACAGGGCACCTTACATAATATCTTATATAACCATACATCTGCATCCCAGTGCAGCACTGCGTGGGTGCCCATATCCCATAGTCCCGTGTGTTCTATACATCCTGTGCATATACACGTTTGCCATGTCTCGTATCTGACCGCTCCTGCGCTTCGTGACGTGTGCTTCATGCTTGTGTGTAGCCATACAGCCTGCCTGAGAACACAGTACCATTGGATCAAAGCATTGCTGTGCAGATATGGTATATGTGTGGAGCATATTCTATAGTGCAGAGAAAAACTTCTGTTCTGCCTGACATCTGGCGGAATTATGAATCCTAGTTTGTAGCAGAAACGTGTAGTAATTATTGTTATTATTTAATTGTTACTGCTGCTATGTAAAATTTATAAAATCCTGCTTCTTGCTGAATTTGAACCCTGTCAGTGCAGGATTCTGAATATTGGCAGTACATCATGCTCCTGTACAGCTTGAGGCACTGTAATGTCTGATAATTTCCGGGGCTACAAAGTAGGAAACTTGGAGTAGTATATAAAAAGTATTCATTTACTGACCCTAGCTCATCTCTGCCCTGTCATTGGACAGGCAACACCATTACACCCATTGACCAAACACCACTGACCAGATATCATTTGATTGGTGGACTATTCTGAGCACAGTTTTGACACTGACATTATGTTGGGCTGTTAGTGTGTGTTAGCTATGAGTGTATCATGCACAGCAGGGTTGCTAGGTTCAGAACACTGATATTAAATGATATTACATACAATCGGAGCCACTGACATTTTCTGTTGCAAACACATGTAACATTAACCGACACAACATAAATTTTGCGCATGAGCGTAAAATACAACTTGTCTTAAATTCTGCTTAAATGTCGGCTCTGGAAATTTGTAAAAAAATGGGACTGAACCATCCCTACTTTGTATTGATGCATGGAGTTGAAGAGAGGTGATAAACTGTACACAGGAACAGTTGAACTACAGCCCACAATTGTATACCTGCAACATGCACCAATATGGTAAGTCCATTAAGTGTAGCAACAAGGCAGGTGTATATAATAAGCTGTACTCTAATGGTATACATCGGCATTGTCAGATGAATTTTCATAATACTGGTGCATTCAAAAGCAAAAAAAAAAAAAAAAAAACATTTGTAAGTTCTGCTTTTACTCAGCTAAGTCTATTGTTCTCAGAGCATTTGATTGAGAACCTACTTTTCTGGCCACAAAATTGTTTCAGATTCTTTAAGGTTGGTTATCTGCACTTTCATGTAAGCACATATAAACACATCCGCTTCTGACGCGAAAGCAATCTTTTGAATATCAGGAGCTTCTGAGAGCAAGATATTGTCACTGGATTGGAAAACAGGTACACACTCTTGTTAGACACAGTTAAAAAGCTTCAAACATTCTACTCTCCTGAGATTGTCTATGGAAAATGTCTGTGGTTGGTCTGTTGCAGTGTCAATCAAATAGCTTCTTCCTGATAATTTATTTTGGATGTGTTTAGTGTTGAAAAGTACCAGATTCTCTAGAGAAAGCTAGAGGTCTGGCTTGCAAGGCTAATTGAAACAGGAGTTTCTTTAACTTTTTAGTTAAGTGATTTACTCATCACTTAATGGGGTTTATTTCAACCAAAACAAAATCCTTTTTAGCTTTCCATATATTTATATATTAACAGTCACAGTCAGCCTAATCTAACCACTGTTGCTGTTTATCTAACCACTCTGTATTGTGACAGCTAACTATTAGCAAGCAAGCTAGTATATCGTAAAGTTTATATCATAATGTTTTACCTGTAGCATTTTGCTTCCATATTTTAAGCAAAAGCTAAAATGAAATATTTTAGATGAGTATTTTTGTACTCAAAGGAATTTTCCTGTTTTAACCATCTCCGTCACATGCAAGATGTTTGAGGCGAGTCACACAGTTGTGTTGATTCGTGTGTACTCCTTCCTGTCCCTTCGGTCCAGTGTGTGTGGACAGGAGAATTTGCTTTCCCTTTTTAAAACTCCTATTTTTTACTCCTGTGTCCTTGTATGCATTTCCATACAGTAGTTTAAGCTTAAGTGCAGCTTCTCCACTCGAGGAAATCTCTTCAGCATTTACGCTACAGTAACACACTGAGGCTTTTCTTTGTAATTCCATGTTGCGGAGCGATTGCCTCCTTCCGTTTCACCCCCCTGATTATGTACGAACGAGCTTTATAGCCCCAGTTCAGGGCCTCCACCTTTGTGAGTGTGAGATGAATAATAAAATCTGAAATTTCTCATTTTTGTCGCATGAAAAGGATCCTGACAATTGGCCATTGTAAAAGACCCCCGCCCCCCTTGGTAGTTTGTGTTTGTTTATTCTTTCATAGGCATTGTTTCCTTTCTTTTATTCCACGAGAGAGAGAGCGGCGAGCTTCTGAGCCGCAGCGGTATTTGTGTATTTCCGGCCTCGTTTTGGCACTAATTTTTGTTTGTTTGTGAGAGCTGATGGGCAGCTTGTATTCGGAGAATGGAGGGCTGTCCACACAAGCTTTTTAATTGACTTCAGTTTGCTGTCTAGGTGCATCACGCCAGAAATGTCTAGACGAATCGTAACAATACAAACGAGAGAAAGGGGGGAAACATATAGAGTAATTAGCTTTCTGTCTCTCTGTGTCATCACAAATCAGGCCTTCTGTAGTTATTTTTATGGCAGTGTGCTACAATTACACATCGATTTATTAAGTTAAAGGAATATGGTTCTTAATCTATACACAGGTATTTTGACACATTTTTTTTTAAAAATCCTGTTTACTCAAAACCCACTTATAATGGAAGTCAAAGGGCAGTTGTTTAATTCCGTCAACAAGTGCTTATGCAAAACATATTTTTGTGGAATACTGTAAGAAATTCTTTATTCAGAGATGTTTTTCAATTAAGCTCTAAATGTCAAAAACTTGTTTGAGAGGGAAGGAGGTATGGTTATATTACCAAAGTAGATTCGTGGATCTGAATGTGCATGGATAGCACAAGACCTTAGGGAAAGTGTACGGAACCAGGATTACTACAGTATTCCTTCAGTGTTGGAAAATCCTTCTCTCATGTCTGTCTCATGAGAATCCCTTTCTTGTTAGAATGTAATGGTTTTGTATTTTGTGTTATATCCTTTCTTTTCATGTGACGTCACATTGTATACTTGCTGCCATTTTAAGGACTGACTGCTTCAATGTTGTTATGTCCATGCTTCATTAAGAAGATTTTTCGTTTATACTGAAAATCGACTGTTCTAAACCTTGACTACATACATCTTCAGCAAGCAGCAGTGCAGCGGATCCTCCCTCTCATGCCTTGTAGCTAATTACGGTATGGGACAGCTGGTAAGCATATTTCGGCAGCAGTTTTGTATTTTGTTTTGTTTTGTTTTTTTTAATTTTTTTAAATTTGTTGAGTATTGCTAACATTAGCAAAAGTTAGTTAGGTCACTGATGTTGACTTATGCTCACTAAAATGACTTTCTTCCCTCCTCCTGATGAAACACATTTGGATCCTTTACCCAAAGGGATGTGAAGAGACAGTTTTTGTGCTCTTAAATGCTTAGAGGCACTCTTCAGAATAGGGGGAGGGGTTGTGTGATACATGGATGGATGGATGGATGGATGGATGGATAGATAGACTAGACCCCACTAGTCCTCCAGGGACCCAAAATATCTTACGAAGTAATAAAAAAAAAAAAATATAAAACTCAAATAATCACTCTTTACAACTGTGGTGAGCAGAAAAGCATATCCGAATGCACAGCATGATAAACGTTGCCTTCCATTTTTCTTTCCAGTTTTGGTGAGCCTGGGCCCGCTGTAACCTCAGATTCCTGTTCTCGTCTGATAGAAGTGCAACCCGATGTGGTCTAGTTTAATTAGTTCAGGAGAATGTAAATAAGATTCACAGTCTATTTTATTGGCTTTTGTTGAAGTATTGTTTATTCTCTTCTGAAGTAAGGTGAGTAACGTAACCTCTAACACATGCTTTTTCCTTTTTTTATGAACTGCTGCTCATGCTGCATCACAGGGCAGTGTAACACACTCGGGAGTAAGCACTATCCGCCCTCTTCCGCATACATGAGCTGACTGATGGATGGCTGTGGCATCGTCAGGATTAGAAAACGCGATCTCCAGAGGACAGGGGCGACAGGGCGAAGTTCAACAACTGCTCTTAAATTTCATTTCTACATAAGTTTTGATTAAACAGGTTTTCTGTTTATTTCTCAGTGCAGGGAAACGTGTCAAAATGTTTGTCTGTGGTTATCGTATACGTGCTGGAGGATGGAGATTAATTTAAAAAAAATCTTAGAGTATTCCTTTAAGAGCTGTGTTGCTGAATGTTGCTGTGTTGCTGTGTGGTGTTGCTGGGGATTTAGATGTTTTTTGTAAGTGAAAGTAAATTAATTGGTGTGAACTTGTGGAGATTTTATAACTGGAGTTACGGTTTAAAGGACTAGACAGTGTCTCTCTCACTCTGTCTCACTCTCCCATTTACATTTCTCTACCTCTCTCTCTCTCTTGTCTTTCTGTCTCTTTCTTTCTCTCTGATTTGCTCTCTGATTCTCTCTCTGATTCTCTCTCTCTCTCTCCCTGCTCCGTCTCAGGCTTAATTAGCTGTTGCTTGTTAACAGGCAGAGAGAGTTTAGTGCATAAACAGGGCTGAGAGGATGAATGCACTCGCAGACGAGTGTACAGATAAGAGAAATCTCACCGCTGCTCTCTATAAATAAACTATCAGTAAACGCCAGTTTGGAGTGGCCTATCTTCTCACGGGTGATAAGGCTCGTTTCAAGAATGTGTGCGCGTGTGTATGGGCCTGTGTTCAGAATACACATTAAAGTGAGAGGATATTTTGATTTGACATGTGTCTGAGGTGTGTTTTTGTGTCTTTGGCATGTGTGTGTGCGCTTGTGCACACACCCTGACACAGACAAGTTTGTTAGACTTGCTTATTGTCTGTCATGTCCCATGCAGCTCATATGGCTGCAGGTCATTTGCATGTGAATGTGTATCAGTTATACATCTGCTTTATAGAATATGCATCAGGGCTCCATTGAACGCTGACGGATGCTGACATTTTTGTCAAATAAGAACTGAAACATTTCTCAAGGCTTTTCAACCTTTTAGAATCTGATGGGTCTGATTTTATATAGCCGTAACGAATAACTATGATAGGTTATGATTTTGTGTTGTTGTAAATCATTTTAATAGGTCTGCATCCATTTTCTTATTTTTAGTCCTTCAAACATTCAGCTGAAGTCGAAAATTGTCCAATATCGAGAACTGGTTTTATTTCATTCGTTTATAAACTGTTAGAGTTTTGTCAAATGACTGTATGTCTCAGTAATATGTCTCTTTAATGACGTGAAATAACACCTAACACTGCTAATGGAGAGTGTTTTACCATTTTAATGAAATGTATGCATAAAAAAAACATTTTACAAATGTGCAAATAATAGGCAAGGATATTTGGATATTACAATTTAGGATTTGAATATATTACTATTTAAAATTAGTGAATTGTTAAATATTACTTGCATCAATGAATAATAAAGAGCTGAGTAAAATTTAATTCCTAATAATACCATAAGTGATGAGGATGAGGATGAGGATGTTGATGAGTAATCTTCTATAACAGCAGCTTTGACAGTAGTCTCGGCTGCAAGGTTTACATTAAAGTGCACATATTTACATTATAATTTAATACATTAGAATTCATGTAGTAACAACGTAAACAGGGACTTATATGGTGGACATGCCACATAAACAGATTAAAAAAAAAAAACAAAAACAAGAAAAAACCCTAGCTTTCTGTAAGGAGGTGATTATTTATTTTTGGAAGGAGTCTCCAGTGTCAGTGCTTTGTAAAGCTGTACCTTTTCTGACATGGCAAAAGTATTCAGCACAAAGGGCTTTGCAGTTTCTCAATAGCCTGACAAATTATGTTTTTGTCTTATTAACATGGAGAGAGAAAAAAACAGAGGCTGGTATGGGAGCGACTGTTTATAGCTGCTATAAAGTAACAGGAACTAAATTGTTTAACGGACATTCCACAGCAATAAATGTAACTGCAAACAGATAAAATGTATGATGTGCTGTTCTTTAATAAATAAATACAGGGCAGTTGCTTGGCTTGGTAACAGTAACGTCACTCGGGCCACATCACACTATGCCGTCGTTGATTATTTTAAAATAACAGCACGTCCTATTGTGTTTTATTCCTTACTTAATTCATGGTTCAGTAATCAGTAGATAGTTGTGAACCCCACTGTATATATAATAAAGGTTGTGTGTATTCTGCAGTATATAAGTGTAATTTCAAGCTGGGCCATATGACTCTGCGATATCTGCGAGTCATATGAGCTGGGCCATACTACACGATGTTGCATGCTGTAATAAGAATCTGATTGGACATTAAAATCTGTTTTGTTAATGTTCATTTTCTAAAATCTTTTTCAGTGTAGCTTTGCTGATTTGGTTAGAAGACCTAAATGTCCCAGTACATGTTTTAACATTTTTCTCCACCCCTGTGTAACTGCAGAAGGCTATCCAGTCTGTGGTCACATGGTCAAATATTAAGTAATTGAATATTATGTAATGAAGGCCAAAATCTTTTCACATTCCATCAGACCTCTCCATCTCCCGTGAGTGTTTCCATGACAGCATAATTGAAAATCATTACATCTCAAACAACCATTGTTTCTTCTTTTTACACCGGTTTGCCTTTCTCTTCTCTCCTCTTTTTTCCTTTGACAAAATCAGCATTCTCTACTAATCTACACATCCAGCCTCCTTTCCTTCTTTCTTTCTTTCTTTCTTTCTTTCTTTCTCTCTCTCACCAGTTTAGGAGTTCACCGTGAGCCTTATGGGATTCATCATTGCATATTTACTGTGCTGCGATGTGATATAGCTGTGAGCTTTTTCTGTCGGAGCACCATTGATCTAGCGCGCCTGTTTGCTCCCGAGGTTACCGGACGCGCTCCCATTTCCATAAGGGCCCCTGGCAAGGTTTCTCTCCAGCATTGATTGGCCCTGTCCTAGGGAGCCTCGCCTCGTCTACCCTCATTGATCACTTTGTTTTTCCCCAAGACAGTGTTACGCCAAGTTCATATCAAGCACCGTGCACATCCCCCTGCCCCGACCTGCTCTGGGAGCGAGGAGAAGGCTGAGAGTGAAAACTTTGGCGCCAATATCTTAATAGTGTTTCCTTTGCTGCTGCAATAGGAAGGTAAAAACGAGTGAGTGTGTCCTTAGTTGTGCATGCAGGTTGGGTAGTCGACTCTGCAGCAGTATGTGCATTGAGTATTTGAACACGTGTGTGTGTGTGTGTGTATCCTGGATATGTTCACAAATTCTACACCTATAGAGCTTTTCCAGGTAGTACAGTATGGAAACAATTTACCCATAATGCTATTATGTAGCTGTTTACATCACAGGAATTTTCCTTTTTCTGACAGCTTTGAGAGGCAGTACCACAGTTTTATCATTAAAGGTTAACATGTCAGATGTTTTAATGAGCTAACTGATATATTAAATAACATAGATAATATTTAATATATTTATGCAATACATTATGCTAACACACATTTCTTTGTGATCCGCACATCTTCAGGTTAGGCTGAATCCAAAATGGCCTCCTCGTTACTGCATCTGCTCATTACACGGGGTGTAACATGTCATATACTATGCCTTACATGGCTGTTAGAGCACAGCTTGGGATTCAGCCATGGGAAAAGATGCATAAAATGTTTTTGGGTGTATTTTAATGCCTCACAAGGATTGCGCTGTTTTCTCTATTTGTTACGAAGATTAAAATATTGGCATCCTTTGCTTTGTCTAGGCCGCTTGCCTCCAATATTGAAAGCCGACACATTCACTCTGTCTCATGTTCAATAGAAGCTTAATGAGGTAGACAAGCAGCACACACATTCACATATCTGAATGAAAAAGAAATGACAACCCTGGTTTTTTTTTTGTTTGTTTGTTTTTTCCATGACAAAAAACAAATCAATTTGCAAATTTCGAGTGGTATTTTAGTACTCAGACCGATCACTAATAACTACCCTACAAGCTTAAGAGAACTCCTTTCATGGGTACAGTTATGTTTTGGGAAACTAACACAGTTCCTTAGGTACAGATAGTTCTGGTTTTGGATTAGAAGCATTAGCACCCACCCTTTCCACAAACACCCCACCAACACACACACATACACACACATTTATGAGACATCTATGCTCTACTAGTTATCTCTGTATTGTCAGTGTGGCAATCCCGAAGTCTCCTCCTTCGTCTTATCCTCCATTGTAGTCACATCTCCTTTCTCACCCTGTCTTACATACACTTATATCCCTCTCCTGATGTCAGCGATGTTCTTGCAGTGATTTTCAGGTCCGGCTGGACTGTCAGACTGCAGATGTCTTAAACTTGAGTAGAAATCCCATGTTTTTGTACAGGCTCTGTGAGCTTACAGAGCAGAGGGCGCTAATCTAGTAGTTCTTTCATTCGGCTAAATTTGGAGGATGTGAAGGAATCGAGAGCCGCCTCTGCCCTCCAGCACAAAAGAACCCTGAACCCCTGAGTCTTCTCTCGCGCTCTCTCGCACGGCCTTTCTGTCTTTCTTCAACTCTCTCACTCCCACTGAGTCTAGGGCATGAGGTCTGCTGCTTCAGTCTGCTCTGGAACGAGCGCCTCCATCTCTTTTTCTCGCTCTCTCGCCTTTGTTTGCTTCGCTTAGTCTGCTTTTTGTCTTGTCTCCACATTCTGTGGCCTGAAAGCTAGACTCGCTCACTCACCCATGCATCCAGCCATCTATCTGTTCACTTGCCTTTCGTTGACTCTTTTTTATCCTTTCTAATTAATTGATTTTATCCTTTCTAATTAAGCTGGCCAAATATGAATCTGATTAGAGGATCATATTTGTTTTGCTATATTATTAGATTTTCCTAAAATGCTATTATTCTTAAAAGGCTAAATTTCAGCGTTCCAACGATAAATAAACCAGCCTAATAATTTTGATTTTAAAAGTGATGTTTCACTTTTTCAGTGTGACAGTAAAACATCCTGCAGAAAGTGTGATGGATGCTACTGGGGAGGACAAATGATTAATTCATTAGCCAGCCCACTGCTTAGGTAAAAGCTCCAGTGTACTGCCCAGTCCCATGGAAACATAATTCTCATGGCTACAAAATGGTAGCTAACATAATATAATAATGCACTAATACAGACTAAGAGAAAGAAAACAGTTTATGATCATCATCTTCTTATGTAGCACATTGTGTTTGCGCCAAAGTCTTTGGCCTGTGTTTCACTGTTCTGTTCTTGCACATAAAAGCAATTATGAAAAGCCTGGCTATCATCTTTGTCTTTATTTACTTTATTTTGACTTTATTTTGTTCTCTTACTTCAATGTTTCCACATACTTACATGTTCCCGCTTCTGAAATCTGCGCTTGCTGATTATTACACAGCATCACACAGTGCATTATGTATACATACACACACCGAATTACAAGTTTTGTTTCATGAAGGTCAATAAGACATATTTTTTCTGGTTGTAAAACCTACTTGTTCTAAGAATAAATTCCTTAAACAAAATCCGCTTGTCTCTGGTACCCGAGATACTGATTTGTCCACCCCTGGTATATCCAAAACCACACCTTATCTACTACACTGGGAGTTTTGCCTTTTTGTAGTCATGTAAAAGAATAGTGGAGGATATTTTGTGCATTTATGATATCCCAGCATGTATAGCATTGGGTTAGTGTTCGAACAATAAAGTCTAGCATGTATAGTATGCCTCAGATGCAATCTCCAGTTTATATGGAAAAGCGAGCACCGTTTTGGACCCAGCTTTAATAATCAAACATAACTTGGAGCGGATCTTTCTGAAAAAGGCGTATTCCAGGAAGAAGAGGCCCATGAAGCTCCAGAGAAGAGAGAAGCATCTGGAAGGGTCTTTTGATGAAAGAGAGAAGGTTCGCCCTCATATTTTTCAAATGTCACTGAACTCTACAACTTTTTGAACATCAGATATTGGCTCTCTTGTTTGCTGTCAATACGGTTCAGATGTTTTTCCTTCCTCTCCTTGGCTCCGGCTCTTTCCTCCTTCTTTTTGTTCCTTCGGCTTCGTTTGCCATCCTTCCTTTTTTCCGCCAAACTTGATTGCGTGTTGGAGTGTTTTATGGCTCCTTTTCCAAAATGTGTTCAAGCATTTGAGAAATGAGGGTCGAGGTTTTCTTCTCTTGCTTTCTGGAATGCTTGCTTCCTCTATGGTCTCTCACTGATAACTTATAATCTGTAAACACACATGTTGAAGACAGGGGTGTGTGTGTGTGTGTGTGTGTGTGTGTGTGTGTGTCTGTAATTGCAGGCACAAGAGGCTACCTAAGTCCTTCCTGGCCATTATTTTATCACTACCTTTCTCTCGGTGAGTCAGCAAGCTTCCCCATCATCGTATCACACTGGCCAATTTCCCTGCCCCGGGCCTTTTACGAGGCCATTTTTTAAAACTCTGTGCTTTAGTTATGTACCTGCGGTAAAACATATTTAATTTTTAAGCCTAGGAAACCGACACTGAAAAGAGATGAACTGTTTTATGTGCCATTTTAAGGTTTTATGTGCTGTGAATTATGGCACGCCCAGTGAAATATTGGTCAGAGAGGAGAGAGGGATGGTGGGGTAAAAGGGGGAAGAAGGACTGGGTGTCTGTGACTCGTAGCGTTGACTGGCTTTGATGTCACGGTGGAAAGGGATATGAGTTCTGCGAGGTGTGGGGTCACGCCCCACTGCTGCTCTCTGAGTCAGGGGAAATGCTGACTAGGGGAAAACACGCACATGTACACACCTGCAATCAAATGCAAGGGTGTGTGAGACTCTGATATGGTGGATGCAGTTCAGAATAGCTGTATTTAGGGGAGCAGGTGTGTGTATAGCTAGATATTTGCAGGTGTATTTAAGCATATATTAAAACTGGCTGATGTGATGATATCAATCTTGTCATGTTTTCCCTAAGTTTCTTCATGTGAGCTACAATTACATGTTTTATTTTTCTTCTTAAATAGGGAATATGAATCTTTGGGCTGACTGATCGTTCAATTAAAGGTTCGCTGCTTTTCATTTTAATTCAAAAGTGATTTTTCGAAGTGAAAAGCAATTAGATGCACTAAACAATTCAGCACATTAGACAACAGTTCCATTCAGAGATACAAGCTTCTTTACGAGTTTTGATAATGCTTTAATTTATTTCAAAAAGACTGTTTCATTTTTCAGGTATATTATTGCATTTCTGAAAGTCTTGGCATTTATGGTTAGCTTGCGAGTGTTGTGTGAACCACTCATGTGCTTTATAGTAACTAAAGTGTGCAAAAGTGTTTGTTTTTAAACTTTTTTTTCCCTTAATAAACAGCAATTCTATTTTTAGCGTTTGATTTTTTTTTTCTTCCCCTGATCAGAAGTGTCTGATTCAGTAATATTCTTTGGAATGTACAGTAATTGTGTCTTCAGGAAAACTAATGAATTGTTACACCGCTAGTGCTAAATAATTTCTTTTTGTCAACGTCAAGGGAATGATCTAGCTTTTTTTTTTTTTCTCTCTCTCTTCCCCTTCTTCTCTCCCTAACCTAAGCTCTCTCCACTGCATCTGTAGTGTGTGTGTGTGATTATCAGTAACAAACATTTTGACATGCTTTCTTGTACTGAGAAAAGAACAGCAAACTGGTTTACTCAAAATGCGTTTCTAATGGAAAAATAAGGGCACTTTATTGGGAATGTCAACAAGCTGTCTATTCTTTTCTCAGTGGTGGTAATCGTGAATGCACTACAGATGTGGTGGCTAGATATTAGGTTTAACAATGCTGGAGTTTTCCTTTAAATAAAAAAGTGTCATCGAACTCATGGTTTTGCTGTTCTGTATACACACACACACATATATATATATCTTTTTTTTTTTTTGTTTTTTTTTTGGGTAGTTACATTGCGAGTGAGACTTTACACTTTACATTGAGATGGTTAATGATTGAGCATCCATGCATGTCCTTCAGAGCCACTTCCTGTCTGTGTTCCTGATACTGGTTGTAATAGTGCACAATTCCTCCGGACTGCCTGACATCCACTTTCATGCATGGCCTACCGCCCGCTCTCTCTCTCTCTCTCTCTCTCTCTCTCTCTCTCTCTCTCTCTGTGTGCTCTCCATGGAACATTAAAAACATCTTGGTGATGTCAGAATTCTTCTAATACCCCCCCTGCACCACATAGACACCCATCCCCCTCCTCACAACCTCTTACCCTCCTCCCTCTCCCTCTCTCTCTCTCTCTCTCTCTCTCTCTCTCTCTCTCACCAGTTCTGCCTCTTCAGGCTGTTCATATGTGATGCCACCTCCCCAGTGACTCAACTCTCTCTTTCCCTTTTTTTTCCTCTCTTTCTTTCTCTTTCTTTCTCTGCATGTTGTGGGAGATGGCTTCTTGATTTGGTCTTTTCTCATTGATGAAAACACTAGGGGGCACTGCCTGTCCTTTGTTCCAGCGTTTGCATAGAAAGACTGTAGATGTGTGAACAGAGCGGGATTTCTTCACTTATTTTACTTATTTGTCTAATTCGTGTTCATGATAGTGCTTGAGAGTTCATCTCTCTTTCTCTGTGTCTCATTCATATATATGTGTATATATATATATATATACTTTTTTTTTTTTTTAATTCTTCCTGAAAATCATTTCTTACTGTGCCCTTATTGTTCCTGCTGTATGCTCGATCTCAGAAAAACTCAACCTCTACACACATTCAGTGACTCCAAACACACCCTCTCTCTCTCACACACACACACACACACACACACACACACACACACACACACACACAGAGCTTTATTGGAAAAGTTTACTGCATATGAGTATTTAAAACTTTCAAAGTTTCATCAGAAGAAACCAAGCTGTCGCTGATAGATGACACATATTCATCCCATTTTTGTCCTTTTTTTCTTTCCAAAAAAAAAAAAAAACAGTGAGAGAGAGAGAGAGAGAGAGCACGTCCCATTTTTTGGACATGACAGATCAGAACTATTGTTTCCATCGAAAGAAAGAGTACTTTATGATTTCTGTGTCCCGAACACGAGCGTCATCCAGCGCATTGTCTGAAGGTGTCAAACATGCCGCGGAACAAAGGAGATGGCAAAAATTGACACCGGTTCCCCCACTCACGATTATCATAAAGAGAAAAATGAAAGAAGAGTTGGAGAGAAAAAAAAATAAAATAAGAACCCCCCAAATGACAAGATAATCACCGCATTCAAACTTACCTTCATCACGGCAAAAAATTGTGTCTTTCGCCGTTCCAAACTAACTAAATAAAATGTTTTCCTTTCAGCCGAGGCTCGTAATGACTACATTCTGACAAATCGTTGACAGCAATTTAATAGTTAAAAAGATAATTCTGCTTTAAGGGTTTTTTTCAGGAGGAAAGGTCACCGTGGCTGTATTTAGCAGGCTGCCTCCTTTTTCTCGAAAATTCCACACTTTGTCTCTTTGTGTTTGAGTGACATGGGCTTTCTCTGTAATAATATCCTCAGTAATGAAGGATAATAATGGACATTGTGCTAATCAGAAAGTAAAAGATACTAATACACATCAGCGTGACAACCATCAATAAACGGATTGCACGACAACATTATTTTTTTATTCCTCAGATGCTAATTATTACACTTCCTTTGTGTTCAGCTGCCTATATGTGTTTGTGAATAACATCAATTAGTGTATCTGTGAAGTAGGGTTTTTAGTTTTTTTCTTTTTGTTTTTTTTTTCTCACTCCATAATTTAGATTGCAAGGTAACATCTGTTGAACTTATGTTGGGTTTTGTTTTGTTCACATGGACATATCCACAACTTACTTATAACTAGTTTTATATAACTATTACTAGTGATAGTGTAGTACCTGTAGTGTTATGATAGTCTAGTAAAGTTTGGTGTCCTTTGATTATTATTTAATACGGTACAATTAAATATATAATTTTGTCCCTGAATATGTGTAGTCTTGTTTTTGTGCTGCATTTTAAAAAAAATGCTTTGTAAAGTATGAACTTTTTTAAAAAAAAAAAAAATGTTTGAGGCTCTAAATGGCAGCAGAGGTCCATATGTATATCAAAAGTGTTGTATTTTTATTATTGTAATTAATCTCGGCAAAACCTTCCTGACTGAAACGTGTAATGTAAGTGTATGACTTTTGAAAAGTTTGATTTTCTTAGCAAGGCGTTCTGCCACTCTTTTTCGTGTGTGTGTGTGTGTGTGTGAGCAGATCGGGTGTGCAGTCATAATGGGTTTTTCTCTCTTTTCCTCGCCGTCTCTCACGCTCCCCCCCTCTCCTTGGCGACTCCTGGTTAAAACGTTGCTGGTGGCTATGGGAAGTTAATTTCAGATTGTTATATATTTCCATTAATTTTGGCGGCCTGCTGCCCGGCTGCCGTTGAGAACACGGCTATCAGAGGCTCATTTTTGGAGGGCTCAGGAGTTCTTTCCCCCTCGGCTGCAGAGACGGAGCATTAGAGACAGATAGCTGATAGGCGAGAGGGGATTGGTCACGTTCATTAGCTATTGCTTCCCCTTTTTTTTCCCCTTTCTTTCTTTCTTTTTTTTTTTTTTTTTTTTTTTTAACTTGAAGCTTTTTTTTTCTTCCTTTTTTTTTTATTATTAAATTTGATTCCAAAGATGGGCAGAGTGTCTCACGAAGTTTAGACAAAACGTCTGCAGCTAGTCTGGGCAAGAAGGAGGAGGACTGACCTGGTGCTGACATCCATAGGACAACACACACACACACACACACACTCTATCAAAACCACCTCTTACATAAACCCACGCATTCATGATCACACACAGATAATAAACTGTCACACACACGACTGCTCCCACACTCACAAACTCTCTCTCTCACACACACACACACACACACACACACACATGCACACACACACATGCACACACCTGACCTGTCCATGCACTCCGGGGCAAGCAAAGGGAGCGAACTCCTGCAATAGTTTAGGGGAGATTTTTCTTCTTTTCTTTTCTTTAGTGTTTTTTTTTTTTGTTTCATTTTCTTTTTCTATCTAGTTTTCATTTCTTTGGTTGTTTTTTTTTCTCCTCCTTTCATTTTTTTTCCTTTCTTTAATTTCTTTAGTTGTTTGTTTCATTTTCTTGTTTTAAATTTTTTTCCCCTTTCTTTTCCTTTCTTTCCTTTTCTCTTCTTTCTTGTCTTATTTTCTTATTTTTTTAATTATTTTTTTCTTTTTTCTTTTCCTGTTTTACTCTTTTAGCCCCTTTTTTCTTTTTTAAGTTAGTTTTTTTTTTCTTTTCCATTTTGTTCCTGAGAAGGATCAGTTTTTCACAGTGAATTAAGAATTTTTTGTTTGCTTAATTTTTCATGCTGGTTTCTCTCTGCTTTCTGTTTAAATCGGTTGACTTTGTTAGGCTCTGTGTGTGTGTGTGTGTCTGTGTGTGTGTGTCTGGATTAATATCTCAGTTTGACTTGGAAAAAGCAATCTAAGCAGACTTTATTGATGATATTTACTCCTGTCCTGTTGTAAAAAGGCAGTGGCATTGGTGTAGAAGCAGTGTGTGTACTCTGTGCTCATCCTGAATAGCCAGCTTTAATGCTGCTGTGTACTCAGTGAGGTGATATTTCTGTCAGACGGCTACTTTGTCTCAGTGCTGAGACTGCGAGAGGGGTCTTGCTGTAAACACCTCAGGCGGCCTGACCCCAACCTGAGTGTGTGTGTTTGTGTGTCAGCCGGTGTGTGAGTTACAACAGCCTTGCGTCTTTTTCTATCTCTCTGTCTTTCTCTCTCGCCCATCTCTCTCTCTCTGCCGTACGAGTCAATGATCCAAAACTCTGTTAAAACAGGGTCAGCCCCACGCGTGCACTTAAAGGGTGTCAGTTTAACCTGCTCTGAAATACTCATGGCTATTATTATAGCTTATAAATCATTAGGAAAGTTTAATTATACGAGAGTTTCATGGAGGAAATGTGCAGGATGACACCTGGGAAGGGAAGTTTAATGGGCCAGCAAGTCCCCGAGCGGAGAGGGGAAAATATTGAGGTTAGCTTTCTATTTTATGGCTTGGCCCAAAGAGACAGGACGAAGGCGGCCTTTCCTGTATGGACAAGCAGCCTTAAGTAGTGAACCAACAGAGTCCGCCCATCAATACTGGTAGTTGATAAAGGCTTTATTGTCGTCTCTCTTAACATGTTTCTTTAAAAAATCTCCCCTAATTAATGCAGGACTTTAATTAGCAGCCGGTCTGAAATTTCACTCCATGAGAGGAATGCAATTCTAATTGCAAATTAGAGTTAGGTGCCATCCTTTAATTGCTGTGGACTTTGCATAAACACGAAGGTGTGTTGAGAAATTACATTTTAGTCTGGACATATTTTTTCACACTGCGTTTGAGCAAGGAAAAAAGGCAGTTTGTTTTCATGTTCAGATTTCATGTCGTTTTTCTTACACGGCTTGGATTAATCAGTCTATTGCTTTAGAATAAGGAATGTAAACGTCCATTAACCTGCTTATTGCCAATTAACTTCCATTTCCGTATGCATGTTTGTGTTTTGTTATGCACTTTGCGATTGCATAAGCATTATATTGTCAGTTAAAGATCTAATTAAAGTTTTATTTTTCTTAATTTGTTGCTGCTTTCAGGTAGCTTTATATTTTTTGAAATATTTTTTTCTCTGGCTTATTTATTGTATTTTGGTGCTTTTATTCTTGAAATGTACAATAGTGGTGGAATAAAACCATATTGTGATACTTGAATGCACTGACGTGGTTCTACTTGCAGAGTGACAGGAAAAAAAGCAGTGCTTGTGTTTAAAAAAAAAAAAAAATCCTGTGGAAAAAAAATGTCTTCTGTATCCGTAGCAAAAGAAATAAGAATGCAGAAAGCATCATTGTTTCAGTTGCTGTTTGTGTATTTTAGAATTTAGCATTGCTAAGTGGAACAGAAAATGATTGAATTCCCACTGACAGACCACACACACACACACACACACACACACACACACCGTATGCACTGTTCCTCTTACTGTGGTGGAGACGTTGCAAACCAGGGCCAGGGATTTAAACCAGGACTTCTACAGCCATGTGCCAGGTCCAGCTGTCTCTCTCTGAGACACACACACACACACACACCCCTACAGTGATCGTACTTGTACTTACAGTTCCTTCCTCACTACAAGGCAGTTGTTGTGTCCTGTATGCATAAGTTTATATAAGATTTTTAGTTCATGTGCATTCGATGCCACATAAACTGGCGAACTGCTCTCTCCAGCATTCAAGCCAAACACCATTTACTTTTCACCGAGTCACGACTTTTACGCTGCATTTTTGCTCGTCAGTTAGCTCGTAAGAGGACGGTGTGTCTAAATCAGCTGTGTATCCTTGTGCCTTCCATAAGTCCATTCAGCATACATATAGTCTTTACGTCTATATTGGTGTATAGTGTATATAATGCTTTAACTAAAGGCTATCTTGTGTCTATGAGGACTTCATAACACGTGAATAAAATTTATAGGATAACACATGAGTGTATGAAATGAGCATATATCAAGATTTTGTAAAGTAAATAAGCTCAAGATTTTGTAAAGTAAATAAGCTCAGTCGAGTGTTTACCTGTTTCGCAAAAGAATCTTATATCTCTGTACTCATAAATGATTAGTCGTTCAATTTCTTCACAATTATAAAAACATCTCTGAGCTTGTACGATAGACCCGTATTTGAAAACCACATATGCCATTTCTCAACCTATAGCAGAGATGCATATTTTTATTTATAGCACCGTAATTAAACAGCAGCCATAAATGCTCAAACGCCGCTTTTAAATACATTATTCAGTGTGTGTCAGTGTTTTGAGTACCGTATTTCCTCTTAAATCAACACAAGCATAATTATTTTCTAAAACATCATTCGCATAAGGTGTTCATATAATATATATATATATTTTTTTTTTTTTTACAAAAACCTCATAAAAACAGCCTTCACATAAGTGTTATCACTTAGGTATATATTGATATAAAAGTAAGCAGAAAGCATTTATGAGCAGCTTATATCCATACTCTAAGATTATATGCAATATTTTATAAAGCAAACTGAGTCAGTGTAGTGTTTACCTGCTACGATGTTCATCTGCTTCATAAAGGAATTTGATCTCTCTTATAATAAGGTGATAATCCATTTATAACAGTTATGTAGCTGAGTATAGTATATGAGCAGCTAACTTTGCAATTTTTTTTTAAATATGGTGTCATTTGAAATGCATTTGACACCTCTGTAGTAAAGTGATAGGTGTTTAATGCATTTATAACACTTTTATGAACATTTCACAAAGCTCACTTGCATGGGAAACATAAATGGCAGTTCTGTGATTTAGGACTTGGCAACATTATATAATATTAATAATATTGATATTATGGTAAATATTGTCATAATACTCTTTTGAGATATCACTAGTACCATCTGTATTTTTTATAAAAATTTCAATAAAAATGCAGATGGTACAATAACTCTGTTTGGAAGCAGCTAATTTTGTGCTGAATCTTTAAAATTCTAAGAATTTTCAGTATTAAATTATTTTTTATAGACATTAAGTAAAAGTGTAATTGAACTCAGCATTTCCACTTTTGTAAAATCTGTTTTGCTGGACGTTTGTTAGTGAACCTATATATTGTTATCCATATCTATTATCATAGAAATGCCTCAGAGTATCATATGATATGGTATATTTTTGTCATATTGCCTATCCCTGTTTATAATAATGCTCTCAAAATAAAATGGATAATATGTTTGTGTGTGTGTCTATATTTGTGTGTGTGTGCGTGCGTGCATGTGTGTAGTCTCTGTGGCTTGTGATTGTCGCTCCCTTCCCCCTCTTTCAGTCATCCACCGCGTGCTTCCCTATTTCCTCCTGTTTTGTTGGGAGGTGGAGTGGAGCAGCAGTGGCTCTTTCCTGGCACACGGCTCCTTCTCCTCCTGCTTTTGTTTCCAGTAGGTGTCGAGCGCTCGCCGCTTGTGCTGTGTCAGTAAATATTTACCCAGCTTCCCTTTCCTCAGCCACTTTTTCTGACGTGTCTGCACTGGTACGTGCTTGTGTTTGTGTGTGTGTTGTGAGGGGGGGGTGTCATCCTCATGCCCTGTCCCCAGTCCTGCCACTCAGCAGTTCACCAATATCCTTTTTATGTCCGTCCACCCACACGCACCCATCACATACACAGTGGACGACAGCACCCCGCATGCACGTGGCAGCCTGCTGAGAGACAGGAAATGGAGGAGGAAGTTATCGCCTCCACTCCCTGACGTTCATTAATCAAAACCTGGCTGCCGCTCCCTATTAAGCACCACCACAGTGCGTCCAAATGCATGTGACCTTAGCTAGACAATTACATTATATAAACTCGCATGCGGACACACGCAGGTTAGACAGATCTCCCCACTCACACACACACTCCAGCTCCCCGGGGCCTCATAGCATCCTGGTGCTTAAGCCTTCCTTCCTGTTCTAAAGACAAAGAATGGCCGGACCTCGAATCCTCCGCTTCAAAGCAGGGGAAAGTGCGAGTGTTGTCTCTTCCTGTGGAGGGTGTTGCAGCCCTTAGGGCAGCTGCTGCTGTTTTTCCAGCCTAAGCTAAAGGCCAAAGGGCAAATCTGAGGGCTGCCCTGTGCCCTCTGGAGCTAGAGAAGAGCTGTGGCACTCCGCTTTTTCACCAGGGAACCCCAGTTGGGTCCAGAGGTCAGATAGACTAGAGGGGTTGCAGCAAAAGTGTGGCGTAACTAAAGGCGCGATATCAAGCTGAATCCTGGGATGAAACTAGTGTTTCGTGTGTTATTTCTCGTTACATTTTTATCATTGTCGCATTTACATCCATCAGCCTTTGGTTACTAGAGTACTCAGCATGCATAACACAAATACACCTACATTTCTGCCATTAATCTGTAGCTTCCTTTATTAGTTAATAATGACGGAGATGAAAAAATGTTAAAAACCCAGTCAACAGGTCCACCTGAAAGAGTAGTTTGTAGTTCCAAAATCAAGAAATCTCTCTCGTAGGCCTGTGTCCCAGCTGTTAGAGGCGAGAAGGCATGTCTACAATAGATTTATCAATGGTTGCATTTTTATTTGTTGGCTGGAGTGTTCCTTTAACATTGTAGCTACATGCGGGCGGCCTTTCTCATCACATCATCCATTATCTTGTTTTCCTCAGTAATAGCTTGAAGTGGAGAGTGATTTTGGCCTAGAAATTTCTCACAGAATAGCGCCACAAGCTTTAAATGGATCCACACAACTCTAGCGAGCGATTGTAGGAGCATATGTGGCGTTTGCTGCTCTCGCTGGCCGTAATTGGACAGTTAATCAATCAAATATTTAAGCTTCATTTTACCACGCGGCAGGGTGCACGGATTATAGCAGCAGTTTGGGTGCATTAGGCTGAGCTCAACAACGATACGAACAGCATGGCTTCCTGAATCAGCCAGCATCTGGATTCACGTCTGTGTGTGTGTTTGTATGTGTGTGTGTGTGTGTGTGTGCGTGTGTTTGTTTGTGTGCGCATCCTGCATCTTCACAACTTGGTACTTTTTGTTGGTTAGCGAGCTCCCTTTAAAAGATTTATTTATTTATTTATTTATTTATTTATTTGCTACTTTAGTCTGCCTGCATTCATCCAGAGATGTGTTGAGATTTATTTTATTTTTTTTTTAGCCCCCTCCTACCCCCCAGGGACACTACTGTGGATTACCAGTCGGTTCTCACCTAATTATCTGGTGACTTGCGCTGCCTTTGACACATAATTATCAAAGCTCTAAATAATTGTCTTATTGCCTGTGTGTTTAGATGTAAGTCTTGGGGAGAGCCTCTGCCTTTGTTCTGGCCATTGCTGAAATGGAAGAGTATTTATCTCCACACAAGAGGGATGTCTTATCACTTCTTTCATTTTATTGGTGAATTCCCGGTTGTGCGTGTGCGTGTGTTTGTGTGTATATAGGGCTGTATCCACATGTGTGCATCACACTGCTGCTAGCTATGTTAAAGGTAAAATAGCTGAAATGAAAGAATTGTTTGTAAAAGAAAGTGTGATTTCAAATTCCAAAAGTCAAGCAATTAGCTTCCTTCATAATGTGAGACAGCTCAAAGTGCTAAATGCTGTATTTTACGCTAAAGGTTATGAAGGAGGTCAAGCAGAGAGAGAGAAGGGATGTGGTGGTAGGGGGGGTTGTTGAGGCATGCATCACCTTTTCAGCTTAAGGATTTAGCTCATATCAGAAAAGCTTTTGACACATCCCGAGACTGAAAATGAGTTTTCGGTACTGTAAGGTGTATGCCTTACAGAGGTCCGATACAGGCAGTACTAAATAAATTTCTTTACAGCATTAGAAATAATAAAGTACTGTAGTTTGGGAGGCTGAGAAGTCCAATTAGGATTTTCACCCACTTAGCCATAATTAGTCCATTTCCAACAATGTCCATCTTTCCACCAGTTTTTCCCTCTTCTGTCTTGTCTTCAGGCCAGATGTTCAAGTGCACAAGTAGAAGGGGCAGGAGCAAGCAAATGTTTTAACATCTGTCTTTATTGGTTTTTTTGTGCAACAAGTCCAAGCACATTAGCATTTCCGTGCTTGCTTTTCGAAGCTGAAGACGGATGAGCAGCAGCTGCCCGGTCCGTCTTCTCGCCGCTAATGCTGACAGGCTGAGAGAGACAGGCATGTGGGAATGGGAATCATAGCATGCATTCATCTATCCGTCCCATCCTTGTTAATTCATTCCAGTTTATCCATTCACATGGTCATTCTCTAACCCTACATGCATTCACCTTGTTTTCTTTTTCATTCGAATGCGCAAAAGAGCACACTTGGACGTCGATGATTATATGTCTCACATGTATGTGTGGAAGTCTCTAAGTGTGTATGGGTGCATCAAACATGTCGCTGAAGGATATCAATCAAAAGCACGCGACGCTGTATGTCTGATGCACATGTGGCTATGTTCCCAATGGAAAACAGATTTCCTCTGCGGTTATCCAACTGCCTTGTTTACACTGAGGTTTTGTTTACATGACTCCACGCTGTTTGTCATGACATGCAGATATTTATGATATTAAATGCCATTTGTGTTACACTATTCCTATAAAATCCTCTAAAGGCTCCTGTCACGTTGCCAAGGACGTGCATGTTTTCTGCGCTGGTCTGGTTATTTTATAGTTTTTGGCGAGACTGTCTACAACTTTGGCGTCTAGACGATCTTAGGGCTCGGTTACTTTTAAGCAGCATTATATCCCTGTTTCACTGACACTTTGAAGAGTTTTAAAGCCTTGAATTTGTCATTCCCTTGGGCACTGTTGAGACCTAGGGAGGAATTTGAGCCAGGCATGCATAAGAGTGTGTGTATTTATGCATGCAAGTGTTACCTGCTTCCTAGCCTTTTCTTTAACAGGATGCTCCCGAGAGTAGCTTATCAGCAGTGTGATATATTAGTTCTTAGTGCCTTAATAGATTCCATTTATCTCTATACACCCCCTTTAATTTAACTGTGCTTGGGGAAGGCACTGTATTCAAATGACCATGGACACTTTGATGTAGCACCCAGCCTAGCTCTAGTCCCTATAAAATGGATCAAGTGAAGTGATTGTTAACCTATTGTTGTCAGAGCTGTCTCCTTCCCTGGCTCCTTTATCTTACGCTTAGCGGTTAGCATATACATACAAAGCGTGCTGTTGATGGTGCCACTGACAAGTCCATCTGTTATGTAGAAACTATACTTTTTTTTTTGTTTTGTTTTTTTAAACATTCTTGCATAACCTCTTATATTTCTATTTCTCCCACTCTCAGATGATCCAAAGAGAAGATGATGTGATGTCACGTGTGCGTGCAGTGGCCATGACTGACTCAGTTCACAACCTGTGGCACCAAGAAGCCAGCAGATCCATCAGAGAGTGGCTGAAAGAGGTATAACTCTCTCTCTATTCCCTCAATTTCTATCAAAATTCCCCACTTTTAGTGGCTATATAACATTTCACTATAAACTTCACAATAAACAATCACCTTCACTCGTATTGACTGCATACATCAACTTGAGCAGTGTGGCATTTCATTCAGCAGGCAGAGGCTCTTCTGGAACAGTCACAAGAAGCCAATAGTTTGTTTTTTTATGCCACACTCATATTTGCCTGTTTGGTCAGATGTCAATGAGAAATCAAAGCCAAAGGCTAGAAGGATCTCCATTAAAGCAGTAGCTTTATTCAGTTGTTGCCCTTTCAAAGCTGATTCCAAAGTCCGGAGGCAGCACCTGGGAACCTTCAGGATGCACACATTTCACTACATTGAAGTAGGCAGATCCTGTGTGCAGATGTACAAGCAAGACAAGGACGACAATGGCAAGCACACACACATACATTAACAGAGAATATTAGTGCGTACTAGAGGAGGTTCAGCTGTTGTGTTTGTGCACTTGACAAAACCTAATGGCCGCTAAACTTTGACTAACATTCTGGATATTAGCTTTGATTGACTCTCTACTCCACTAGCATCACACATACAACTAACGCTGGTGAAAGATTTTATTGAAGTTCAAGTAGGCACTGTCTTAGTTTTCACTCAGCATTTAAATGCATTGTTTTTAAATCCGTAGTTAGCTAGTTCATACCACTGTGGCGTGCAATGAGAGAACTCCACCGGTCCAATCTCATGCTCTGAAACTGAGCATCTACCGTCTGTGCAGTCAGCATAGCCCCCAGCCCACAATGCCATTCCGACCAACTGACCCGCAGTTCCCGTATACAATGCCACTTAACCAATCACCAAATTTTTAAATGAAGAATATGGCTTAATTTCTGGAAAAACGTGTGTCTTGTTGGACAATTAATTAACATTAACGTTAATTGAGGCATTTATTAAACACACATTTATTATGTTATCATGATTAATCATTGCTGTCACTTCTAAGTACTTGGTTACTTGTAGCCATCCATAACATACACATAGCCGGTACCACCTGGGGTATGCAAAATACATGTCATCAAAATGTGAAAGTGTTTTATTACAGTATATTCTTTGCCTTCAACAATTTCCTTCAAGATAAGCAAAGACGTGCCTGTCTGTCTTCTCCTTTTATCATTTTTCTGTATCTCTGGGTATTATTTCTTTTTCTTTCACATTTAAGTTTGGATATCTCTCTCCCTCTCTGGCCTCAGAAGTCAGTAGTGTTTCAAGGTTGTGATGACCTTCTGCTTTTGCTGGACTTCCTGTTTCTTATTTGTTGGAGAAATGGTGGTGGTATGGCATAACTGGAATGTAGGGAGAATTTATTTGTGATTATTATCCTTATAAACAATACATTTCCTTATAATCTTCTACTTCTACCATTAACCCTTTCATTCTCCCATACACTTTTAGACTGAATTGAGCATACACTAACATCATTCCAGTTTACATGTGTATAACACTGATGGTCTACAAAGCCAATATTATTTAAATATTTTCCAGATATCAAAGTTCAGAATAATGAAAATGAGTCACGTTTCAGGAATTTTGTTCTTTTTTGTTCATTAAACAGTTTAATTCTGCACCTCTCTGATAGGGGTTTTCATATACCATTGTCAGATCATTTAGCCTGTCGTGTTTCATTTTTATACTACATCAGATGAGGTTTTAATCTGTGCCCAGCCCTTTCCCTTCGCTAGTTGTTTACATAGCTTTGAGTTCTGCCCAGACCTTAGATCATCCTCCCTCTGCTTGCTGTAGCTGCATCTTGTCAGTATAGGAGTGTGAAGGTTAGACTGCACCCCTGGCAGGGCACCATGGCACCTTTGCTGGCCTCATCCTCCTTGTTAAACCTTCCAGCAGCATCCCCTTCTTGTGGGAGGACAGTAAGTACAAGATCAGAAAGATGAAGGAATTTAGAGATCAGCACATAGTGGGACAGGTGATATGGACATAATGGGTCAGAAAGGGGGAGGGCTTTTTGTGAGTGCCGAAGAGTCAGAAATAATCTGAGCTCCTCGTAGCATTGGAATCCCCAGGGTAGCAGAGATGTACCATCGAGGAGAATATACAGTAGGAAAGTCCCTGTGGACTTGGTTAGAAGAGAGTAGGGGAAGAAAGACAGGCATACGGAGTAACACGCATAATGCCCAGGCATAAGAATAACATGATACCATTTACAATACAGGATGTATGGATGAGTGATTGGGTGAGTGGATAGTCTAATTAATCACTGGTACACTGCAACAAAGGATTATGTAAATAATAATAGCTGAGGTCAGATCCATTACCATGTGCAAACATAAAAACATACTGTACCTCTCCGCTCAAGTATCTTTGAACTCATTGAATCCTAGCAAATGAGATCTCTGGTGCATTAGATTAGGTAGTGTGCCTTGTCCAGTGTGCTGTCAGAGGCTCTGGCACTCTACTGCTCTCATGGGTCTCCATCTTACTTACTATAGATGAATGAGTTGTGATCGACTATAGAGATGAGTACTGACAGGCTTGTGCAAGCAAGTTACACTCTGAGGTAGAAAGACAAGAGGTGAAAGAAGATTTTTCATGAGTTTTCACAGAGGCCATGAATGTATTTAAAATACTAAGAAATTTTTTTTGGTTTGAGACCAGTAGCCATTGATATTACTCATATCATCATATATGGAATGTTTTTGATCTATGAAAGAAGATCCTTAAAGGTGAAACCTACAACAGAGTGTTTCTAATTCAGAGAGGGTTTCGAGCAGAATTCCTTAAGGAAGCAAGGTATGTTTAACTGTCCAAAGAACCCTTCAGTGTATCTATGTAGAAAGATAACCCAAGATGGTCAAATAGGTTTTGAAAAAATGATACCTGACCTTACCATAGTGCCGCTTATTGCATCTCGTCGTGGATCCAGTTTTGATCAGAGGTGCGTCTCAGAGAGTTTTATGGCTGCGTGTTGGTCAGCGAGAGCTCTCTCTGCGGGACGCAGCACCTGTGTGCAGTTTACCTTCTCTAAGCAGGCTATTAGGGAAGTACTTAGTGTCCCACCAAGCTCCTGCACCCTGTCTCGTGTCTCACAGCCCACAGGAGCCACAACGCCGTCGCCATCTGGCCCTGATTAATGCTGATGGACCTAGGCGAGGACCATTATCGCTCATTTGGGGCTATTCCTCATTTTTCATCTATGTCGGCTTTAGTCTGAGAAGAATTGAGACTAGATTATATGGCGTTTTCTGGTGTTATGGCGTTTCCTTTACAGTGAGATGCTGAGAGCTGGATCTATTCATGTATGCTGTAAGAATTATAAACTCTTGTAAAACGCCTTTTAAAATTAATCAGACATTTCTGTTGCATTGGTGTACACATAGGTTAAATCTAGCATCAAACAGGGGTCTACAGTTTGTTCCCTCTCTGGGAACAATTAAAGGTACTATGTAGAACCCAAGTAGAATTTTGTACCTATTTTTTCTAAGAGTTTAATGGTGTGGCTATCCGTCAACCACCTGTCTCAAAGCCCCTCATGCTGTCTTTGCAATGGGATTCCATAGCTGAAGTGTCATATCCTGTCTCCAGTGATCTCCTCATTCAGAACGCTGATGCGGCCACTCTTGGTAAACATTTGTCATCCTTTCTGATTTCCCCATCTGCAGTTTTACCCGGTGGCCTTGGCTCCATCTCCCTGTCCTGAAGCTGGTCCCAGCTTGCCTTTGACAAATCTATTGAGGCTCCTTTTTCAACTCCAGCACCCTCCCTCTACCACTTTCTCTGACTGGGACCAGAGGCTTTGAAATTCCTCCTCTTGCATCCAGCCCAGCTGACATCTTTCTCCAGACGGCATGAATTAAGGATATACAATGAGACACTTGATGTAGCAGTCAAGGAGCGTTCCGTTTGGTGGCTGGGCTCCATGCTGCACAACTAGGGCAGCAGGAATTCTAAAAATACACAGTGCATGATTGTTTATTCCAGTGGCAGGTGACATTCCCCCCACCAAACTCAGCATGGAGACGATTGACAGGATTAAAGGAGAAGAATAGGAGGGGCACTGCAATGGGGAGGTCACAACGGGTCTTTCTTGCTCTGCTAGTGTTATAAAACACATAAAACATGTTTGCAAAATCAGTTGGAAACCTGTATGTGCTGGTGTTCAGTTTGATTATGTTTGTCCTTCTTTGTTAGGGAGTATTGGTTTAATAGCTAATGTTTGAACCTTTGTCATGCACCATGTCCTTTCAAGTTAATACCAGACAGAATTTCACCAAGCACTTCCTTCGCAGTATTAACAGCACAATATGGATTTTTATTATTCAGTAAGACCAGTTCAGTCGGCAAGTATGATAAGAACAAAAGAAACAAAGGATCCTTTCCTTGTGTATGGCACTCTGGCCATCCTGCATGTGTACACACACACACTATCAGCATATACTAGGATACTGATCTTGGGAGGGTTGGTGGAGGTACAGTAACCTCTGGGGACATACCAGACTCATGGGGTTAAAAAGGTGACAGTCTGTGGTGTGACGTGGCCTGGAGCATGTGTGTAGTGGGGTGTCCAAAGCGATGGGACTGCTCTTCTCTGGTCTTGTCATGGGAGGGTAGTTTTGGGAGTAAGGTCTGGGGGGTCGCCGGATTAGATAGTGTATGTATGCGAATCAGAGCCAGGGCGAGGCCGGGTCACAGCTTGGTTGGGGAGGGGGAGCTGTAATGGCTGACAGAGCAGTGTCTGCAAAAGTAAACATACTCAGATAAGCAGCGCTTCACAAGGCCGCCAGCTGCAACATGCTAATCTCGTTTACATTTCTCTCTTCAATTGAACTGTCTTTTTTTTTTATCTTATCTCCAGAACCTACTTTTCCATTGCGTTCCTCAGGAACCTCTTTTTCTTCGACATCACACCCCATCTAAACCAAAAGACTCTTCCTATACTGGCTACAACATCCATAGTGTCTAACATGAATCAAGAAAAATGCATCATAACCAAACCCAGAATGTGAGCTAATTTCCTTACCCTCATCTCAGATGCGAATTTCTGAGATGCATGTCTAATTAAACTTGCTGTGACTGTGGACAAAAGGCCCTTAATGAAGAGAGAAAATACGGGAGATGAGAGCAGCTCTGTCTCAGTAACAGGACTGATGGCGGAGGGGGTCGACGAGGTCACCGGTGTGATCAGTCACCTCCTAGATCAGCAGCAGAGGCGCGTCTGCTCCCCAGCAACAAACACTCCTAACTGTCGCTGAGCCATGTCGCCAAGCCGCCTAATTGCTTGTTCCTGTCTCTCTCTCTCTCTCTGTCTCTCTTTCTCTCTCTCAGCGATGCTGTAACTGGGTGTCGAGTCCTGAGCCGTTGGATACCCCAGTGGACTCATTGCTTCCTGATTGTCGTCGCTGCTCAGCAGGTATGAGTCTCTAATGTCCACGTTCCTCCATCACTTTCCAGATGTTCAGTGACGCATAACAAGCAAGGCGGTGTTTATCTGCTTTCATTGATTTATTTTAGTCAAAACGTTACCAATGATAAAGCATATTTTAGTAATGTCCTTAGACAGCTAGATTCTGCTTATGTTTATAGGTTAAGTTTCCTTTATTACATCCAGTGTGTCCACAATTTTGGATTACAATTGCAATCTGCAGCTAATGTAATCCAGGACATGTCTTGCCCGATCTAGCCCTTATCCCTACATAGTGAGATTAGGGCTTTCTGTTCTGATTGCTTTCATGCCCCATGCATGGTCTGTTATACATAACAGAAAAGTTAGTCATAGTTTCAGATTTTAAACTGAAAAAATGCTGATGATATCATGGCGTAATGAAGGGCCTCTCATGCTGTGGGTTGATTAGGGTTAATCTTCCCATGTCATCACTAAAGTATGTCTTTTTTTTTTTTCTTGTTCGTGGCCTTGGTTGAAATGATCATACCCATGTACTAGCATTTCAGAGCAGAGATGATGCAGTTCTGTTCCCTGAGCTCTGGGCATAAGCCTCTAGTTTTTCTATGCATCAACCTTGGCAACACTAGTTAGATTGGTTTATATGGGAAACAACAGAACACTTTATTTAACCAATACTACATCCACTGTTGCTTTACCAATAGATAAACAGTGATGTTATAAGAGCATATGTATCATTTTTTCAGCTTTACTGTAAATTAAATCTCTAACAGAGTGATATTATTGTTGGTCCCATTGTTTTAATAACACTGTTGGCTTGATAACTCAAGGAGAAGTGCTAAACTGACATAGATACAGAAGCCATACATGAAATGAAGACCTAACAAGGTTTAGGGTTCAGTTCATGGATTAGGACTGATTTTTCCATACATGAATTCTGCCGTCTTATCTTGCTGTCTTTATTTCTATGACAGAAAAGTCATGCACATTTGGATTTAAAAGGATTGCATTTGTTGCTTAATATCCAAGATTGTTTGAAATCCAGGCTAGACAGACTGTGGACAGGCAGAGTTGCAGTATATGTGGGCCGTGTTGTAATGGTTCACACACACTCATTACTCTGTGTGTGGTGCTGCCTGATGGTGGTATTTTATACTTGGATCGATGGGATACGGCAAGGTGGAGAAAAGCATGTCTATTGCACTTAATCATCTGTGAATCTCCTACCATCATACCACGTGTTTATGATGTGGGTATGGTGTGTCTGCATGTCTGGATGCATCCATCTGTGTGTCCTACTCTGACATCTCTGTTCCCAATATGATAAAACGTAGACCATTTCTCCTCCTTCATTTTTTTAAAACCCGTTTCCTCTTCCAAACACCCCATCATTCAAAAGGATTTTTCAGGAGAAGGTCAGTGTGCCTTGGCAGAAAGTCTGGCAGAATTTTATCAGTTCAAGCTGGCTGAAATATGTGCTGAAATGCGCCATAGCCTGGTAGCGCTGGAGAGCCTGACCTACAGTACAAGCTCAGACAGGAAGCAGCCTGCACAAAACAGCACAGAAAAGCCAGGAACAGATCTGGCCACTGGATGATACATATGTATGGATGATTATGGTTTCTATATGTGTGGTAACTGGTAATTGGGTTCAATGGATTGAATCACAGACCTATTCTCTCTTCTTTTCCAAACACTTCTGCTTTTTAAAAGCTCTCATATTTTCACATCCTCACACAAAAAAAGTCACACTCCTCACATCTGCTTCCACCATACTTATTACTCATTGCTAGACCTGATTATTAATTACAAAGGGAAGAGCGCCCTGAATGTAAACATTGATTAATTGTTAACAAAAGTAAGTTAACGTGTACCTGAACTGTAATTATCTGTCCTGCACACTACAAGGTTCTGAACACAGACAAGTAATTAGCTCTAATTGCATTTACAATAAAGAAGAACAGAGGGGAGTAGTGAACTTAAACAAGAGCCTCCTTTGATCTAGAGCAAGATTTTTGTCAGCTGATTTATACAGACTTTTTTCTTGATTTTTCGAACCTGCTCTGTTATTAGCTAATGAACAAGGACTCTTTAAAAATGTAATTTTAATGTCATTTGACTCAAAAAAAAAAAAAAAAAAAAAGGATGGAACAATGAAATAGTATTTGGTGTCTGAAAGCAGCTCGACTCGCTGTAACGTGAATGCGCCTAATAAAGACATGTTTGATGAAAACAGTCGCATACAATGGCCCTGGGACCACTTGTGTAACTTCACTGGTCCATGTCAGTGACGGCATAGAGCTCCACTGGGCCATGTTTTTTGCACAATGGAAAGTCATTGGTCCATGCAGTGCTGACTCAATAGAGTTCTATTACCATTTTTTACCCACTCACTTGTTCCACGTGCTGTTGACGGCCCAGTTCTACTGACTCTATTAAAGTCGACTGAGAGAGTGACTGACATACCTTCACTCAACCCTCCACGCCCAGCATTCAGGTGCACCTGGTGCTTGTTGGTGCCCTTGGTCACATTTCCCGAGGAAACGCAGACCCACTCAACTTTGTGACCTCTTTTATTTTTCCAGCCTGTTTTCGCCTCTTGCAATCACGAGTTTATCCGTAAGATCAAAGGAAATATCACTCTTTTCCAACTGGATGTGCCACCCATGTTACAAAGGGAAAGTTCAGCAGGACACTGCGGGAAGGTTATCACCATTCCTTTCCATGATGAACTCGTGAAGACATGCCTTGTGACCAGCCTGGAACAATGTGCTTGCTGTTAACTAGGATCAAACATAAGATCAGGCATCAAAAGGCTGATGAAGCACAGGTGTATGTGCACTTTTCATGTTAGGTGCTTAGTGTGGATAAGACTTGGAAGCATTTTGTACTCTGTGAATCTAGGTCAGCAGATTTTTATCCCTTCATCTGTTCATACCACAAACAAATGAAGTCAACAAATCAAATTGATTGTAGTTTCAAGCTATGTACACACTTGGTGGTTTTTTTCCCCCCCTTTTATTTCAGCACCTTGGATCATCAGTTACTTTAATCTGAATCCTGCACTGCAATTAAAGGATTCTCTGAGTTAATTTTAGTTGGGTAATGACAAAGTGGGAAGCCTTACAGTCCATTTTATCTGGTTGTATTTCATCATGCAAGTATTGTAGTTTTGAAACTTGGGTTTGGTTGGGTTAAATCTTGAACATGGAAAAGAAATCAAGGATCTTCAATAACCACTTTTTTCCTGGTCATGGTGGCAGTGTATCTGGAGCTTATCCCGGGAACACTTTGCACAAGGAATACACCCTGAATGGGAATGCGAGTACCACGCACACACATTCACACCAGCCAATCCGCTTACTGGCATGCTTTTGGGCAGTGAGAATAAACCGGAAAACCCAAAGGAAACCCACATGGACCCAGAGAGAATATGTGAAACTCCACACAGACAGTAACTCAAGCTCAGGATCGCACCAGCAACCCTGGAGCTATGAGGCAGCAGTGCTGCTCCATGTGCTGCTAATTTTCCATGCTGCCTGGAAAATTATCCAGTCAAATTGTTGGTGTCTAGGTAGATATAGCCAAAGTAACAGCCTAATCTCATTGATTAGGACTTTAGGAGTTGAACAGAATTAACCAACATGATTAAGAAGTGACAGTGGAATCATGTTTTGATTTCCAATGTGTGGGACCATTAATCAGGAAATAAGCCCAAGATACAACACTGAGTGCAAGTCAGAGTACTAGTGTAACTAGAAATTAAATTTGTCAAAGTGTTACAATGATGAAGGGAGAACAGCTGGATCTTGTGCCAGTGGAGAATAAATAGAGATTGTTAGGAATGGCCAATAGAGCACCGGTGTTAGTATTGCTTCATCAGTGAGTTACTCCGCTGTTTTTGCATTCCTAGATTTTCTTAGTGGTCAGCTATTAATTACATCCTGATTTAGCCATGTATCTGGCTATGTGTTGTGCATGAGCCTGCTGGGATTAGGGATTGCCCTATTGAGTTGTTTTTGTCAGCAGCTGGTGTCCTCTTTTAATTTTAAGGCTTTGTAAAATATCAGGAACATATCACTCTGTGATATATTCATTTTAATTTTTTTTTGTTAGCAGCATTGAATGTGAAGGCCTAAACCTAAAATGCCCAGTTCATGATGTGTTGTATTTGAAAGTTTATTGAACAACATTTTAACATGTTGCTATATCAATTAAAAATAATAAATGTTGTTAAGTAGATCACGTTATATGACAGATGAGATTCGAATCGGTAAACAGTGTAAGTCAGTCTGCCAGTCGTTGTATTCCATATGCTTCGCGTTAATTTTTAGTTCAGCACTGGTTTGCTAAGCAGAAGCTGAAAGTTCCTCAGACTCCCTGCTGTGATGTTACCTTTCTTCTCTGTCTGTTTTACGAGCACACTCACAGGGGAAGCCCTAGTTGTCATAAATATACATATTGACATTGTATCACAGTGCAACTTTCTTGTGTTATTTTTATTCCCCAATTTCACACCCTTTATACGAGTCCCATGTGTGGCTTTGAATGAAAGTTTGATGGAGTTTTTGTGCACCCTGCAATTTCGTTCTGACTTTTCCCATCCTGAGGATCAAAAGACACATCCTTCATTTTCTATTTTTCTTGTGCAAAAAAAGAAAAAACTATGACATGGGGTCTAAATGTGTTTGAACCGGCTCCTGATCAGGATGAGTGGCAGCCCCTGGCCCACTTGGCGCTCAGCTTTATGTAACGAAGCCCTCGGTTAGAAAAGCTCAGCGCATGAACGTTGTGCTGCATAAGGAGTTTTGTGTCATTTCTCTTTTTCTTTTCATTTTATACTCCCTTTCTGTCTGTTTCTCCCTTTTTCTCTTGAGCTCTCTCAGGCTTGCTCCAGCTCTCTCGGTCTTTTTTTTTTTTGATAGGGTCAATCTCAAGACATGGAGAGAAAATAATTCAGAGACTCAGCATTTATTGGTGAATTCACACTGATATTTGGGTAGCGTGTTTCTTTTTTTCCACTTTTAAGCTTTTTTTGTTCTGTTTTGTCTGCTTTTTGTAGGGCAGACATCTCTCCCTTTTGAAGTCTCTGTTTTGTTATCTTCGCAGCAGGACACAAAATAATCTTTTCTGCCATTTGCTGTGAACTTGAGAACGGTCAGTAAAGGATGCGACCTTCTCTGTGGCATGTTATTGAAAAACATTGGTGGTTAATACGGATGCTACTTACCCCAACATCTATTGCTGTTTGTTGCTGATCCAGGTCAGCATGCAAGTCATCTTTGATCTTTTCCTCCCGTTTCTCCTCTGGAGACAGTGTTTAGTCTTCTCTGTATCTAAGACACAGGTCTGTTGTTTCAAGGCTGGTCACTTTGATCATTCAATCACATTTGATTACATACAGCTCTGTAGCACTTCTTCTTCCCCTGTGTGGTTCATGTCCCTTGTCGTTTCCTGGCCTTGGTAAAGACTAGATCACAGGCTACTCACATTGACCACTGCCTCCTTCCCCCTCGATACATCAATGTCTGTGATCCCCCTTGGCTATCTGCATTGGTTCATTAGAGACGGGCATCAGCGCTGTTATTTCCAATCAAAAGAGGGAACAAGTGAGAGGGATCAACTATAAGGCATGAATGGAGTATTTGTTCTCTTTTTATAGCCAAAAAAAAAATCAATATGCACAGTCTGTGCCTCCATGCATAGATAACGACAGTGTGTATCCATTCCATGTTGCTGTGCATAATGAGTCCCCAGACCCAGCTCGTTTTACCTAAACTAATGTAGCAGTAGCCTCAGCTGTGCCTTTATGTTGTATTTTGTTATTTCTTATGATCTCATCTTATCTCTCTGCCAATTTTTTCACTCATGTATTACAATTTTTAAATGGAAACTAGTTGCTAAGCAACGTAAAAGGTCAGGTGAAGCATAGTTTTTTGTTTTTTTTTCCCTATTTTTTTCACCTTCCCTTCATCATGTGTAATAGTGATCATGCTCAGAATTAAACTGCATGATAGGTCATTTCTATGTCCAGATTTTTTTTTCCAAATTAATGTCACTGGGCAGCTTGAAGGTAAGCGAATTATAATTCAGATTATGGCACTCCATTCCTCAGTTTAATGACAGAAAGAGCCACAGATACAAGATGATCATCTGCTCCTGGTGGTAAAACATTCTGGTAAAGATATTGACTTAGCAAGAATGCACAGATATCCAATCAGAACTCAGTAGAGCTTGAGGGTATGCTATGCTTGTTAAAATCGTTGCTCCACTTTGTAAAATTGTATCTTTTTTGAGATAAACACCATACAGGGATCCAGCATTTATGCCCTCTTCTTCACCCTCCTAGTCTGTGATGCCCCCACACTTTGGCTTTAATGCTAACCACTTAACCATCTCTAGAGCACTTAGTGCAGTTCACATGATGGTCAATGGATAGTCATTGGGCCATGGGCTCCCAAAAGGCCTGTGTTAAGTCCAAGCCTGTTAGCAACATGAATATTCTCCAGACCTGCTTCACTGTGCAGTCACACTGAGGCCACAGGCAGATTAAGACACAGTGACATGCGCTTCATTGAGCCCATATGGTTTGTCCCATAGAATGTATGGAAGTGGGTTTAACCTATGTTAACCTATATGTATTAAAAGACATCGTAATGTACAAAATGCTGAAATTGTAATAGGATTTACTCAGAGTTCTCTGGTGGTGTCTGTAATATACCTTCAGGAGGTTTTGTGTGTGACTCATGTGGTGTTAAAAAGCATGGCTTGTTGGCCTTTTTCTGAACTCCTGAGTAGGATAATCAGATTGTGTACTATTTTTTTCCACAGCTTTGCCAAATTAATGCACGAGCCTTGTGAGACTCCAGCTATAGCTCTAACTCCAAAGGTATGACCTATGAGTGAGAATTAGTGTCCAGGCTTTACAAAGAAAACCTTTTAGAAAGACAAACACTGCCTGGCAGAAACACTACCTCAAAGGGAGCTTTGAAAGAAACATAGGGTGCTCAAGATAAATATAGATAAAATGTACCATTCTTATTGCACTATAAGCATTTTAAGCAAATTAAGCATTGTCCTAGCCAATTATTCATTCATTTTCAGTATCTGCTTTATCCTGTTCAGGGTAACAGTGGTTCCAGAGCCTATTCTGCGAACATTGGGTATGAGGCAGGAATACTCCCTGAATGGGATGCTAGTTCGTTGCTGGGCACCAGGCACACACTCTTTCACACCTTGGGGCAATTTAGCATACCCAGTCCACCTATCAGCAAGTCCTTTTTGGGAGGTGAGAGGAAACCGGAGAACAGGAAACCCATGCGGACGTGGTGAGAACATGTGAAACGTCACACATACAGTAACCAGAGCTCAGGATCCAACTGTGGACCCTGGACCTGTGAGGGGGCGTTGCTACCCGCTGCGGCACTGTGTTCCACCAGTTTATGAGTTCTGTGCAAATGCAGTCTGGGTGGGTCATCTGTTAAAAATGCAGACTTTTTTAGTCTAGGCTCCTTTTGAGACTGCTTCACGTAGGGTCCCTAAATAGTTAGTACTGCTGTCATCTTGTGTTCAGTGTATACGTAGCTCAAATCAAGTGTGATGCTGGCTTAAAACATAATCATTGTAGTTTTATTCTCATCACAACCCACGCTTGGCATGTCATTTTACACCGCTTGTATAACAAACCACATCCAGCTCCACATCAAGCCATCTTTCATCTAGTCAGCTGTCTGTTAGCTGCTGTTTATTCAAAAGCTCCTCGCACATAATCCCATGTCCACCTCCCACCTCTCCACATACAGCTTCGAAAGATCCCAGTCAGGTACTGTTAGCATTAGCAAGCTTTGCAGATGCTCTGTTAGTACTCTAGGTAATGCAAGCCACAGTGTGGGAGGAGAATAGCATCAGCATCGGCCTGTCCCCGGCTGCCCATCAACACTAATAAACAGCTCACTTAGGAACGTCCTGCCATGTGGAGAAGCGCAGCAGTCAACGTACACTCACTTGGCTCTGACAGGGCCTCGTCTAAGGACAAGGATACTCACAGCTATTATATTTCCATATTTTTTTCTCTTGTCCTGCAAGACTTCTCTTTATCATGCACACACGGAGAGACACAAAAGAGAAGCCCTGTGAATGTTTTTCATGCAGCCAGTTTATTACACTGGCAGACTAATGGGGCACATTTCTTTGGCAGCTCTTGATAAGGGCGAGAAGTTGCCTTGTCTGCTGCAGGTTGAAAGAACTGTGGAAGTCACGATAATTACGACCAAAGCAGCTGTAATACTCATAATAGAATACTCTATTAGAAAACACTAATCAATTTATTAGGGTCTGATGTGTCATCCTGTGTTATGTTGTGATCTTATTTTTAGTTTTACTTCTCACTGATGGCGTTTAGTCATTAAATTTAAACTGTGCGCTTGTGTGTGTGGTGTGTTTGTGTGTGCGTGTGCACTTGTGTGTTTGTGTGTGCAGTTTTAACAGCCCATCCCCTTTCCCCAGTGTTTCTTTTTCTCACAATTATGATTTAATGAAATGCACATTTAAAATGATTGTTAGAGAAAACAGACCAAGGCAAAAAAAAATAAACAAGAATGCTTTGAGAATATATTAGGCAATGTACATAATTGTGGAAGATGATTAGAAAGCAAACATCCTTGAAGGTCCTTGAGTTTATAATCAGCCTCGAAATTAAAATATTTATTTGTTTCTTTTTTTGCCTGAAAAATGGGATATTATTTATATAATTATGTAAACAAAGTTGAGCGAATATATTTTTTGCCGTCATGTTGGAGAGCACGCCGGTGACCTTGGCTCATTTCCCACACACTCTGGGCTGACAGATAAAAACTTTATTACAAGTCGACGGCACGAGGAGCAAACAGCTTGTGACAACCCGTGTGTGCTGTGTATTAGGGAAATATCACAATTAGCCGCTGATTTCCTGGAGCTAAAATGCCAAGGAGAAGGGTAATAAGTGAGGTTTGTTTGTGGCCTGGAAAGCCGTAATTATAAACCGCTTTCAGAGCACTGCATTCCACTTGCTTGAGCGTAACAAGATCCATGATGCTATTAGTCCCAATCCTGGATCCTCTCCTTTCTCTTAGAACCTGTATACAGCACTGAGCCTGCTGCCATGCCAGGTGCCTCCTCTCCACCATCACCCCTTGATTGTGGAGAGGCCTGAGCATCCTTACATGTGATGGTAATTGCCCTTGCCTCCACACACACACACATACACATACACACACTCCTTTGTCTGTGTGTGGCGAGTATATGGAGGTGGCACCTGATTCAAGCCTTTGAGAAACAGGCATTTCCAAACTCTTGGTTATCTTTTTCTGTACTCAACCACAGGGTATCTTATGGCAGGAAGAGCTTTGCTCAGACACACCTGTCAGTGTGAGACATGGTGAAGCGTTTGCGTCTCATCCAGGCAGGCAGGAATGTGGTCTATGTAGTCGCCTAATCGCAGTGACCCCAAAACGGTCCACCTTATCACCTCTCCCTTGGAGCAGCACACGGGGAGTGAGTGGAAAACACAGCTTTCGCTGCTTGTGGTTGAGTGATTTTAGGACTTATCTAATCAGCAGGGCAGTTGCTGTCTCTCCACACACATGCGCGCGCACACACACACACACAAGCACTTGGCCTCCCATTTTGCCAAACTAGACAAGTCACAATTACTTCTATTTAGTAATTTTGTCTCTGAGGTCTCCTGGAACATTCAGGTTTTGGAAATTTGGATAAGAACAGTGGAAGGCCAAAAGATGGGATCATGTATTTGATTCTGTACTGGATGAGGAAAATGTATTGGTATTTACCAGACTCCAGAGTGCCCTCTAGGCTTCCCTGCACGTCATAAAGTCAACCTCTTCAGTGCTGTTTATAAAACCTAAGTAGGTCAGTGTAAATACCAAAGTCCCATTTTAATCAACCTTTTTTTTTGGCTCAGGCTGGACAAAAACTCCAGTTGATGTGTGCGTCTTCATCACCTAAACCACCCATGGTCATTACGGACCTGAGAGACAAAGACTTCAGAGCTCACGGCTCCATCAGTTCTTTCAACCCACAGCTGGGGTAGATGAGCCTGGCGCCAGTCACCATTCCAACAGCCGAGGAAGCATCAGAATGAATTGCACTGGGCACCTATCAGCCATTAATTATTGTAGCTAACGCCGCAGATGAAGGAGTCAAGTCTAGGTCAGAGCAGAAGATTTCAAGGGTCTTATCGGGTTAAGGTTGTAGGGCAAGCTCCCCCCTCCCACCTTAACTTTAAGCTGATGCCATGCATGTGGAGATTTGTGGAGATCTACACTAACCTTTTGACCCATAGGTGCTGCTTGCAGTCACATGTCAGTTAGGCTCCTGCTGTCTGGATTGGAACAGATTGGGATTGACAGTGGTATCAGGGCGGGACTATCTTCCTGGAACGAGTCTTCGGGTGGACTGCTCAAGCTCCACCCTGGTTGTTTCTGGAGCTCAATTCAAGGCTCACGCACTTCATCCTGACCCACTGGGGGTTCCCACATTGTTGGCTCTCTGACATAGATGGAACGTAGTCCTTAAACTCCACTGGGCATGCCTGTCCACAAAACTGCCATAAGTTAACATGAACTGTGTCACTTTGCTATTTTTATGGCTCCCCCAGCAAGCATGCTGGTATTAAGGTTTTGACAAGTAATAGTAAGGGTAAAAGGATTTGACGTTGACTTAAAAGGGCGGGCTTCATAATGAAATCCTCAGTGTTATGCATAACATGATATATTTGAATCTTTTTGGAGAGAATATGTTGCTTTAAACTAAGTTGATCAGCGATTCTTTGTGGTAAATATACGTGAACCTATAGATCTTATCATTATTTTAATATTATTATGTTGACCTGTTTTAGAATGGTGTTGTTGTATTGCTGCAAACACAGTTCCCTTCTGTGCACGCACTTTGAAACCTCTCATTAGATCTCTCCCCCCTAAGCCCTAGGTAAATGTTCTTCTGAGCTGTGCAGTAGATTAGTGCGCAGCATCATCAGGGCTTTTCTGACCTCTCTGATCCGCTTGCTCTTTATCCTGGCCTGGGTTGTCTCTTTCCTAGAAAATGATATTACAGTGTTTAGGTCATCAGCTTCTCTTCTGCCCTGTTACTGTAATCCTATTTTCTGTGTCATCTGGCAGTGTCAGCAGATGGTGGCCTGAGGAGGCAGTTTGACACCCAGATCACAGCTGTCTGGCCCGCCTGACAGGCCTCCTTTGTCTCTTAGTCATCACCCCAAAGCAGTGGCTCTCGGCCCCATTGTGTCTCTATTTAACCCCCGTCTCTTTCAGGGTGGCTCAGCTAAAATGTGTGTAATGTATGCAGTAACATAACTGCATCTCTGTTTCTCTCGCTTGTAGTGTGTGAGGATGGGTGGGAGTGTTTTGGGGGTATCTCTCTTTCACTCTCTGTTTTGGTGCTGATGAAAACATTAGTGTGCGAGCAGCAGAAAGTGAAGGGGCTCGATATAGCCCCCTGAGGAACGCCTGCCTCTGGCTGGCGTCCAAGCCTGCGGTTGCTTGGCCTCACTTAGTTCCAGCTCAGTGCCTGTGGCAGCCTGAACAGCCTTAGCTTTGGACTGACCTCATGGCCCAGGGCCACTCCTACCTCATTCCCATGATTTTCTTTGATATTCTCTTTTTTTCATCTGTCTCTTTTCTTTGGTGCTCCCTCCCTGCCCCCTGCCTCATAATATCTTTATAAGGCTTCATTTTTGAATTAATTTGTCAAAAGAGAGAGCGAGCGAGCGTGGGAGAGAGAAAAAACTAATGGATACAGTATTATTTATGGAAAACACATGCTGTGAAAAAAAGAAGCAAGAGCTTAATTGACACATTTTCATATTGTTCACATTTTCAGCATGTATCTTTAATTTTGTTTTCCATTTATATTTAAATCTAAAGCCTACATTAGGCACATGTGTTTTTGATTACAAATGATCAGCTCATTCCTATATGGATTAGAAATAATTGGACAATATGATACACTTGCAATACTGCGATCAACAAGCATGCGGCAATACATTCAAGGAGCAATGCAATGCTAGGGCATGAATTGTAGCAGATTTGTTTGTGCATATGATTAAAAAAGTATGATATATGGTCTCTAATTAAAGTCTCGAAATCAAGCATAGGTCTATTTGTTAAACACAGATGCGTAATGAGACCCTGCCGTATATAATATTTCGTTATGTACCTAATAAATAAGTCCACTAAGGCCCGTACATCACCTGAGCGCTGTAACTCCTTGGCACAAAACAAATTCGCTCTCACTCACACACTCAGGCTGTGATTAATTCACTCAGACATGTTCAGTCCATTGTTGGCTCATGCAGTGAACTTCTCCCAGGTTTGTGTGTGTGTGAGTGTGTGTTTGTGTGTGTGCCTTTAATTGCCAAGGCTCCAGCTCTCCGTCAGCTTGTCTCTCATCTCTGTGTGCTGTCCCAGACATGCTGTGTGAGGTGTTTGTCTGCAGTGCACAGACAATCAATACTCTCCCATTTAAAGAAGTCTAAGGTCAGGTCCCTGCACTGATAATGTGAATTTTGTTACATAGTCAAAGGTCAGATAATAATTATGTTTTTAACCGCTCTGTGTGCAGAATTGATCAGTTTCCTGTCAGGGATGACCACCACTTATCTTAACCTGTCGCTTACTGTACAGTAAGCAGAAAGCAATTTGCTGATGGTTTTTTGGGGAGAGGGAAAATGTACTATCTGACCACATGTCCTTTGTGTTTATAATATCTTGTGTGTGGAATGTGATACTCCATAAACCTGTGTTTGGATTTTGGCGATTTTAATAAGATTTAAACAAATGTAGCATCAGGGTCTCTGTGAATCCGGAGCCTATCCTCAGAGCACTGAGCACAAAGCAGGAATACACCCTGAATGAGATGCCCGTGGCATAGTATTATGTATAAATTATACAGTAGCCTGGGTATAATTTGGTGCACTCAGTGCCAGAAACTTCACTCCTGGACCCCAGAGTGATAAGTTTTGTACACTTTTCCAACCACAAGCTTCAGGATCTGGAACGGTGCAGTCTGATTGGCTGTCTGTACTTCAGAACTCTAAATGGGACAGCAAAAGTTTTTCAAAGCATAATTGAGGATAGGTCATGACACCAGTCTTTAAAAGGTATTAGGGAGTTGTGTTTGAAACAATCAGACATGAGTGAACAAGATGTGGTTTTTGATGACGGGCTACGTGTAAAAAAAAAAAAAAAAAAAAAAAAAATCTGTTGTTGGTTTTTTGTAATGTCAGAGAAATTCTAATGAATGATAGGTCTGTATGAGACTAATAATTTTCAGCTGTGCAATGCTAGCGTGAACTCTTAGTTATAAATTATAATAGTTGCGTTAATGTTGACATAGGTGTGTCTGTGTGTGTTAGAGCTGTCAGAATGGTTTGAATACTACAAACTTCAGTATAATTTATATAAGGTTAAAAAAAAAACATACGTCTTTTGAAACTTTTGATAAAAAAAAAGAAGCCCTTTCTAAATTTTTTGAATACTTTATTTTTACATCTTTTTACTTTAGCTATCTATATTGTAATAATTAAAGAAAATAACAAAAGACAAAGTTCTTTTTCCATAAGTTATGTTTCTCTTTTTTCAAAACAGAAAGGATAAAAACATTTCTTTGTGGTTATTAAGGTCAGGATTAGATTTAGATACAGGATTAGCTGTATAAACTTCTTATTACATGTAGGCAGTTACATATGTTGCATGCGATTTCCTGATGTCCTGAAGAGAGTGTGTTTGAGGTAGGGAAAGCTTCCTGCTGCTTCAAGCTTTGACCACACTGGCTTTTTGTCTTCTCCTCTGTCCTATAAATTCTTCTGCAGGGCTGCAGATTGGTTTGTGTGTGTGTGTTGCCTCTGGTCAGGTCAGGGACTGCTGATGGCTTTCTCTCTGCATCCACAGAGTGAGAGTGAGGCTTGAACCATGCTTCATCATTAAACCATTAGAGGAGCCGCAGGAAGCGACCTGCACAGGTGACTGACTGAGGGCCTCACGCCGCTGTTTGTTTACCTGTGTAATCACATTCAGGCAGAAAAACACACTTGGCTGAAAAGCAGGCTAGCTGTTCCTGCTCTCAGAGGCACAACATAAATACAGTCGGAAAGGTAAAAGTGACTGGCTAGCCTCTGGCTACCATTTATTGGGGCTACACAGGTGACTGACCACCTCACACTGCTGTTTATTTATCTGCGTAATGAGAGTCAGGCTGCAAAACCACACAGCTGAAGGAAAGCAGGCTAGCTGATACAGCTTTCAGAGGCACTACAAGAACATTTAAAAGTTGGCAAACAATACTGGAAGTTTTTCTAGCTGATGTCAGTTCTAACTGTGATTATATTGGAATGTACTTATATTGCGCTCCGTGCTCTTAGTAATGTTTGAAAATGAATTCTGAAAGCGCAATTTTGGTTCCGGAGTGGCGCAGCTGTCTAAGCATTCACCCTATCATTGGACAGCCTGGATTCTGAATCCACATTTCCCAGCCATCCAGGCCGGGGCCGTGAGTCCAAGAGAGCATAAATAGGAGGGAGGGATGGAGGGAGCGATGCTAACCAATCATCACGTATGTGAGCTCATTTATGCAGATGTGTATGGGTGGGATTAGGAATATAACTGAAATATTTTTGCTATGTTTGTTCCAGTTTTGTCATTTAAATTACACAAAAGTAAATGTGCCAAACAAACAAACAAAATATTTTATTCATTTTCTGTCAGTATTGAGGTTTTTCTCACCTAGAATCCCAATTTTTTATTTATTTTTTTTGGAAACTGCTGATTCACCAACAAATTTCCAAAAGCTGTGATTTTTATTTTTTTTTTTCACTAAGTCCAAAAAATTTTGCATTCAGTAGCATTCAGATATTACGATCGATAAACCTAATATGTGAATATGGCTTTGCACAGATTCCAGGGTTAATGAATGGCACCTCTATTGATCTGTATGGGAAATGTTTGTGTGATACATGAGGCTTTTGAAGGGAGGGGGAGGAATCTTAGCGGTCACTGTTGGCCTAGACGTTCAAAGGGAGATGAAGCTATCAAGATTGCGTATTGACGGAAGGGCTCGGGTGAGTGAGTCCCAGCAGCTTGAAATAAACTTGCAGCATGCAGTCATTACAGCCGGCCACCGTGGCCTCCCTTAACCTTGAACCAGTCGATAAGCTATTATAACCATGCAAATTGTGGCCAAATCAGTGATCTGACATATCGGAATTATATTCTCCCACAGCCACCGGCTTATACATCATTATAGGACTGCAGCAACAACATGCAATATGCTTACCGTTGTTTTGCCCCTGTACTTTCTCATTAAGGTTACAGAAAGGAGGAGAAAAATGAAGTGGAGCATTTTTGTGGGCTCATCTGCTCGTTTTGCACGCTGTGGGCGAGTCTGGATGCCAAGTCGTTTTGGGGAAGGTGGGTAACTCAGCTGCTGGGATGATGTAATGCTATGTACAGGCTATGTAAACACCCCAGTGTCCTTGTCCTTGGAAATGTCAGTAGGTGTGTGTGTGCGTGCACGAGCAGGGAGGCTGCAGGGTCAGGCTGGGCAAAGTGCTATTGCTTTGACAGTGCAGCCCTGCTGTGGGTGTGTTGGTTTTTTTCACCTCTGCTCCTTGTACATCAGCTGGCCCGGTGTCACTATAAAGAGCTTAGTAGATACCAGTCACAATAAAAAAATTAAAAAAAAGCAGACATATTGATCTGGGGAGAGCTTAGAGGCTGAAAAAGGGTTATCAAATTAAGGCACTAGCACACACGTATAGTACATAATAAAATTCAACTCGACATTTTAATGACTTGTTTTCTTTAATCATGCGAGTTTTTTCCCCATGTAATTAAATCATTACACACATTTACACATCACTGAGGAACTCTTCATGTGAAGCTGAATTTACTTTCATGTCTGTTTGTATTTTGACAGTAGGGGTGTCACTGTGAAACGAAAGGTGTGACTGTCGAATCAGTGTCCCTGCTTTGCTTTGGCACAGTGTGTCAGAGGATCAGGGTTCAGACAGCCTCACGAGCTGTGATTCTCTAGTCCCTTGGTATTCTAAAATACACAAATTTGTTCCACCAAGTTTTCCGATGGCTCGCAGATGGGCAGCGATTAATCAGAGAGGTAACTGTGAAGTAGTTTGCAATTAGACGGCAAAGCTCTGAAGCATTCTAATTGAATCAGAAAATTAGAGCGACTGTGTGGTAATTGGCCGGTTCCTATGCAGCAGGTGCCAGCCCACTCGACTGTGGAACAAGGTATTTAAGTCACATTAGCCAGAGAAAAAATATTCTCTGATATGGAACACTTAGATTTTCTGCTCGTTTTCACTGGCGATGTCACCGACGGCGGACCCAGCCACCTCGCGGTGCAATTACGATAAGCACCGCCGCGCAGGAAATCGACTTTCCTCAGACCGCCTCCTCTCCTGGAAAACGAGATTTGGGGGGTGCAGTAACTCATTAGTAGAGGCTCTATCAGCATGGTGGCGCTCGGATTTATCTGTGCATCCCTCTGTTTCACCTGACCTGACAGAGAGCGCCATACAGGCCATCTGAGTGTTTCTAAAATATCTATATTATTTAACTATATATTTATACCATATTGAGACGTAAGTTTTTGGGCCATCACAAGACGCCAGAACTGCTTGGCATAGATTCTACAAGTCTCTGAAACTCTGCTGGATATCTTTTGGAAGAACACTATTTTTCCAAAAGATATTCCCCTTTAATCAGTGTCCTGATGATGTTGGTGGAGAGCATTGTCTAACACATTGCTCCAAAATCTCCAGTAGGTGTTCAATTAGGTTGAGATCTGGTGACTGTGAAGGTCATAGCATATGATTAACACCATTTTCATCCTCATCAAACCGTTCCATGAGCCCTTGTGTCCTGTGAATGACTATGCCCCCATCCTGCAAGAGACCACTCCCATCAGGATAGAAATGTTTCATCATAGGATAAAGATTTGTAGTGACTGTTCTAGAAATATCTTTCCAACAGCATAACAGAGCTACCATTCTTTCCTTTATAATCCATATACATTATACAGGCATACTTTAGAACGTTTCTTTTTGCTGCTTTGCTGTTTTCATCTTTGGCACATATATGATCTTTTTTGTATTATTATTATTGTGTGTGTGTGTGTGTGTTGGCAGCCTGTAATAAAACTGTTAATAGTCCCATTGCTGAGGCCTCCCATTATATTTGTTTCCACTCTCAGGAAATTCCTACAGTACATGGACCTTGACCTCAGCACTAATATTTTTATTGGGGTTTGTACCTTCCTGCTCCAAATCTAGTTACTGTACTTCTGGACTTCTCTGTATATCCCACTGCTTCTGCATCCAGTATCATTGGCTGGAGATTCATTGCTCTGTTGATGTAGTGATGTTATAGTGATGATATTTCCGTGTCAGAGTCTGATTTCTGATAGCTGCATTAAAGTAGCTGAACTGTAATCTTGAGCGTGTGCAGGGTGTGAGATGTGTACACATGCGTGTGTGTGTGTGCTTTGTATGCAATGTGTGCATGTTAAAAGAGCTCTCTCGCCTTGTTTCCCCTTGGCAGAGCCCGTCCCTGACAGTGCTGACAAACATGAAAAGCCAGCAGAGAAATAAAAAATTGATCACATTGCGACGGGTTTTGCACCTACTTTGGGCTCATACTCTATCAGCAGGTCTCCTTTGCATGATCCATGCAAAGGCAGAAGTTCTTTCAGGCCTGTTGGAATGACAGAAACAGTGAGTGAGAGGAAGTCAGAGAGGAAGAAATCCCTGGGTACAATGTGTGACTTTAAACCATGCAATGTTTGCACAGTGAAATGCTCAGGGAGCATCCAGAGTTTGACTCATGCTTCTCTTTTTGTCTACCTCTCACTCTCTCTTTCTCTCCCTTCTCTCTCGTCTCTCCTCTCTCTCTCTCTTTTTGCTTAATCAGTTACTTCTTCTATTACACACTCATTCTCTCTCTCCCTCCCTCTCTCTGTCTTCCTCCCATGCCTCCTCAGCATGCACAGTCTGCTCTCTCTCCCCCACTTTGATATCTTCATCTGCCCTGCCAAAGCACCATGCTTGCTGGCATGTATACACTCCTCTGAAAGTGGATTACACTCACATCACTCCTTATATCATTTATTTAACACTAAATTCTTATTACACAGGGTTATTACACTTTTCTACAGTTTAGGGAATTTGGAGTATGTGTGTGTTGGGGCCAAATGACTCCACAAGGATAGGAACATGAGGAAAACTGCTTTCAAATAAAAGATGCATCTTTTATTTTAAAAACTAATAGATCCAAAAGAATTCATTTGTTAATTCATGATGGTAAGGTTAGGGTTAGATCTAGGTGAATTAGGTGCATTAATTAGCTGCATTAATAATTATATCAAGGGAAGGCCTCACAAGGATAATAAGACAAACATACCTGTGTGCATGTGTGTATATTTATCTGAGCATTTAATTGTGTGTCTTTTCTGCATGATTGAATTTAGTCGTCTCTCATTGTGAGCTCAGGTATCCAGCAGTGGAGGAATGTGTCCAGTGTGTAAACAGGTTGATGTAAATGAATGTCATGTATTGATTCTTCGGGTAATGAGTTCCTGGAGACATGATGAGAATCTGATTCATTGAATAGTTTTAGTGTTCTGATGTTTCTGCTTTGTCACTCATGACTTCCTCGCTTTCTTAGTTTATTTCAGCCTACATTTCAAGGCTTTTCAAACATTTCTGTTACTCGAGCATTTCTGATGATCTGAATTTTGTTGATGATCACTCTTGTTAAACAGTACATTCATTTTGTACAGTAGTGTAATACAGAGAATTAGAAGAAACTCTGAAACTGGCGAGGCATCCAAGCTTTAAGACACAGACCATCTGGCTCAGAGGCATGTGAGCCAGTAGATCGCTGTGAGCTTGTCCTCACTCTTATCTTTTTGGATACTTTCAAAGCACAAGGTAGAGAAAAGACAGGGATGAATAGGTGATGAGATCAATTGATTGATTTTTTTTAATTTTTCTCCTGGATTTCTTTCTTTCGTTTTTAAACTATATTCATACATAGACAAGATTCAGCGGTTATTCATTTCTTTACCTTTGTTTGATTATTAGGACCTTTAAATAGGTAAATGGGGTCAAGGACAGGTATCGTAACAGCACATGCTGAGCCTGTCCATTTTCTTTCTGTCTTTCCAACCTTCCTTACCCAGGTCTTACAAAAATATTACCACCTACACATTCAAGATTGGATTATCCACAAAATCCTTTCCCACGCACTAATTAATCCCTCTTGACACGTATTAAATGCAGAGTGGTCTAAGGCAAACCACTTTAACCATGGTCTCCATTTAAGGGGTGGCTGAGGACAAGCCCCATCAGATAAAAGAACCCTTGCCCTGGAAGTGAGGTACATGTTACCTGCATCACTAATGCAATTACTTACGCTTGGCTAATTTCCTATACGAGAGGTTTTATTTGTGGCCTGGTCAGTATCCTGTCCTGAAGTTGCACCTGCGAGGACAGACAAATCCTCATCTGTTGGAGCAGCTCAAGTTAAGTAAGAGCTTTGACTCTTTAGTGATGACTCGTAACTGTCATTGAAATTGTGCCTGGCATTGCATCATTTTAATGGACAAAACTACTTAAGATTGGGGTCAAAGTAGAAGTTAAGCTGTGTGTGTAGATGCTTGTGTCAATTTAATGTTAGACTGGAGGTGAGTGAGTGAATAAGCGTGGTTGTCGTGTATGTGTGTGTGTGTGTGTGTGTATCTTTCAGTGTGCTTTGCTGACTGACACATGGCCACTCCTGTTGTGCCTCACCCTGTGGCTGACCCTAGCAGGGCTAGATGTGGATTTTAACCATCAGCATGATGATGCAATCTGCTGTAAACACATTAAACCAACAACCTCTCATAATGAAAGCCTACTGCAATGTATCCCAGTCCACAGTGCCCTCACTACTCATCAGACCCAGCACTCGGCAGGTGGCCCGCATTCTCCTCCACTCCAACCTGGGCTCAGGTCAGTCGTCTCCACCCTCGCCCCCCCTTCCTGTGCAGGTCCCGGTCAGTGCCAAAGGTGTGGGTGAGTGACGTGGCACTCTGGCTGACCCTGTCTCTTGGCAGAGCCATTGATTTAATGGGATTAGTTGGGTAATGCAGACTCTGTGTCTGTTCCTCTCACCGGGGCCTTTTTTTAGCCCCGACCGACTGGGCTCTGCCAGCGTTCATGGGGTCAGGGCAGCACAGTAGTGTGAGCAGGCCAGTTGGGAAGACCAGGATGGGTTGTACCCAGAATGCAGAGACAGCAGGTCAATGTGAGTGCTCAGGTATGAGCTATTAAACACTGACACATTTTACCACTGAGCTACATCACAATTACAGTAATTTATACTTGATGCATCACTCTGATGTTTTTTTTTTTTTTTTTTTTTTTTTAGATGTATCAGATATGTATTAAATGCATGCCTAGCCTTCTTCCTCATCTCTTGCACTGTGGTTAGGAAGGCTTCCAGGTTCCCATGTGTGGCCATGATTGGCTTTGATAATTGCTCAGGCTAGCATGTGGAGCAAATCTGCTGTCCATGCAGCTCAGTGCAAAGCCACTCAAGACCACTCTCAAGCATCCCTCCTACTTTCCGTTTACTACTTTTTTGCTGCTCAACTTGTGATTGTAATGAGAATTTGAACAAACCAACACATTCTTATGAATTTGTCCCCAATGGGTCCATGTTGTTTTGTCTGAAAATGTACGTTAGAGAGCTCCTCGACCTGCACTGATGGACTGTGTCATGTCATGTGTCATGTCAGCCCAAGCTGTCCAGCTTTATGACAGTGGGTCATGTTTGAATGGCACAGGTGTGCTCGGGCCTCTTTAGGGTCAGCTTGGGCTGGGCCCCTTTTGACAGCTCATGTGCATTACTGCACAGGCACACAGGTGCATGTGCTGAGCACCTGTCCACCTGTGGCCCGAGGACACACAGGAGCTAGAGTTCCAGCATCAATGCCTAGAACTTCCAAGTCATCCCTTGTCTCAAGCAGACATGTTCTGGCTGGCGTGCATACATCAATTCATCTTTACATGGGTAAAAACCACATGCTAGTACACACAAATGAACACACACCTGGGTATATGATTAGGGTCCTTGCACATTTCAGGCTGTTCTTTTGTCTACATGACACAAAAATGCAGGAACTGCCTTTTACAAACACCAACATGACACAGGAAGTACCCACAATTAGCCGTCAGAGAGGTCATGAACATCTCTCTCTCTTACTGTCTCTCATCAACTCCTGCAGCTGACATATTTATTTGTCCTTGATTGAGAGGCAAAAAAATGGCAAACGGTATTTATTTAGCTCACCGGCACTAGTCAGGTTTCAGCTCGGTGAATATTTAATTTAGACCCTTATTTGTTCTGTACTTATAATTCAGATCATCTCCATATTGTAAATATTGTGAATATTGACACTTATTTAGTGGTTATGTTGGTGAGGATGGAGAGACATCCTTTTTTACTCTATGAGCAAGAGTGACTTATAATTTGTGAGGCTTTCCTAACATCGTATCTCTCAGTATACACACACACACACACACACATAGCGTTGTGATGCACTTTCCTATAAAAGCATCATCCTCCCATTTTATCTAAAAATTCTTTCCCCCACCATCAAGTCCAATCCAGACCTCCATAAAGAAGACAGAAGAAATCAATACTTTGCTATTACGAGCTAACATTTATAAACTTTTATTTAGCTTTTACACTTCTCCTGTCTGCTATTAGATGACTCCATCTCTCTCTTAGTTATGATAGGGAGGGTAAAGTGCTGTATATAAATCAAAATGAGAAGTGCAAAAGATCATCTCAAGCTCACCTGTTTTAGTGTTCCACTAAGGTCAGTCATATCCCGTACCCTTCAGTGTAATGCCATTTGGTGGGAGCAATAACAGAACAAGACAACAGGTAAATGCTCAAAGCTGATTTTTTTTTTTTTTTGCTATATTTCTTTCACGATTTTATTACAATAGGGTTTTGAAATGGTTGTTTCCTAATTGTGGCCTCATGAAATAGCAGTAATTGTTATGGGAGCTTATGGAAGGGAACAAAGAATTATTAACTGTCTTTTTGAGTAAATTTATTTAACTATGCCAGTGGTGTGACTTTTAACATCTTAAATTTTTTTTTTTACACAATTTTGTCATTCATGGGAGTTCTTCAAGATGTATTTTTGGAATTTTACATGTATTTTGCATCAGTGAAGCCCATTAAAATATATTGCTAAGATCTGGCCTGAATAAAAAGCAGATTTTTTTTTGCCCAGCTACAATTGCAAAACGTGTAAATCTTACACTGTTTCTTGTATGTTGAGTGGAGAAGCGCAGTTTCAGTCAGAGGGTAAGAGTCGAGGGAGAACAGGGGATTAAAAGAAGGCAGAGAGAGACCTTCTGTAGCCCTCTCTCCGTCATCTGGCTGTGCTTGTTCCTGCTCAGGGGAGAAGCAAAGCGTTCACATCAGATAAAAAATACACAAGACATGGCTGATAGAAGTGCGAGATCGCTTTCCCCCCTCTGAGACAGCAGAAGAAATATGTGCAAGCTCCAACAGTTTGTGGGAAGAGCGCATTCAGAATTAATGCATGAAGCAAAAGAAAGAAAGGATGACTGGATAAGTAGCCTTATCACAGAGGATATAGGGGAGAAGAAAGGTTGTATACTGAGGCATAGCTGGATGAATTTTGATCAAGTAGGTCACCTTTGTACAGGACAGTGTGCAGAAGAATGATAAAGAACAGGTTTGCAATTAAACAACGTTGAAGATAAAAAATCCTGCTTTGGTATTGAATTCTTTCTTGGAATGTAGAAATGTCAAATCCAGTGGGGTGGAAAAAATAAAGCCCTGTTGAGTTTTGGTAGTTTTGTTTAACTCTCTTAGGTAAGACATTTGACCACTCCTCATTAATCAGTGACATGAAAGCTACGACAAGCAATTAGTCTTGTAGCTGTGGTCAGGGACACATTGGCAAAACCGTTGAGTTAAAGCAAAATATGTCATGTCCCTTTCCAAACAGCAAACATATCACTTTCCACCCAAAGTCAAACAAGCAGTGAGAATGCGTGTGGCTTTTCATGGTTATAATCTGGCAGTTCCAGACATCACAATGGTGTAACCCTCTGGCAAGTTACTGAAATGCTTTTGGAGTAAAGTTTCAAATGCTTCAGAATGTAGACCCACTTGATCAAATATATCGTCTATAAACCAGTGCGGGTGCACAGTACCGTCATAACATTTTAGAACTTCAAACGGACCTGGTATGGAGTTACTGAGGCTCTTGGGGTCAACACTGTAAAGACGTGGAATGAAACAAGGATTTAAATCGCGCCAGCAGCCCAATAACCAACGACGGATAGTAATAAAACTCAAGAGGATTGACCATTTTGGACAAGGATTGATGGCCGTGGGTGATGTTGAGGAGAGAGAGGGATTAACGAGGCATTTAAGCCTCGAGTAGAAGCATGGGAGGGATGTTATGTTAGGCGTTTCAGATGAAAGTGAGTCCACTTGCTGAATTGCAATGGGTTTTCATGGAGAAAGGAAGCACTGGCACCCATAATACATGCAATCGTATCACTTAGCAGCTCAGTGCAGATAAAAAGATGTTTGAACTCTGAGACATAATTTATCGGCGTAAAAATTCTCCCTTCGTTCTGTTCATGATTTATGACTGGGAGTATCTTTCTCCACCCACACTTTAAGCACCATCTCTCATGCTCTCACGATCTCTCATTATACTTGGTGATAACTCGTAATAGTGTTTTTCTTCAGATGGTTCCAATGCAAGTTGATGTTGTGCTAATGATTAATGGATCATTACTTCACTAAAAATTAAAAGGTGGACCACACATGTTCATTAAGAACTTAGCAGCAGAACTCTCAGAGACAATGGCAAAATATTTCTTTCTGCACCACTGAATATGCTTGCTGATTCATTTCCATATCAGCAAAAAAAAAAAAATACTTAGATAAGATTCCATAACATGCTATAATAACATGTAATACCACAGAGTCGTTGAAGTCTCAGACCTCACTGGTCAAAAGGTGTTGATTAATTAGCTATAATAGCAGCTCTGACGGTAATGGCAGCTTTAATTCAAATGATTCAAATGATATTAAAGAGTTTGTTCTAATATGTTATTGTTTCTACAGTAACAACTCATTCACAGGGACTGGGATGGCAGATAACTAAAAAAAAAAATCTGTTGTTTTAAAAAAAGAAAAAAATGTATAATCATTGATATACTGAGGCTTTCTATAAAGAGACATTTTATTTTATTTAATATTTATGGAAGCAGTCTGGAGTATCAGCAATTTGTAACTGTCAGTAAATTTTCTTCCATGGGAGAGTCTTCAGGAGAGAGGAGTTTGTACTTTATCGTTTCTCAGTAACATGACAAGCTGCATTTTTTTTTTTTTTTGCCTTCAAGAAAGAAAGAGAGGCTGGTGAGGAAACCACCGTTTCTAGCTGCTGTAAGATAACTGGTTACAGGAACTAACATGTTTCGTGGCCGTTCCACAACATTAAATGTACTAAGAAGCATTATGTGTTGTTCATTAACAAATAAATATTGTTAGTGTTGGCAAATTGCTGTGGCATAAAAGGAATAAAACACTTCGGGACAGTCTTGGGGGAAAAAAATGCATCATACCACCCTATTGTGGTTTCTTATACAGAAACGATTTATTTTTCTGTTACTTTTTTAACTGTAAAGAGTTTGGTTTAGGTATTGACTTCATTATATTTGACATGAGTAAGTATTACGATTTAAAATCTGTGATTTTGTGTATGTTGTTTAGATGGACATGCATTTCTTCTTAGAGTAGCAGTGTTTGAGCAGTATGAGTATGATCATTTTAGGTGACTATCTTACGTGAAGTGTCTCAAGTATAAATGTCTCATTTTAAAGTTTATTATTTAAAGATAAAAATCGGAGGTTTTTGTGGTGCCATGCCATTTAAAACGAGCACTTATTCAATCAGTATCAGCGATCCCTTTACACCCATTCCGATATTGTCTCACAATGTTATCTACAACAAGTTTCTCATATGGGTCGGTAGCCATGCAGCCTTTGGCTTGGTTTTACATTCTTTGATCAATATGATATGCTGTGGGGTGAAAGTTTTCTCCCCTTTAAGTGCTCTCTCCCTCCTGACAGGTGAAAACATATCGATCATTTCATTCTATTTGCTGCTCCCCTCACCGGCTCTCACCTCTGCAGTCAATAGCACAGGATTGTGAGAGTCTCCTGACCCTCACCTCTCACACACACAGACCCATCACATACACACCCTATCCGTGTAATCTTGTCCCAGCCAAGCTCTAGATCGCCAATTTAATTTTGATTAATTGTACCCGGCTACAGGGTCACGGTGAGATGTTACATTTGTGTGTCCTACATGGGTGTGGATATGTATTTAGGCGGGTGTGCGTGTCAGATGTCAGCTGACCTTGTCAGGTACAGGTCTATGGAATCAAATAAAGATGGGATTTGTGTGTGTGTGTTTTTTTTTTTCCCCTCACAGCAAGGGCAGATTGAAATGTGTCTTTTTCTGAGGTCAGTATAGTTGTGGAACTAAAGACAGAAGACCTTGCCTGGAAGCTACTGCTCTAAATTAGCCTCACTCAGGTTCACTTCTATGTTACGTCTGAGGTGAACCTACATCTCAGTTCCTCTTCACTCTCATCTGTGGGGAGAGTGAGTGATAATTATTCTGTCTCTGACTCACATGGCATGAAAAATGCATAACTCTGGGGGTGAGGCAGCCTGTCATGAGGTTAACTCTTCCTACACTTGGTTTTTATCTTTACACTAGAAATCTACTCTTTTCAGATGTCAGTATTTGGTTTTTGTTTGCTGAGCTAATGTTTGGGTAGACTGTTTGCACTGAACTTTCAGCCCCTGCTAATTATGTTCGACAAAATTACCATTGGTGAACTGACCACCTGGCTGCTTAGTTTTGTCTTTTTATAGAGCCTTATGCATCACTCCACTTGGTTTGTTGCTGTTTAGATTTGTTCTGCATTGTCTTTTTTTTGTTGTACCCTCTTTACACATGGATGTTTTTTGTGGGAATTCAGTCAAGAAATTATATGAATGGGGTCAGAGTCAAAATCGACATGGACATTGAACAAAACAGGACCTAGTTACAGATCAACAAAGCTGAACAAAGCAGGTTCAGCGTCTGTGAACAGAAGCTGAACCTTTACCAAAAAATAATTAGTCTTATGACACCAGCACCTTTTGAGGCAGGTGATTTTACAAGTTTACAAACTGACAACAGGAGGACAACCTAAAGTGAGCAAAGAAGAAAAAATATGTGGAAAATGTAAGTGAATCGGGAATAACAGAGCTGTTAGCCATTTGTGCCTTCATTAAAAAAGAGTGAATTAGCAGCAAACTCAGAGAATGCAGCATAAGCAAAAACAAGACACAAACCCAAGTTTTGAAAATGTGTGTTCCCAAAGCTAGTTATCTATCACCTTGCCATTTTGAGCTATCTTTCCTTCTTTTTTAGTCTTTCTCTCTCCCTCCATCTCTCCTGTCATCAGCGCTCTCCTGACAATCCAAGGCCAATGTGAAGTCTTGAACTGCAGAGGACTTTCTTTCTCAGGCTCTTTCTTCTCTTTTGAAGGAACTTTTTCTCCCCTCTGTTGCCTCTTTCTTTCATTCCACCTCCTGACAAATTGCAGTCTCATCCTCACTCTACACTGCTATCACAGCACAGCTGGACTTTTTCGGGGTCAAACGCAGGTCAGAAGCAAAATAACACTAAGTACATAAAAGTTTGCTTGTATTCATATCCCATTAAGATATTTTTTATGTTAAAGTTCAGGTTGCTTTCTGTCATGTTACTTTGTGTGTATTAGGGTCAGTCAGAGTAGCCGAACTATGCAAGTCAGTATGATTTAAATCCTAATTCATTAAAACAAAACCTTATCTGTGTCCACGTCTGACTCGCCTGGCCGTTTCTTAGAATCTGTGGGCTCGGGGAATCCCGTAGCTTAGGCCCAGTGTCCTCCTTCCGCTGTCTGTGCTGAAACAAACAGGGGAAATCCAACTTAAACAACCTCCCAGTGGTCATAGAGACCCCCCGGCTGGCTCCTGGCCGGGCCCCTGACGCAGGGGCCATGCAGAAAGGACAGTGTCCGGAAGTTCCTGTCAGTTAGTGTCCTCACCATCACCGCCGCCTGACCTTCAACCGACTGCAGCACTTCCTCTAGCCTCATAGATGAGTAAACAACAATGTCCCGTTCATTTGAAGTCCGGCCACAGAGCCAAATGTAATAACATCATTCATGGATTGATGTGATGGTTGAATAACCAACAAAAAAACCCCCCACAAAAACAGACCACAGGTTTTCAGTAGAATTCAAATCCTGAGACTGAGATAGTCACTGCAATACATTGGTTTTGTTTTCTTTTAACAATTTCTGTATTGATGTGGAGGTTTTGCTCATCATCTTGTTGAAAGCTATTGTATTTCCAAGTCTGAACCCCCTTGCAGAGGCAACCATTTTTTGAGCTGAAATATCCTGGTACTTAGCAGAATTCATGATACTATTAGTCTTCATGAGCCCCTGAACCACCAGGCAAAAAAAAAAAAACGTCCTGAAATATCAGTGATCTACCTCCTTATTTCTGTATAGGGAGCTTTTCCTTGTATGCAGTCCTGTTTTTCCAGACTTGTTGATGGCGTACATGACCAAACACATGATGCCAGTTGTAGTTTTAACACTCGGTAAACTTCCGGTGCTGCATTTTGTGAGATGCTCTCAGGAAGAGCTTCTTTCTTACAGTGCTTGCAAACAGCTTGCTATAGTAGAAACATGACAACCACGAGAATCAACTAACCTGTGCCATTCTCAAACTGTGATCTTTGGGTTTTTTCTTTCTCCTTCACCAACTTGTAAGGGATTTTACATGTCTGCAGCCTCATATTTAAACCGCAGGGAAATCAGACATGGCTAAAGGCAACAGAGCTTCTTGGAATGGAGAGCAAATGAGAGAGTTTTTCAAGAATACCATTTGCTAGTTTTACTTAAAATATTCCTTATGGGTGTCAATTTTGACACATTTTTTTTTAGAGAAAATACTCTGAAGGAAAATACAAAAATTCTAGTTTTTTCTATTGTTTGAGTGACTATTTAGAATTATGTGCATTGTTATACAACCTTTTTTTGCAATTCTGGAGGGCACTGTACACACACAGATGCAAAAAAAAAAAAAAAAACAACTTCCCAGCAACAAAACAAACTCAAATATCAACATGCATGCAGGGTCTACACCACACCTTGGCTTTCCCTCCAGGCACGCACATTTGCACGCACTCTGTAAGGGGTTGTTCCCTGCTCGTGCTGAGTGTATATGAACCCCATTAGCACATTCCCAGATAGCAGCCAAGGCCCTCTTATCTTCATCCACCCATTAATTACACTTTGTTCCCCTAAGTGATCTATTTATTCTCCGCCCGCCCCTGCTGCCCACTCTAGACCTATCTCCCCACCTCCCCTCCAAGATAACAGTGCTAATGCGGGGCTAGCGAGGTCAGACTGGCCTGTATGAACTGTGGTCCTGTGCATTAGCCGCTGCTACTAACTCCATTCTGTCTGCCACCCAGCATACATGGGGCCACTCGTAAAATGACCCTAATTGAAGATGGCATCACAGCCAGATTAAGAAACTCTCACACTCTGGAGTGGATATGGCATTTTCACCTGAGAAGCATGGAGGGCTCTTTGGCTGTGAGCAGTCTTGAGGGTGGGAGCCAATGCATGACTATTATTCAATGTGGTAACTGTTAGAGTGTTGGTCAGTGATCGAACCACACTATTTTGTTGGATTAACCATTACTGCTGGAACAGAGATTCACAGTTTACACCTGGGTCTTTCATGCATATATGGATTGGATCCTAATGAGGGTTTACACTTGAAGTCAAATCCATTGCTGGTTAAGTGTATTGAATTCCAGTCACTCTATTGCATGTAATATACAAATTGTCTCATTGCAGTTCTTAAATTAAAAGATGTTTGCAGAATCAGAAATTGCGATTCTGCATGTCTTTTTTTAAAAGGCACCAAATTCTCAGTCTTGGACCCTGTAGAATCCTGGCTTGTGTGGTTGGGAAGGAGGACTCGTGAGACAGGGGACTATTTACAAAGCTTTGTGCTTCTTTTATTTTTAATTTTTCTGTGAGTGCTTTTCAGTGTTCAGAGTTCCGCTCAGCTCTCTCTTTCCGGTTCACGGTATTCCCGACAAACAAGCCTCACATAAGTAAATTTGCCGTGATCGCACACAGGTGAGAATCATCACGCGTTACCTGCCAGTTCAAGCCGCCTCCTCTCTGTCTGCAGCATGCCCTCGCTGCCACAGACCCCATGTTTTCTGATGCATTTTTAAGGGTTTTAGATGGTGTTTAGTAAAACAGGATGTACCGTGTACATTTAAATCTTTTTAATATTTCCACCTCCGTTTTATTTATAAAATTTCTAAACAGATATTACCCAGATATACTAAAGATCGTGCTTCTTGAAAGCAGTTTATCACCCTTTCTTTAGTGGATAATGTCACCTGGATACTGTAGATTTATACATAACTTCTGCTATTATCATAAAGGCTATGATGCTCACACTGAACATCCTTTCAACATACTTAATACTATTTTGACTTTAAAGTGTGAAAAAGTATTGATTTATAACCCCGCTGTCAAGTGTCACCCAGAAGAAGATGGCTTCCCTTTTAAGTCTGGTTCCTCTTAAGTTTTCTGCCTTAGTTCTTCTCAGGGAGTTTTTCCTTGACACTGTCAGTATTGCATTCTTGTTTGGGATCTAAATATAAATCTATATACAAGTTTCTTTCTTAAAAGTCTATTGTTAAAAGTGGTATACAAATAAAAATGTATCGAATTTACACACCACCACCCTCGACTCTGGGACATCTCAAACTTGCATAGAGCCTGTAAATTGGTTTATCGTTGTGACCATTTTTTGTCTCAGCTCAAGGTTGATTCTTTTCGCTCAAGTTTACACACCATCAATATGGATGACACGTGTGCCATGATTCAGTCTGGAGAGCTTGCTTCTGTTCTTGACTCCCACTACTCCTAATGTAAACACACTCGGCCTTCTGCCCTTATTTATGTATTGACCAGCTATGGATTTGTCTTTTCACTCTGCACTCCAATACTCGTCCAACATTCTGTCTCACTTACCAAGGTCTCTGATTTTATGAGGCACATGGAGTACTAGAGTAGCCAAGCTGTAAAGAATTTGTAGAAAATGCCTTGAATCGGGGCAGTTCTTTTGAAGTGCCATGTGTTTGTTCACTTGCTGTTGTGGAGGTGTTAAACATGGACTGTTCTGTATTAATTAAGTGCTATACTTTAGAACGTCTCTCCCAGTGGAGGTTATTAGAGCGTTTCTGGATGGACTTGCCGAGATTTAGTCTCTAACCTTATCTGACATTCGTTCAGAGTTAACGCATTGCGCATTAGAGGTCAGTTAAATGCTAAAAGGGCTGGTAGCCAAAATAGCGAGAGAAGGAAGTGTATGTGATGTGTATTCCATGAGTTTTTGTGCTTGTGCATCTGTTTATCTGTAGGCTTATCTGAAGAAGCCAGACAGTGCCTGTTTCCTTCTATAACCTTCAATGTACGCAATACTGCTCATTATCTTATGCTGTATGCCCAGAGAATTGTTACCATGACATTCAAAGAGTAGTATGTATAGCCTGTGCTGCAACAGCTCTATAAACACAATGCATGATAAGCACAATATAAACAAGTGATAAATATGATTGATTGGTGAGTAAACACTTACAGTAACATCAAAAATGACTAAAAAAAAATCCTTTCTTTAAGTTTGTGGTGGCTTTTATGCTTTTGTCTGCAGTGACAACTTCTTCAAAGAAAGTCTGACACATTTAATCTATGCACGTGCAATTTGTTTTTCAGTTGATCTGCTACATCATTGCTTGTTCTTGACACATTCTATTATGCAGGGCTAAGCTTGTGTGAATTAGCTCGCTCTCAGGCCTATTTCTGAATCGCATTGTACACAGAGACTGACGCTAAGCCTAGTTCATTTGTTATGATGTGATTTTTCCTCGCCTCATTCAAAGATTCATCCTTTGCTGTTTACCTGATAGCTTCAGGGAGCAACAGTTATATTATAAAGAGCTTCTAGTGCTAGACAAGCAGCTGGGCTTTTTAATTGATGCCGGGTTGCTCTGTGTGTGTGTGTGTGTGTACAGTCTCAGGCACTAAAGCAATCTCTGTGCTTTGTGTCTCACCTGAATCTCATTGGACTAACTGCCTAAACATCAGTCACTCTATGAAAAAGCTAGTTCTAGCATCGGGTCTGCCTCATCTGTTTCATAAATATGCTAGCACAATGATGATTAGCCACAGGAGCTTAGGAGCTGTTTGCACTCTGGGCCTCCCCGTCACTTTCATTTGCTTTTCTTCCCGCTTCTCCCAGAGTTATCTATGAGATATGCAGTCATTTGAACAAGGCTAACTTAATCATGCTAACGTGGGCTGAGGCTGTTTGACTTGCCAACAAATTAGCGCTCAAATTAGCCTTGAAATGTTCTGTAATTCTGCAGAATTGTCAGGGATGCAGTTCTTTTTTCCCCCTACTGTGTGTTCATGTGGCTGTGTGACACATGGTATGTAATTGAGGTACTGAAAAAGATGGAATTTGTACCGAGCACTTTAACACTAATATATATTTAAATGACGTTTACCTGCTAAATGTTAATGCTAATGAGTAGCTGTTGTTTGGCCCATCCTTTACCACAGCGTTGTATCCCCTTACCATCTTGTAAAAAAAGCCATTGGCACTAAGAGGGGTATCTGTGTTGTGCAAAGGCATAAGGTGTGATTTTGCCTGGAGCATTTCAGAGTCTCAAATTCTCATATTGGACAAAATGTTCTGTCTGTCACTATCTGGTTACATTATGTATTACATTATAAAGTCTCTATTCTAGCGTCTATACTTACAATCAAGTTAGGCCACTTACAAATAAATAAACTGCAGTTGGCACTGAAGAGACAACTCAGGGATACACTGCCTAATCCTCATGGACACACACTGCTGTAATTTTATGGACACACACTGTTGAAACTTCACAAACACACACTGTCGGAACCTCATGGACACATACTGATGGAACCTCAAGGACACACACTGCTGTAATTTTATGGACACACACTGCTGTAACTTCATGGACACTCACTGGTGGAACCTCATAGACACATGTTGGAACCTCATGAATACTCCCTGTTGAAACCTCAAGGACACTCACTGCTGTAACCTTGTGGACACACACTGCTGTAATCTTACGGACACACACACTGTTGGAACCTCATGGACACACATTTTTGGAACCTCACGGACGCACACTGCTCTAACCTCACGGACACACACTGCTGTAACCTTACAGAAACACATTGCCGTAACCTTACGGACACACACTGCTGTAACCTTATGGATGCACACATTGTTGGGCTCTCAGGGACACCCGAAGTTTCGAACCTCAGAAACATGCACTACTGAAATCTCAAGGTCACACTGTGGAACCCTTAGGGGCCCACACTGCTTGAAACTCAGGGACACACACTGCAGGAACCTCAGGGACACACACTGTTGGAATCTCAGAGACACACACTGCAGGAACCTCAGAGACACACACTGCAGGAACCTCAGGGGCACACACTGCAGGAACCTCAGGGGCACACACTGCAGGAACCTCAGGGGCACACACTATTGGAATCTCAGGAGCACATACTACTGGAACCTCAGGAACACACAATGCTGGAAACTCAGGGACACACAATGCTGGAAACTCAGGGACACACACTGCAGGATCCTCAGGAACACACAATGCTGGAATTTCAGGGCACATTATTTGAACCTCAGGGACATGCTGCATGAATGTCAGGGACACACATTGCTGGAAACTCAGAGACACACACTCCTGGTGCCTCTGGGGTACACTGCTGGAACCTCATGGAAAGACTACAATCACAAGGTCACACTGATGGACACCTCAGGACAAATACAGCTGAAACCTCAGGGACACACTGCTAGAACTTCAGGGACAAATTGCTGGAACCTCCGGGTCATGTTGGACCCTCAGGGACACTCACTGATGGAACCTCAGGAACACATTGCTGTAATCTCAGGGATATGCACTGCCGGAACCTTAAGGTCACACTGTATGACACTCAGGGACACACATTGCTGGAACCTCAGAGACACACAATTGGAACCTCAAACACAGACTGCTGGAACCTCAGTGAGACATACTGCTGGAATCTCAGGGACACATACTGCTGGAACCTCAGAGACACATTGCTGGAAACTCAGGAACACACACTGATGGAATCTCAGGGACACATTGTTGGAAACTCAGGAACACACCCTGCTGGAATTTCAAGGTCTCTCTGCTGGAACCTCACAGACACACACTACTGGAACCTCAAAGTCACATTGTTTGATGTTCAAGACATACACTGGAATCTCAGGAACACAACACTTTTGGAACCTCAGGGACATACAATGCAGGATCCACAGGGACACACTCTGCTGGAACCTCAGGGACACACTGCTGGAATCTCAGGGACACGCACTGCTAAAACCTTAGGGTCACACTATTGGTCCCTCAAGAACAGACACTGCTGGAATGTCAGGGACACACACTGCTGATACTTCAGGGTCACATTGTTAGACCCTCAGGGACACACACACTGCTGGAACCTCAAGGACACACATTGCTGGAACTTCAGGGTCACAATGTTAAACTCTCAGGGAGACGCACACTACTGGAACCTCAGGGACACTCACAGCTGGAACCTCAAGGTCACACTGTTTGATACTCAAGGACACACTGCTGGAATCTCAGGGACACACTTTTGGAACCTCAGGGACACACACACTGATGGAACCTCAGGGACACACACACTGATGGAATCTCAGGGACACACACACTGATGGAATCTCAGGGACAGATTCTGCAGGAACGTCAAGGACACACACTACTGGAACCTCAAGGTCACACTGTTTGATGCTCAAGGACACACACTGCTGGCAACTCAGGGACACACACTGTTGGAATCTCAGGGACACACCCTTCTGGAATCTCAGGAACACACTGTTGGACTCTCAGGGACACACACTGCTGGAACATCAGGGATACATGCTGCTGGACTGTACTCAATTACTGTTATAGAATCCAGAATGTGAAGTGCTGACTTTAACATGGTCTCTCTGTAAAATGTTTGAAACTCATTAATCTTTCTAATTTATGGTTGTGTAATGAGTTCTGCCTCTGTTTGCTTCAAGAACAATAATAATTAAAGTAATTAAAAGAGGCGGAGAGGGGGGAACATCACCACACATCCTTCCTCTCATGGACAAGTGTTGCATTCATGTGTTTATGGATTTCCTGCTTTGTATCTGTGTGTATGTTTTTTCATACATTAATTTAATTGCACAGAATACAAACATGACAGGCTTTTGTCACAACAGTAATAATTGTAATAAGTGCTCCTGGCATTGGCAGTGAAGTGAGAAGCAGCACAGGGGAAGGACTTTGTGTGTGTATGTGTGTGTATGTGTGTGTGTGTGTGTGTGTGTGTGTGTGTGTGTATGTGTGGATGGTGGAGGGTGTTAACAGAATAAATATATTTGATTAATTGATTTGAAGCTTTACATTCTTTATTACCAAGCTGCGTGTAATATCCAGTGTATGATAACATTGGCACCTGTTCTCACCTCATTAGTCCTCAGAACAAATACTCTCAGATCCCCTTTTCCATGTCCAAGGCATGCAATGGAGAAAACGCCACACTGCCAGGGCATCACAGAGCGCTGCTGTCAGAAATTCAACTCGAACACTTGAACTATGCTGTGGTGTCTTTGTCCTCATGTCCCCTTATGGACCATGTGACTGGAGCTGCATGATCCAGCTGAGCTCCTTATGGAGTAATGTCCCAAGAGTGTACGCCTTTCATAGCTCATCCACAAGTGTTGTAGCTTTAATATGATTCATCATAGTTATAATGTTGTAGCCCAAACTTTATTTTTATTTCAGTTAATGTGAATCCAAATTAATATTAATTGTGCTAGTTTTCCTTACTTTGCTTATAACATTACATATTTTCCTTTTTACATTTGGGTGTTTCTATAATTATCAAAATCAGAGATACCATTATTTTGCAACAGCAGTGTAATTATGGCATATCAAAATGCCCCCTAATGAGAGCCAACAGTTTTGAAAATTAAATGAAGTATGCCAGTCGTGTTTAATCAATTAAGAGACAGGTTTGAATGGCATGCTACAGATGGAGGCTAATTACAGTCAGCAGATTTTGATTTTTTTTTTTGTCTGGCTTGAAGTCGTACTTGCAAGAGTGCTGTTACTGTTGCTTTACCTCATAGGCAGCTAATACCTTATCTTCAGTCAGGATTATCATTTGTTTAATTGTGATATTTGGTAGTGGAATTGTGGAATCCACACATTGCTGAAACCTCAGGGACACACTGCTGGAACATCAGGGACACACACTGCTGGAACATCAGGGACACACACTGCTGTAACCTCAGAGACACACACTGCTGGAAGCTCAGAGACACACACTGCTGGAAGCTCAGAGACACACACTGCTGGAAGCTCAGAGACACACACTGCTGTAACCTCAGGGACACACACTGCTGTAACCTCAGAGACACACACTGCTGGAAGCTCAGAGACACACACTGCTGTAACCTCAGGGACACACTGCTGGAAGCTCAGAGACACACACTGCTGGAAGCTCAGAGACACACACTGCTGGAAGCTCAGAGACACACGCTGCTGGAAGCTCAGAGACACACGCTGCTGGAAGCTCAGAGACACACACTGCTGGAAGCTCAGAGACACACACTGCCGGAAGCTCAGAGACACACTGCTGGAAGCTCAGAGACAAACATTCCTGGAAGCTCAGAGAGACACACTGCTGGAACATCAGACACACTGCTGGAAGCTGAGGGACACATTGTTGGACCCTCAGACACACACTGCTGTAACCTCAGGGACACACACTGCTGGAAGCTGAGGGACACATTGTTGGTCCCTCACACACACACTGCTAGAAACACCAGAATGTGAAGTGCTAACTTTAACATGGTCTCTCTGTAAAAATGTTTGAAACTCATTAATCTTCCTAATTTATGGTTGTGTAATGAGTTCTGCCTCTGTTTTCTCCAAGAACAATAATAATTAAAGTAATTAAAAGAGGCAAAGGGGATGGGGGACATCACCACACATCCTTCCTCTCATGGACAAGTGTTGTATTCGTGTTGTAGGAGCTTGTGTTTATGGATTTCCTGCTTTGTATCTGTGACTGTGTGTATGTTTTTTCGTACATTAATTTACAGAATGCAAACAAGGCAGGCTTCTGTCATAACAGTAATAATTGTAATAAGTGCTCCTGGCATTGGCAATGAAGAGAGAAGCAGCATAGGAAGGTTTTTTTGTGTGTGTTTAAAGGAATTGATTTGTCATCTTATGATTCATAACGTAATGTTCTTTATTGCCAAGTTGTGTGTTAGTGCGATGCGGGATAACATTGGCACCTGTTCTCACCTCATTAGTCCTCAGGACAAATTCAGATCGGATCCCCTTTTTCATGTCCAAGGCATGCAATGGAGAAAATATCTAAATGCCAGGGCATCACAGAGCGCTGCTGTTGGAAATTCAACTCGGACACTAACAGGAACACTGACAGCAGCTATGCTGTGGTGTCTTTGTCCTCATGTCCCCTTATGGACCATGTTACTGGAGCTGCTTGATCCAGCTGAGCTCCTTATGGAGTAATGTCCTGATGCTGTACAACTTTCATAGCTCATCCGCAAGTGTCGTAGACCTTTTTATATAATGTGAGGACAAATAAGCATTTATGGTACAAGATTTCTATACATTGGCTATAGTGTTAAAAGAATGAAGCAAGACATAATGAAACACCCAGGACACAATGCAATCTTTGTTCATTTTTATTATGTTTTTTTATGATGTTATGTTTACATTATTTTTTTGGAATCAAAGATACCATTATTTTGCAACAATGGTATAATTATGGCATATCAAAATGCCCCCTAATGAGAGCCAACAGTTTTGAAAATTAAATGAAAGTCGTGTTTCATCTATTAAGAGACAGGTTTGATTGGCATGCTACAGATGGAGACTAATTACAGTCAGCACATTTTTCTATTTTCTGTCTGGCTTGGAGTTTTACTTGTCATTTGATAGTTTACCTTCAGTCAAGATTGTCATTTGATTGTGTGATATTTTTGGTAGTGTAATTATAGCTATAACTACAAATACACACTGTTTCTATGTGTTATCTTTGTTTTATGTTTACACATTTGAATCCTTTTTCCTGGCTACTCTTTAACATAAATAATGTTTAAGAGTAATAAACACAAATAATGGATGCCAAATTCTATTCAGTTCTATTCAGTTATTAGTGAACAAGCTTCCAGTGGAAAAAAAAAAAGTTTAGTTAAATGTAACATGCAAGTCCTTCATTTTTCAAACATTAATCTCCTGTGTAAGTGCAGCTTACTTTATTAAATAAACAGAGAATAGTCTAAGTCTAATCAAATAACATGTTTTGACATCATTTTCCTGGATTACTGATAGGGTAGATGAGCTTTACTGATTTAAATCCTTATAATCCTCCCCTCAGTTACTTCATAATAATTTTTTAAAATTTGATTTATACTTATGAGCATGAAATTTATCATTTATATCCTCCAACAGCTGACAGGTTATGAAAAAATCCGCCTGAAAAACAGATTTCCTGGACAATTACAGAGAGATGGTCATCTTTCTTTCTCTGAGACAGACGCCAGTCTTTCCATAGAAACATGATAATCCATGGCTGCATCTTTTAATAGTATAGTATTAATTTAGTTCGTCTCTTGACTGCACCAGGGTGTCTTTGTCCTTGCCTTTTCAGTGCCTAAATGAGCAAGTGTAATCCACACATACACTACTTACATTTGATACAACTTGGCAATTTAGAGATAGCACGGTAGTGTAATAAAAGCCTATTACTGAAGCATACTCTTAAGCCAGTGTACGAGGTGATGTCACCGGAGAGGGCGGAGCACCCACAGGGTCGCTGAAGGGACCTGGATCATTTGCATATCTGCTTGGAGACACACTGTTACTGACCCCATAGCCAGGATTAGTGTGAGAGGCTTTCACTGCTCACGAGTTCATCGCTGGTTCAAGGTAACAGAAAGCAAGCCCTCGCCATTGATAACTCCTGAAGGGGAGAGAGGGTGAGAGAAAGAGAAGTAAGGACTGGTTAGAGGGGAAGGAAGAACAATTGGAGGCTGTGTGCTTTAAATTGGGTATAAATTATTAGTAAGAGCAGTGGAGGCGATGTCTTCTTCTCCAGTGGTGTGTTGTGCCAGGACCTACACAGGTAAAGAGATTGTTTGGGCAGGAGTTATTGACTCGCTGATTGCCAGTTTCGTAAACTTGACCTGAGGCACTGATCACTCGCCAAGCTAGAAAAAAACGATACACACACACACACCTTTCCCATCTCGCCACAGCTATCTTCATCAATACTAGTCAGACAAAGGTCAATCTAATAAACATGGAGGTCAGTATTGTGGCCATTTGAGAACTCTTTTGGCATGAGCCTTAAAGGTGCTTTTTAATTGTATCCCTGCGGGCAGGTAATGCTGTTGTAATGCAGAGGAAAGAATAACAACTGGACAAGAAAAATATATCTAGCCTGTCCTCATATATTACATGCAGAGAACTCTTGGAGAGAAAGCTGCTGTTGCAGTGTGAAAAATCACTGGTATTGGAGAAAGTGTGCTCAATCACATGATGTAAATAAGAATTATTAAAATACATCACAAACTGCTGAAATTACAACAAACACCCTGACAGATCGCTCATTTTCAGAGAGAAAATGATGACTCCTAAAGACCTAGCTTGCTGTTCTTCATAGTGATTCACACAGTGAAGAGGTACCTTAAGGACTTGAGGTATACATGTCACTCCTCCAGAGCCCAGTGACCTGAACATGGGAATTCTTTAACCTGCCGCGAAAGGCAGAAACTGAGCCTTTCTGTGGATGAGTTGATAGCTGTGCCTTAGTCACTGGAGAGAACACTCAATCCTCCTCCGCTGGTGGTCACTGCTTCCATTGTTCACCACGGCGCATACATCTTAATAAGTGGAAAAGCCAGAAAGGGGATATATAGAACATGATACAGCACAGGCTCTTGTGTAGTACTTCCAGTAGCTGGAGCCAAAATCTGATAAATCTCTAAAAAACCAACATGAAATCAGGTATAATAATATGCAGTGCAGATACAAGTGTTCTGTAGCAGCGTTTGATTGTTTAATTGACTGATTGACATGCCTATAAAGAAGCTTGAGTTGAAGTCGAGCTGTACATTGAACAAAATTTCACCTCAAAGTTTGCAGAAGTCTTAGATCATTTTTCAGTTAGTTAATTACTTATGACTGTTATTTATCTGCAGTGTACATTACTGTTTGTAAATCACTATGTAATGTGTGACATGAATGTCTTGTCTTTTCCGAAAAAAGGGACTTGATATCTTGTTAAATGGCTTGAAGCACAAAAGCTCCCCAGCTGTGTTTGTTACATTTTAATACTACTAATAATTCAACTTAATAAAGCATTGATTAACTCAGTAATGTATTCAATTAGTAATACTTAACAAATACATTAGTGCCTTTGTATAATACTGGAATGAGGTTTGAAAACATTTTAAAATTTCAAGGTTTTGTAGAGCAGTAGCCTACCAAACTTTTTTTTCTTTTTTCTTTTTTTTTTGTAAAATGTCATATGAAAGGTTACAAAGGTTAAGGAAAGGGACATTGGTGGGTTTAGTATTTGCAACTTTTTAAAATCAAGTGAAATCCTGCTGAACTCATTTGAATGTGTACTAATTTTTCACAAAATTAGATCCATCAAAAACATGATGTTCAACTGTAAACATAATTTGAAAAATTCAGAACAAAATGAAATACCAAGGATAGAAATGTATTCAAATTGTTGCTTAGCATCTGGCAAAGTCATCTGGAGTCTAAGCTAATGTTTTGACTTGAGAAGATTTATTAAAGAAATGGTATTGCAGAGCAATTGAAGCCAAGACACACAAGACACAAAGTTTAGCCAGAGGCAAAACATTTTAGGTAGCAGCGAGTATAAAATGTGAGCTTTTTGCTCCACAAATGCACCACAGAAGAAGTACAAGGCTACGGGTTTCTGAGTGGCAAGTGACACCTTTGGGTGGGTATCACCGTTGATATTAGAGGATCTGGTGAAAATCAATGGAATCATAAATGCATGAGCAGATTTTGATTCGTACTGCTATACCTTTACAAAAATAATAATAACTCTATCACACTGCAGTTATGATTAAGACTACAGATGGGACAATTTCATTCAAAGGGATGTTAGAAGAATCCTCAAAGAACACAAGTCTTGACTTTTTCTAATCACATACATGTGGTTGTTTTTCAGATAATTAGCTTTAGGTGACTATCAAGTGGGTTAGGACTTCTGTATAGTACTGTTTATGTTATTACATAAACAATGCATTGTTCACTATAATCTATATGTGCATGTGTTTACAGGCACTGAGAGACACGAGCTGACCTCATGGAATAGCTTCAAGTCCATCTTTCGATTCTTCAATGAACATCTCCAGGCACAAATGGAGGAGGACAGGGACGAGGGCAAAGTGGAGGAGCAGAAGGAGGAGCAAAAAGAAGAGCAGAGGGAGGAGCTGAAGGAGGAGCAGAAGGAGGAAGAGGAAGATGCTTCTACCACAGTGACTACACAAAAATGTGCCAAACATGAGGATTTATAGAAAACTGGAATAGCATCAGACCTTCTTGGTTAGGCTGCTCTATCTTGAATATTTTCGCTTTTAATGCTTTTAAAGGGTAGTCCTACAGTAGGCACCTCCTCCTATATTGTCTGATGCCTTAGAGTTGGGGGTCGGCTTGTATACATCAGAATAGCGTTTTGCATTACACAACTATCAAAGCAATATATACTGCTTGTGCCTCCCCCTAGGCTGTTGTGTCGGTTTAGTGGCCATATTAAGACTGTCAGGCGACACTACAGTGTACCTCTAAGTTTCCTGATGTCGTTCTAAACTCACATAATGTGAGCACACACACACACAGGTTTAACCCACAGGTCATTTAGCCCACTTTAACCCTGAACAGCTCTGATTTTTCTATTCAGTTTTTCCCAGTTTTACATTGATAAGGGTGCTGGCATGCCTAAGAAATTTTCTTCCTTTACATTCTGGACTCATAGGCATTAGCACTACAGCACCAAAGGAATACAGCGTAGATAGTTGCTTTTGAAAGTACACATTAGATGCAGGTTTTTTTCCTCGCCACCTGCCTCTGAAAGAAGCGAATACTGAATACCAGGTAATAATTTGCGTAAGTTCCTTACAATTCATACCCACATAATCAAGGTGAAACATATTTCATCTAAAATTACTTCAAACCACATATCAAGAATGATTTTTAGCCATAGCTTCTTTTAAAATACTTTGGAAGTTTTGGAATATCTGACTTTTCCCAAGTGCTAGCAAGAGGAGGGTTAATAATTTGTAAATTATAAAATAATTTCCTTTAAATATTTGCCTTTTAAATGTGACATGCCTTTTTCATACACGCCTGGTAAGACTCACAATTTAACACCACACTGACGTCCGCTGCTTTTGCTAAAGCACATAATGTCACTTTCTTAACATAAACAAAAGACCAACAGAACAATGTGGTATTCGTCAAGGCTTAAGCTGTCGCTCAGACATGACGGCACGTCATCCTGCTTTAACTAAAACTTTGCCACATTTTTATCTTTGAAGATGGACTATTTGAATATTTGTAAGCACAATTTGCATATTTCAACAAATTTGACCAATTTAACCAACTTTTAGCTAAAATAAATGAGTGATGTGGGAATGTACTGAGAAATGCACTAAATCTATCAACATTTTAAAACCTAAACTGCTTTTAGGGTTTTGTCTGCACCATTATTAGGCTAGTATTAAATTGCAAGTGGTTGTGTATTGCAGCTAAATTGGAAAGTAAAAGCTTTGGAATTTGAATACTGCTGCCTTAAAATAAACAAGACACTTCTTTTTCTTTTCTTTTTCTTTTCTTTTCCTTTCCTAATACATTCAACTAAGCCATCAGTTGATTATAGGCAAGAAGTGCAACCTTAAACCAAAATCAGAATCTATGTTTCATATGTAAGTCATGAATCTTAGCCATTCTTATTTTTAATCTAGTGATTTCTACCTTTTGTGAAATCCTGTTTACTTTCAATGGACACACGGTTTATAAAAAAAAAATAGTTTGACTTTTTATTCATCTTGTAAAATGTTTTTTTTTTTAATGCGTTTCTCTTGTCTTTTTTTTAATCACTAAAGTGAATGGAAGTAGTTTTCAAATCGTTGTCCAAGTGTAATTTATAAACGTCATTTCCGCCTTTTTTTCCGTTTGTCTATCATAGAGATTGGGGTCACTTTTTACCAACTTATTTTCTCTTAATTTTTATCTACCTGCAACAAATTGCCTTTGCAAAATAAACGCTTTTTAACAATACAGTGTGATATAAGCTTGCATTTGTTGTACAGTATTGTTCAGTGGTTTGGTCCACCAGCTGTAGATTTAATTTTTTAATTTTTTTTTTTTTGTTTGTTTTTGAGTCCTTTTAAAACCTGCAGAATCAAAACAAGTGAAGGTTTCCCGCCTGCTTTTAGAAATGTAACCTTGACTGGTTTAAACTTCCCGCGTGGTAACTTAGTGAACAGTGTGTGAGAAGAGTACAGTACAGTACCATTTTGGGGACATGGCCTACAATCTTAAACACTCAGTGTAGGTGGCACATTGGTAAGATATGCTGATTAAAGTGGCTGTATGTGGTTTGGGACAGAACCCCCAGTCTAACCGTATAGACTGAAACCCTAAAGACGCACCGGCGCAGCTTTTCTTCTTATCGTGAAGGCTTGCTTTCAGCCCAGGTAGTAGCCGGGTTAGAGTTCAGCTCTTCGGGGGAAGGGGGATAAAGATCTGCAGAGCTCGATAAAAGCTCGAAGCTCCGGTGGCTCGCCGAGTTCCCAAAGAAGCTGAGTGTGAGCGGCTAGCCGAGCTGCTCATCTCGCGTTAACGCAGCTGCGCAACTCGATCGCGAAAGGGGAGCCGCGTCTCCACAATGAGGCCAATGTTAAGCAAAAGAAGTGTCAGTCAAAAGACTGCTGCGTATCAGATGAAGCCTCAAATCAACAAGTTTCCTCCAATAACATACAGGCCGCTTTTGCGCCTAAAGGCACATGGTAGCCTATAGGATCCAGCCAAAGTCACTGGCAAACTCTCCTTTGGTTTTTTTTTTTTTTTTTTTTTTTTTTTTTTTTTTTTTTTAAATGTGTGCAATTAAAATTAATTATTACGGTCTAAAGTCAAACGTCCACTTTTTGGTCCAAAATTTCTTGCAGTGTTTTCAACCTGATGGATTAATCTCTTTTAGACTCTGTGTAATGATGAATGGAGGGTAATTACTATCAGTAAAATGTCTCTCAGCTAGTCAGCCATACACATTAGGTCGATGTGTGGTCAGGAGAAACATTTCTGGTCCTGAGTGAGCCTAGTGAATCTGTACAGAGGTGTAAAGTTGTGAAGACAGAAACAGAAACGCAGCTGATTCTTTTAGGACTCCGGATTGAACGTGTGCGTCATTGCGCACTCAAATATTCGCACAAAGTCTGACTGATAGTTTCACCATTGTCATGCTCTTTTAGACCAGGAACTTGTATTCTTCCCCAAAGTTGCCGAGCTCTTGGAGAAGTTGGAATGTGTCTCCTGCGCTCCGTGTCCTCCTGAGCACTTCAGCAGATCTCTCCGATCTCTATTTGCATAATTATATGCTCACTTCTGAAGGGAATCTAACCCTTACATTTCACGGGTCAACAAACTGCAACAATCAATGTTTTATTGTGTCTGAAATAAAAGAAAATCTAAAACTCTCTCTCTCTCTCTCTCACTCACTCACTCTTATTCTAGAGAAGCACTTTGTTCACAACAGCTAATGAAGAACTTCCGTCTGAAACACTATATTTCTTAAGAAAACTCATGTACTACTCTATCTATCTATCTATCTATCTATCTATCTATCTATCTATCTATCTATCTATCTATCTATCTATTACTTCTCTCACACACTCCTTTTGATGAATGGTTATTAGTAATTGCATATAGCACATGGTCATCACAAGCCTGCTCTTCTTTAATGTGTCATAACGACCTTAGTTTTGTGTGTGTGTGTGTGTGTGTGTGTGTGTGTGTGTACGTACTGGGGGTGATGCCAGTATTGGACAGCAGCTGCTGGCACAGAGAGTCGTTTTATGTCGCTTTAATGGTAGCTTTTAGGCTGCGCTACTATGGACCATGCCGCCCTTTCAATTACCTCCTGCCTGATAGTGCAGCTCGTAAAGAGCCCATAGTAAAAGCCTGGCACTGAAATCAAATACATTTGGGGAGAGATTTGGAGCGCAAAGAAAACTTCTTCCCGTCTAGGTAATGTGAAGATATGATGGGAGATTACAATGGAGGGAAAAGTGCAGGAGATGGGGAGAGATTGTTCTGTGAGACCGTTATTAACATTATAGCCTTCGAGGTGTTCTCAGATGAAATATAGACCAGACTGCAATAGCCTATAGCAGCTCTGTGTGTTTTTTCATTACCTGCTCTACGAATCTCTCACGAATAAATAAATACCTGTGAGGATGCATCGGAAAAACAAACCAGTTTACCCGTTTAGTTTGACGTTGATGAACGGACTGAGATATTCAACAATATGAGTCTTCATAACACACAAAATTATAGTGTGGGTCAGCGATTAATGTCAGCAATTCGGCTGGTAGCATGAATCGCAGATCACTGAGGCACTGGGAGATGTGTTCAACTCGTCATTTATGTAATGTAAAAACAGCTTGGGGAAATAGAGCACAGTGAGGATATACAGGCATATATATATATATATATATAAACACTGTAGTGGAAATATTGTAACATTATAACACAAGGTTAGCTTATTAATTTACCAATTACTACAACTTTTCTTCTTTGCTCCAGACTTACTCTAGACATTTTTCACACAAAAAACAGCACTCTAAAGAAAAATGTTCCTAGAAAGTGTCAACATTTTTCTTTTTTTTTTTTTAGGTTTTGAACCTTACTAGCTTAACTAGTATGTGTCTTTCACCTAACTTTTACATAGCAAAGTGCACCTAGTGAACTTTAATACTTTAATTTAGCTTAAGGTCCAATTAGTGAAGTGAAGTGACTTGTGCACTTAATGAAATTATGCAATTATGCACTTAATGAAAGTTTTCAACTAAAATTATTTTCATTTATAAAATACAAAAACATTTTTAATGTTGTTATTGGTGGTAGTGGTATTTTGGGCTTCGAAATGTTCATAATAATAATAATAATAATAATAATAATAATAATAATAATAATAATATGAACATGAATTGGGTAATTTAATAATAATAATAATAGTAATAATAATAGGTACATATACAGAACGCCATTTTTTCTAGGCCTGTGGAGAACAGTTACAGTAGGTACACTAGTTATTAGGCCACAGACCACAGCACAACGACCACAGGCCTGTTCTCTGCTACATTTTTTGCTGGCGCCTGTAAAAGTCCATTTGCGCTTTTGTTCGCCATATATACCTTAAAGGTCGAGCACAAGGAGTCTCAGCTCTAAAAGGACTCGAGGTCGCAGAGTAACCGGAGCATTACAAGCTGTCATTTTACAGTAAGGATGGAATTGCCACGTTGGGTGCCAAGCGGGCGACCCAGGCTGAGGACACGATAAAAACCTGATCCTTTCCAAACAACAAGAGGCCCTTTCAAATGAAACCAGATTAGGGCGCTCTAAAACCCTTACAGGACCCTGCTTTCTCTATTCGCCCTGTGATGTTGCGCTAGAATAACAGATGACGTGATAGGCCATAATAAGTCCTAGTCTAGTCGATCACTGGGTGTGTGTGTGTGTGTGTGTGTTTCTGTGACGATTTATTGACTGTGAGGGAGGGGGATCAACCTGCTTCTCACTCACACATTATAGATGAGTCTCATCAAGCCTAACGGGCTCGTCGGAGCCTAACCACATTGGTGCAGCTCCCACCTGAGCAGCGGACGCGTTATTGTCTCGCCCGCGCATGCTCATTAAGAGACGCCCCAAAAGACGAAGCTCCAAATTAAGTTGTTACCATCCAATGGACCCAAATTAGCGAGGCCGCGGAGGTGCAGGCCAGAAGAACTGCTTTAAAAATGCCATGAGGTGACCACCGAGCAAGACTGATGATGATGATGATGATGATGATGAATGTATAGGATCCATCATCATGTTGTTAGTAGACCACTGCTTGTCCTTCTTCATTTACTTTATTGTGATCAGATTCATCTTCTTCTAGCTTCTAAAGACTCTTTCACCCTCATCCGCTTTTTAAAAAGGCGTTCTGAAGAGGATGCCTCTGTTTTTCACTTCTCCCTAACAACCGTCTCCATGCCCCTGCTTACAGTCTCCATGTCTCCGTCTCCTCCTCCCTCTTCTTCTTTTTCTTCTTCTTCTTCTTCTTCTTCTTCTTCTTCTTCTTCTTCTTCTGACTCAGCGCGAAGATGAAAAGCGGCAGCAGACGCAGCGCGTGACTTTTGGCGGGAGAGACGCGCGTTAAGGGCCGCTTCCCACCTGCGTGAAGGCGTTGCGGGGAATCAGTGATTTCCTCTAAACAAACCTGTCATTCAGTGAATCAAGCGCCAGTGTTTCCATCGCGCGACCGGAATAGCATTGCATAGGCTCTGGAGTCATTTCTAAATATTTAGCACGAACTCCTTATTTTGGAGAATAGAATAGAAACGGAACAAAATATGTAAGTGTTCCCACAATTATACAGGGCTAATCATTTCTGCTGCTCGGGAAAGCTTTAAGCCATGGTCAAAACTAAATCAACTAACATGCTAAGCTTTGTAGTTTTTGCAGACAGCATTAACATGAATTTATACACAAATTCGATTTCAGATAATCGAAATAAAACTTCTGATAGGATATTTTACGGTAGTTTGATTGTAATTTACCTGCAACTGAAGTAAACTAGTTTGAAAACGTTCCTTTGTAATAATTAAAACTGTTTAAATTATTTTCACTGATAAATGTAAACTTTCCTATTGCATAATATTTACAATCTAATTTTGCTCATATGTAAGAAAAACAGTTTCTTTAGCAACCAACTATTTCTATAGTGATAGATATTTTTAAACCCGAACAAATCTAAACTTTAGATTTGTCCAAACAAACAAACAAATAAATAAATAAAACTGTACATTTAAATCCACACTAATGCCCAGTAGTAGTCTATGAGATGTACTTTTAATCTTCTTTTGTGTGGTGTCCATTTTGAAACAACCTCATTGAACAGAAAAAATTGTATTTGCGCTTCACTCGTCTTTTCAGACAAAAGCCTCTGCAAATAAATAAATGAATAGACGGAGTTTGACCAAAGGAAAGAAAACAACCCACATGTTATTTTCATGCAGGACTTTCCATTTAATTAGCCTAACCTGCAGGTATTGATGTTAGCAGTGTCTATAATGATGGTGTAATTTATTTTCTATATTGTTTTCTCCTCTTTTTTTCCCGTGATCCATGTGTTTATTAATTCTTTTAATAAGACTTGCTTTTTGTAACTCTTTAACCTCATGTTACTGATCACTGATCCATGCCATCGCTTTAAAATGTGTAGAAATACAGATGTAACATAAAAACATCTAATGGTATTTGGGAGTAGAAATATGAGACAGAGAGCGTATAATAGCTTTACCTTTTTTCACGTGTAAATATTTATTTCACCTTGCTACTCCAGGGGAAAAACCCAGAACGTCATCTTGGGAGTATAAATATGATTCCTAACCATGTTTTCATGTTCATTAGAGGAGACATTTAGTAAAAGGTAAAAATGGGTCAGAACAGAACAGATGGATTAAACATACTGTATGTAGTCAGTATAATTAGATCCTTAAGGTGACGTCACTTAGGGGATGGAAATACTGCGGTATGTAGAAGTAGTGCAGCGTGCTGAAGAGCGATACTGCTGCAGTCATTCCCCATCACCTGAGCTATGTCACACTGCCTTTTCCGCCTCTTAGGCGCGTGGGCGCTTACACAGCGTGACAGGTGTGTGTGTGTGTGTGTGCTTGGAGCAGCGCACTGTCAGGCTACCTTGTTAAAGGTTGTAAACTGTTGGCAGTCTCCAGATACTGGCGATGGCGGCGATTTGAAACTTGTCCTGTCTAATTTGACAAGAGCATCCGGGCACCTGAGCGCAGGACCATGGACAGCGGTGTGTGTGTGTGTGTGTGTGTGACCCTGAGCTCGCCCCTGCCTCGCGATCGCGTTACATCTGACTGAGACCCACACAGGCCCGAGCGCGTGAAGGAGTGAGTGAGTGAGTGAGAGAGAGGGAGTGTGTGTGTGTGTGTGTGTGTGAGGGAGAGTGAGAGAGAGAGAGAGAGAGAGAGAGAGAGGGAGTGAGGAGGTGAGAGAGTAAATGACAGAGTGAGAGAATGAGTGAAATAGCAATGGATTTGTGTAAATGACAAAACAGTGGTTACCCTACTCTCTCTCTCTCTCTCTCTCTCACACACACACACACACACACACACACACACACACACAGGAATTACGTTTACATTTAATCTGGAGTAACCGTGTGCGCAAAGTTGCCTTGGGAGCCATATCAGCGCTTTAAGGGCTTCAGGGCTGCGGAGGAGAAAAGGAGGATTTGGTGGTGAGGGAAAACTGTTTGATGGCTCTCTACAGCTTCGAGACAGCTTGTTAATTAAAACCCCAAGAGATGAGTTTGTGCAGCCAGCGTCCATATAAGAACATCACTAACTATCCTGACAGCAAGCAACTTCACAGGCCTGCGTGTAAAAGGCAGTGATTCCGGCTGAGATTCCGGCTGAGATTCAGGCAGTGATTCAGGCAGTGATTCAGGCTCTCTACTCCCAGGTCTCTCTCATTTTCACGCTAGAGGACATTTCTTAAGCCCTGCAGTAGTAAATGTCCTATTTGTATTTTGTAAGGCCGAAAGTTCAATTAACTCAATTAAACAGAAGGACGCAGTTCAATGATTCAAAATCTAATTTACAAATTCATTAATATCGGGATCATTACTTCTGTAGTTTCTATTAACACTTGATTAAGGAAATAAAGAGTACTGTAATGGAAGCGATGTTTCTTTCAGGCGGCTTGGTTATATACATTTCATAAAAAAACAACTGTTACCTAAGTGACTAATAAAACTCGGAGATATGAACGACCAAACAAAACCAAACTAACCGAGAAAAAAAAAATCTCGACTGATTTATTTATTTATTTTATTAATTTTTTTTTTTTTTTTTTTTTGGGGAAAATCAACACGCTATAAGCACAGTCCAGAAACTGCGCTTCCCAAGAACTAATTCAAGAAATAAGTTTCAATAATATAAAAATCCCAGTCGTTAAAGAATCAAATAATTGTATGGTTAGAGCATATTAATGTTATAATCTTTAGTAAATGCATTTTATTTTTTTTTCCTTTGTTCACTGTAGGAATGAAAGACTTAAGTTGGGATACACTGGTGCAGGTGGAGAAATCCCTTATAGGATCACCTGGAGTGAGAAAACACACACACACACACACACGCACGCACACACACACACACACACTCACACACATTCCATTATAGAGTTGACGAGAACTAAACAGGGGAGGAAAAGACCAAACACTGCCAAAACAACACTTTTTACACGTCATTCACAGCATTTATTCTTTCTAGCATTTCATTAAGTCATATAGTTTTGCATCTACAGAGATAAAATTATATTTTGCTCAAATTGACAGCTATGAGTTTATTTATTTAAATGGAAAATGAACAAAAAAAATGCCATTGACACACTTAACGGCATGAATTATAATTACTAGATTAGGTTAGATTAGATTATTAGATTAAAATCACCAAGTCAGAATAAAATATAATGAACTTCTATGATAAATTTAAAAAGTAAGAAAGAAGAAGAAGAAGAAGAAAAAAGGAAAATCATGCTTTAATGAACATGTATGGTCAGTTATATTATGTAGTATAATTCATCATTTTAGGAAACATTGTTTATGGATATAATAGTCTACATGATGTTTATTTTGCCCCAGTTTTCTACACCTAGTTAAAAATGACACTTCTGGTGGACGGTGAGCTTCTCTTTGCTCTGTTTTCTGTAAGAGCTGTGGAAATGTGATTGGAGTGGAGCAGCTGATGGTTCTCTCCGCTGTCTGCTCGAACATTTAAAAGACATCTTTAAATGTTCACCACGTCTTAGCACATTCATCAACGTCAAAATGTGGCCGAGCCTCTATTTAGAGAAAGTGTAAGTGCAGCAATATATCTTCACTGCGCTCAAAGCACACAATGCGTTTTTACAACGCGTGAATATGCCTCCTTATTTCCGCACTGCTTTATAACATGTAATGATATATACACTCTCAAACAAAGCAGGCATTATTGCAAAAAAAAAAAAAAAAAATCCGTTTTAGTTCTTTTCCCTGAGAAACTATTCGATGCCGATTTAAAAATAAATAAATAAATAAATAAACAAACAAACAAACAAACAAATAAATAAATAAAGATAGAAATATTGAGTGCTCATCATTCGTTCAGAAGGAAATCTCTCTATAATATAGTTGCATAAACATTTACTTGGAAAACTTTTTTTTTTTTAAATGCAATATATTACCCGAATCTGTGCTGAAACAATCTAGCTCAGTGTTTGAAACAGAAAGCAGCCTGTTCCTAAAACTATTAAACCATCTACAGAGTGCTTTAAAACACTGAGCAGAACTTAGCTTCATTTCTGATCATATAAACTGTAGCAAAATTAATCTATCAGTGCACATAAATGATAAACTGAACTTGATAAACTTTCATTTCGTTAACCTAAATTAAAATAAATCATTAATTCTCGAGTCTTCTTAAGTAACAGACCTACAATAATATGCTGTTTTCAATGCAGTACTTATCATATTGTTTTTATTTGTAATTAAACAGAAATGCATTATTAAATATGAAATATATTTAATGAAGATATTTAGATCTATCATGTAATGCGTGGTTGGTACTGCTGAAGCAAAATGCATTTAAGCAGCATTTAATTTAAAAAAGCAGGAAGCATGATGAGAAGCGGAGAGGGTGCGCTGTATGAAGGCGGAGGGACAGTAAATGAAGCAGGAGCTGTTTATTCCTCTGCCAGAGGGTCCCAGAACACAGAGCGCCATCTAGCAAACAAAGGCGGAAACAAACAGCTCGCGCAGCCCCCACCACTGAACCCGAGCCCGCGCGCGCTCCCGCAGCTACCGCAAACTCCCAGAATTCCCCAAACCCCGCAAAACCTTACTGTACCTTTACTGAGCAATATGTGAATATATCAAACAGTCTTCTGACTGAGGTCATGCATTAATTACTTCATACAAAATAAAACACCTACAGCAGGACTGATAGATAAAGATGAAAAAGAAGAAGAGGAAGAAGAAAAGAAACTTAGATTTAAACAAATGTACAGTACAATCCACATGCAGTGATATTTCATACTCATACCTGTAAAAGGATGATAATGCGCATGTGCGCATATAACACCAAGCGACAGCCGTAACTGCCATCCCTCAGTCTAGTGTATACAAAAAACCCAGTGTAATGTACACAAAGTTTATTATTATTATTATTATTATTATTATTATTATTATAACAGCATGTTGTTGTTGTTGTTGATGATGATCATGATGACGTTATTAATAATAATAAGAAGAAGAAGAAGAAGAGGAAGAAAATAGTTATAAATAAACAAATAAATACTTCCATAATTCCATAGTAGTCTAGTCCACTGTTTCATGTAGAATATCAGAATTATGCAGGTTTCAAAGAGGGATAATAATAATAATAATAATAATAATAATAATAATAATAATAATAATACGTCAAGCAAATGACGTGTTGACGCATTTACTATACTTCTATGAATAATAAATAATATTAATATTGCTGGAAATCGTCGAGGTGATTGGATGCTTGTGTGTGGATGAAAATAATTCTCACGCAGTAGATATTACAGAAATGTCTCATTTCAGTTCCCTCAATTTATTATAGATGTCAGAAAAGAGGAAACTTGCTATACGGCAGGTTTTTACTGAATGTCCAACACTTGTATTATAATAAACCTGTAAAACTAAATTAATTCCTGAGTTTGCTTTATAGTTTACCGCAAATAGCTTCACATCATATGCATTTATTACAGACTATTGTTTTTGTTGTTGTTGCTGTTTATTTATTTATTTATTTATTTATTTATTTATTTATTTTTACATATAACTTTAGAACTCTCTTAATTATTTAACGGCAGTATATGGAGTCTAAACAAGGTTTGGAAACAGTGACCTACTTAAGAAATCCTAGAGCTTACTTGCATACTTTGGCTGATCAATAAAATATATAAAGTAACATTATAAAAAAAAAAATTAAAAAATAAAAAATAAAAAAAGCTTGGATATTATACACCTTATACTGAATTTTATGTAAGAGCTTGGGTCACGTCAAAAGTATTAAAATTAATAAAATTACTATAAATTATTATTCTGAATATCTCATATAAGCTATTATGAGACATTATCGGCTATGTGACGGTTTTAACTATTAATTATTTGATTGCGAAAATAAAAGTAGCACTAATGCCAGCGCAGAAAGACTGAAGCTGTCCTCCGTGGCTTTGTGCGCTTTTGTCTTATATATAGCTGTAGATGATTGAGAGCTCCATATGCGGATTGGTCAGAGCTCGGCCAGTGAGCCCTTTGACAGGTCACATGCAACATTGCAGAGATGAGCTGACAATGCCATTTGCCTTTTTTCGACAGCGTGTATTCGGATATGCTGAATACCATGTTGCAGCTATCTATTTATCCAAATGGTGCTCATAGTGAGGCGCGTTTGCTGTGTAAGGGCGGTGTTCCTTCATTTACTGCTCCTTCAGAATGCTGTAATCTTGTATATGAAGTCCACGCGTGGATGCATCCAGTGCTAGTGGTTCAGAGTGGGTGTACCTGTTTCTGACTGTATACAGTACAGCAAAACTGAGATGAGGAGTGATGTGATGAAGGCTACAGCTGGGGCTTGCCCTCTACCACACAGTGCTGAGAAGAGAGAAGATGTGTCGGGCTGGAGCTGAATTATAGCGAACTTTGTGCTCCATTCTTTTTTTTTCTTTCTCGGCTTTGCCACAAAAAAAAAAAAAAAAACTAACATTTTCAGATCAGTCCACCTCTGGCTCCGCGTCCACTCTGTCCAGTTTTAGCCCATTCTCTATTCTGTTTAGAATAATGGGCACATGAGCAGGTGTGTGTGTGTGTGTGTGTGACCGAGTTTCAGCCACAACACCACCCAAAGATATCTGTAGTGCAGATGAAATATTTGGTGAGTGTGGTGACCGTGTGGGAGCCTCCTGCATTTTAATGACGAGTGAAACAGAAGCTGGACGTGCGGGAGAGAAAGAGCACACATGCGCCAGATTCTAATAGAAGGAAGACAATTTTCTCGCTCAGATTAAGACCGTTAGTTTCTGCCTTGCCTTTGAAGAGAGGGGCCAGGTCATTCTGAAAGAAAGGCCATTCCCCGAAACCCCTCCCTTAAACCCCCAGTCTTCATTCTCTCTCTCTCTCTCTCTCTCTCTCTCTCTCCTCAGCTCCTACCGACCCCCATCGTTTGGAGCACACATGCATATCCTCCAGCAAGCTGGTTTTGTGGTTACACACATGGCAGATTTGAGAGCTGAGGCTTTGGAAGGCCATTTTTACCGTTAAAATGATTCCGATGCATAGCAGAAAGCAGTGTGACAGAGTTCAATTAATTACTACAGCTTGTTTTCAACTGCACTTACATAAACATTGTACGTATTCACCTTTGCTTTGAATAATTTAGGTAAAGCATATGACGGAATTATATTTACCAGAGCCCTAAAATGGATTAATATCAGTGTACTGCAATGACATCGTCTACATTAAGGACGGAGTAAGGTGTAGGGTGTAGGCCAGCCAGGCTTTGGCACTGGGGAATTTCCCAGCGCTGGATCTCAGTACGGGAGCAGTTAACGTGTGGCCGCCGCGCACGTGTTCAGTAGAGGAACGCAGGCGCGCGCGTGTGCGTGTGCGTATTTATCAAACGCACAAATTGCGACGACTATAGGCAAGACAGGCGGGATAAAGGGCCGAAAGGCTCGGGATCAGAGACCAGCACCAGAGCAAGGGACATAATACCTCTGTCAAGAGCCGCTCAATATGGCGGGGATGAAAAATCTCCCTCGACAAAAACGCTTCGGTCATTTATTATCAAAGAAAATAGAAGCCGTGCTGAGAAATTAGTCAAATAAAAAGTAAATGAGAGAGATATTAACAACAACATAATTCACTAAGCCTGACAAGCACACGGTTACATGTGTGCCTTACTGGATGTGTAATAACTACACCTACGTAAAATACGTACAATAAATAAATAAATAAATAAATAAATAAATACCCATAAAATATAGTCTACGTTTGGGCCTATATGAAATCTCAGCTAAACTATTAGATATCAAAATATAATATAGATATATAGAAATTTTATCTTTATAAATTATATATATATATATATATATATATATATATATATATATATATATATATATATATAATATTTATTTTTTTATTTATTCCAACTTCACAGCAAATTCACATGGTCAGTATAACTTATTGATAGCACGATTGAGCATGCTGCTGGACTGGCTATATGATGGCCAGTGAAAATGTCATGTATGGAAAAATGGGTCACTGTTACATTTGGTCCCAGCATGAAGTGTAATTGCAACAAAGTGCTGCTGAGTAAATTGAGGAACTCGCTGGCTGCGGTTGCACAGGCACAAACCATCTGGTGTGTATTATAAAAATAGCCAGTAAATATAGCTGAAAATCCGGGGCGTTAGCAGGTATGTAAGAGCAGGATTAGTTTCTGCCCGTGTGTGATGGGCGGATGGGAAAGTGTGCTCATAATGACCCACGGAAACATATTTGCTTGAGTGAATTAACACAGTAATTACAAGCGCTTTGTTTGGAAGATTTCACAATGCTCTGACGTCACTGTGTTTATCTGGGAGTAAAGAATGGAGAATAGCTCGTCCGAGCAGCCTGTTATTTGTGTGGAGCTTAGCAACAGGTATGTCTCCCACGCTAGGAATACTAGAGCGTAAAGAGTTGTAGGATCCTGTTAAGATGAACGCTATCATTGTTCACACTTTAATGTCTAACTGATGCCTTTTCACAGAATTCTTTAATCCTAACGAAAGGATAGGCAGAAAGCATGAAGATATTTTGCTGGAGTCCCGCATTGCCTTGCCTCTGTTACCTCCTGTTGCACGCTTTCAGAGCAAACTTTGCTTTCCCCACAGCTCCCCCCTTTCTGGCCGTAATTTATTTCGCCATAAGCGCGGAGACATACACGGAAAACTGTCCCTCTCCACTTTAAATGTTCCGTGCTGATTAATTTGTTGTTAATGACAGCTCTAGTCATACACACACTGACACATCCTCTGCTCGCTTTGCGTTTTTTTTTTTTTTTTTTTTTTTTTTTTTTTTACTCTGGCTCCCTCCCCCTTTCTCTCTCTCTCTCTCTCTCTCTATCTCCTCCTCTGCTTCTCTATTCTACCCAAACCCGGGAGCGCGCACACTCACTACAGGCGCGGGCACAAAACAAGTCCCTGGTCACACACGCGCACGTTTAAGGGGGACAAATGAAAACAAATTTCTTACTTTCTCCAAAGGAGCTCCGTGTAAGGCTTTTCGTCTGTCCTTCTTGTCCACGTTTTGGTCGTGCTCGTTGGGAAGAATGTTGTCCACATCCGAGGCGTCGTTCTCTAATTAATGCTTTTCTGGAGCCTGTCCTTATATACCCAAATGGTTTGACTGAAGTGAAGTGCAGATTGAGACATATTGAGCCCCCTTTAAGGGGGGATCATTTCATGTGGGAGGTTGGACGCAAAGTTTGGACTCGTGACTGGCATTCCGGAGAGACGTGCATAATTTAAACCAACAAAGCAAGACAGAGACGGGTCTGAGGGTGGGAGGAGAAAAAAAAAAAAACTTGGAAAGAACTCACTAAGTGATAAACAGCTGTCAGTGCTGGACAAGATTTTAGTTGTATATTCCCAAAGTACAAATTGTCACAAGTACCAAGAAAAACTTCAGATTGTTACATTGATTTGCTGACTCCGTGGAGTGGCTATTAATTTAAATACTAAATAATGTGCATGTTTATTATTATTATTATTATTATTATTATTATTATTATTATTATTATTTTTATTTATTTATTTTTATTATTATTTTTTTTTTACGAGTGTGTGTAGCTACTTTCAGCTGGGCTCATATTAAAAATAAAAATGATGATGTGATTAAAACTGCCTACTCATAAGTTTTGTTTGTTTTGTTTTTTCCCCCTTTCATTTTGCAAAAAATGAATCTATTTCCCTTCCTATTTCAACTGACATTTTGTTTTTTGACCCAAATTCTACAGGCTAACAGCTATAAACAGTGAATTTACAATAATAACATGTCGATATGTATTAACATTATCTGACACAAGTTGTCGATATTGGCTAAATACAGTGCTGATCTGTTAACATGTGAGGAGTGAGTCGCATTAAGAAGCTGCCTGCATGTGTTGGCTGAGATGATGGCTAACACTAGAAAAGAAAATACATGGTGTTGAGTTAGATATCTCTTTCAGTTGTCAGTGGTGGTCCATGGCTATGGAATGCTAATAAGAGAAGCCCCCCTCCTTCTCCTCTTCCTCCTCCTCCTCCTCCTTCTCCTCCTCCTCCTCCTCCTCCTCGTCCGTGTCGTCTCTTTCCCTTTCTCTCAGCTGGCAGAAGGGATCGATAGCTGACCCGATGCTTTGGACACTGCTTTATTTATCTGACCAGGCAATGATATTATCAGCCTTGAACGTTATATACAGCAAACGTCTTCCTAAATCAACACAAAGGGATCGCTTACACAGCGATCTGTGCTTTCTCGCCTGCTTCCCTCACACCATGCAGGCCCGACCACACACACACACACACACACACACACACACACACACACACACACACACACACACACACACACACACACACACACACAGCCTTATGTTACATTCACAACTGGGGACATTTTATATCCTGTTGTGTTGGATGTGATCCATGACTTACAGCTTACTGGGGAGTTCTTTGGACATGGATTTAGGCAGAAATATTAATAGTACACTCTTAGGGGGGGGAAAGGTCAAATCTAGAACCCTGAATGTTTCTTTGGGAGAACCGTCAAAAGTTCTGTGCAGAACCCAACAATAAATTGTTCCAAAAACAGAACAGTTTCCAAACTATAATCTTTTAAAGAAGCTAAGAACCCTTAACTATTACAAAGAACCCATTGAGGAGCCTTTGAGTGCAATGCAGTGTCATCTCAGGTCCACTGCATGTAATCTCTGGTGTATTTATAATGATGATAAGATCACAAAATACATAAAGACATATGTATGATATCGTATGAACGTTTTCCTCCTGATTGTATTTAATCTACACATATTGCTATAGATAGATAGATAGATAGATAGATAGATAGATAGATAGATAGATAGATAGATAGATAGATCTTAGACCCTGTGTTTCCAGCTACATAACGTTGTTCACTTTAAAGTGGCTGAATTAACTAGTTGAAGGTTTTTGAGTAACAGTAGCTTGCAAAGGTTTCACGTCAAACTTTTAAGAGCCTTTTCACAGCATACGTTTTCCACATTTTACCTAAAAGCTAGACACACCATAACCCTCAAACTATAACCAAACAAGCAGAAAGTATCAGATAAACATCCTCTCAGCCAAGCGCAACTGAGCTAATATTAATGGCACACTTATCCCAGAGAGACCATTTGTTTTCTGTGGGAACAACTGTGTACCCTGTTCTTTCAGTGGACACATTCATGAGGTAAAATCGATGGCAGACAAAATAATAATGATAATAATAATAACAATTCAAACAATTAAGGTTTAACACAAACATCTAAAATGTTAATCAAACGAATCTCGTTCTTCTGATAAATGTAGGCTGTGAGATACACTGGCTTTCTGGATCAGTCTTATATTGTTAGATAGTTACATATAAGACGAATACAGTTCATAGCTGTTGTTTTATACAGCATAGAGTCTAACAAAGCTTAAAGAATACGATTAGCTTTAGAATGCAGGTTTGTGCTCAGTGCTTTGGTCAGTAGTGTATTCGAGACATTATGCACAGCTACTTAACAATAAAACAATGATACACTTGCATTCCCTATCATATTTACCCTCCATGCATCCATATAGTCCCCATCTTACATGTAGCCACGAACTGATATTATTTAAGCAATATGATGATAGGAAATTGACTTGCTTTTTATTTATTTATTTATTTATTTATTTATTTATTTATTTTTGTGTTCATACAAAAGCTCCCGTGTGTTTCTGCTCTCGTTCCTGATAGCGACTCGGCGACTATTTTCAATTCAAAAACCCTCAACTTGAGAAACATTGAAGACCAAGAGCAGTCAAAGAGCTATTGTTTCGGGTCCTTTGGGGTAATCAATCAAAAAAAAAAAAAAAAAAAAAAAAAAAAAAAAAAGCGTCTGGGCTCTACGTGGTCTTAGCCCAGTTTCAATTCAGCCTCTTTCCAATAGCTGTTCACATGGGACCAAAATAACCTACATGATCCAAGCTTCATTTCATAAAATTCTATTTGTCTTATTGTCCTGCGTCAAAAATAAAAGATTCACCATTCAGTAGTAACGCATTCGAGACAAAATGACAAAGATCTCGTAAAAATCCAGCACGTGCTACGAAATCAGTCACCACCACTGACCACATCTGTGCCAAGGCTCGGAAAGAGAGCTAAAAGCCAAACTTTGCGCCTCTTGCTCTTGAACTCTGCACCACAAATAGTCTGTGAGGAAGCTTTAAGCCAATCGGTGAGATGCATGAAAAACCGCAGTGGTCAACGGTGGCTGGCATGTTCTCACAGAAAGCAGTCTGGATTCATAATTAGTGCGTGAGCAAAAAACACACATTCTTCTTCTTCTTCTTCTTCTTTTTTTTCCCCCTTAAAGAAACCCATCATTCAGTAGAATGCAGCTGAGAACCAAACATAAGACCATCTCCTTTCAAAAGTTCATCTCCTAAAGCCACACCAGACAAATCCATTAATACTGAGCACTGACTTCAGGCCTGCAGGAGAAAAAGCACGCATCATTTTTAAAGCCAAAAACCTTGATAACTGGAGTGCAGATGTGTGCGAGGGACTGTGCGAGGGACCGTCGTGAAAAACAAGCAGGTTTCTCTCCTATAGTCTTGCTCAATGATATGAGTCTGAACACGAATTTCTCACCGTCTTTGTACAATACATCACATTTAGTGTTCCTATCGACCGGCTTCCACGCAGCAGTGTACATTTCCCAGATTGATCACGCATAACTGAAACATCCGTAGCCCTCCAACAAAATAACATTAGTATGTGGTTTTGGAGGAGATTTTTCTCTTTCTCATCTGCCGTGACAGGCAGGCCTGGTCTCTTTATTTCTATCGAAGGTTTTTATTTCTCTCTCTCTCTCTCTCTCTCTCTCTCTCTCGATTTTAAGCAACCCTTCAATCCAGCCTGGGAAAAATATTAAACATTAATGTGCTGAAGCAGGCATAGATCTTTGAACCAGTCGGCAACGACGTCACACAAGTCGTATTCTGCACACACAACTGTGGTGTCTCGAGCTAATATAGAGCTAAAAAAAAAAAAAAAAAAAACCAAGCAAATGTCTGCACAGAATAGAAAATGGACCCCAAGCATAATCGTGCGGCTGCATTTGTAACAAGTCTCATTCATCTCATAAAAAATGGACAAAACCCTCATTACAAAGTTGCAGCTGGGGCAATTATTCCAAAGTATTACAAAAAATGCTTCATGTCGTGTGGTGTAATTAGGCACATATGTGTGGATAGTGTTCTTTAGTAAAGGAAAAGTCTAATATGAAGAATCTTGCAATGGAATAATAATAATAATAATAATAATAATAATAATAATAATAATAATAAAACAATACACTGGAAACCCGCCATCAACGTGACATCTAAATAACATGAACCACATGAAATCTGCTCAGAGTGAGCCATGGTTGCCTATTTCTTTTTTTTAATAGTATAGTCACCATCACACAACTTCATCAAGCGACCCTTCTGCACAAACATATCATGGATTGAGCAAAATGGAAGCAACAACCAATAAAAAAAGAAACAACGAAAATATCAAGACAAAACAAACAAAATGTATTTTGAAAATGATATATTAAAAGTGCTTTTAATTTTCCATGTCTTTCCTCTTTGACTGATGATTGACTCAACACACGCACTCACACACACGACCAAGGCGTCCTCTCCTTCAATTGTCCATGAGGTCAGGTTTGCCGCAGTTGCATGTCCATAGAGCATCAATTGGGGGGAAAGTTCAACCATCAGTGATATTGTCATAGCGATTAGACTGTTTCTTATTTGTCTAAAATTTTCTTTATTTTTTTTTTTTAATGTTTTAAATTGTCACTTCAATTTTAATTCTTGGAGAACATAGCTTCAACAACATATATCGCACTCAGTATAAGAAGCAAAATGTTATATCAAAATCATTAGTAGAGAATCACAGAAAAAAACTGGTTTAGAACCAGAAAAAATACAAAACAGAGATACACAGACACAGGACATTTCTTATAATTGCTTGGGAACGTTACTTTCCCGCTAAGTTTTGATTCATTTTTACTGCGCATATGATGTTCTTCAATTAATCTGTACGTATTGTTTGTGATTTTTCTTTTTTCTTACAAAAAAAAAAGGAAAATAAAGACTAGTATTTTACAAAAATGGAGAGTGTTCTTGACGATGACGATGGATTTACACAGGAGTTAAGTCCAGGGCTTTTATCTTTGTACATTACGTATTCCATTTCGGTCCAAAAAAAAAAAAAAAAAAAAAAAAAAAAAAAAAGTCTTCCAATGTGATCAGAAACAAGGTCCTCTAATATATATATATAGATATAGATATAGTCTTCTTGAAAGGAGGGTTGTAGAGTTTTGGTCCTTTAGTCTCTCGCGTTTTTATTGTTTCGCACGCTCGCTGGGATCATTGAATGGACATGTAGGGCCAGTTGAAGCTGCTCCCGGATAGCAACATATCCCTGATGAGGGTTTCAATTGGAGTTTTACCTACCAAGCGAACGAAGAACAGCTGCTCGATGACGGATGAGGACACGGTGCGCAGTGAGGGCAGTCGCAGCAGCAGCTTGCCGAAGCGACTCGGCTGGTTCGGGTACTGGCTCCTCACATACTCCTCCAGAGCGCACTGAGACTTCTCCTGCAGGCTCTCAATGTGGGCCGCATCCGACAGGCCGCAAGCGTCTGAGCGCACGAAACAGCATCAACATCAGAAAAGAAAGAGAGAGAGAGAGAGAGAGATTGGGTTATTATTTAGCATCGGCGCTGTTATTGACAAAACCCCAACCCAAGCCCCATCATGCATCATAAGTGTGTCTGTCATATAAATAAACAACACGACTGCGCAATTCCCCAAGAGTTGCCTGCACAGTATAGAAGATCCCACACTCTTAAATCAGACCAAACAAAGACTTGTGTATCTTTGTCAGTGTGCCAGGGGTAAAGCTCGATTTTAAGGCCTAATGGAGAACATGGAAGCAGGCGGCCATGTTTTGTATAAAATGAGGGAAATATCTTAGCCACATATTTTTGAAAGACACAGGCTCTGGTAATAACTGAAATTACGAGCTAATTACTTTCCAGATGCTATAGAGTCATTTATTTCCTATTTGCTTGTGCTGTGCTGTGGATGGGGGAGCAGGCAAAGGCGAACTCACTGAAGACACATTTATTACACTGCTTTTAGTCGACGAGACATTCAGATTTGTGTAAAAACAGGTAAAACTCATAACACGAATACAAATATATTTCCTATCCTGAACTATCCCGTAGACGTATCTGCCTTAGTCACTTATTCATATATATATATATATATATAATTAAACGCTACACGACCTGCTAAATTCAGTTAAGCAAGGACTGACAATGTACACAATCCAACAAGCCCAATTAATATGTAGTATGACAATATGGCGGCTGAACAAAAGAGATTTTGCATGCTCTTGATTTGTAAATGTAAGTATTGCACTGTACAGGCATGGCATGCCACCTACAGCATTACTGAGATTGATCCTAATTACACTGGACTTCGGTATGACCTTTTACACTTTTGAACTGGGAAGTTCAGGCTAAAATCTCTGATTAATGAAACCTCAGGCTCAGGCAGCCTGAACAAATATCATGACTGTGGGTCTACAGTGTGCAATTAATCGAAAGACTTAAGTGTAAGTAAGAGCGCATTTGTTTATAATTTATGGTTTGAACTTAGGAAGACTCCACACACACAAACACACACACACAGACCTACTGGAGAACATATGACACTTTCTCCTGCTGGAGAAAATATGACAATTCAGAATGATCACTTAATAGCTGTGCATTTCATGATCTTACACTAGTCTAAAGTGTGGATTAGACCAGGCCAGGGGACATTAGGCTACCTTTCACAAACTGACACCAAGTATAGACTCGTGTTGTTTTCCTAGATTCGAGTATAAGCTAAGATAAATAGAGATACACTCCAACTCGACCCAGTTTATGCTTTTTATACTGTGCACGTTTGTTGCACGATCCGGGCACAAAATCTTGGACCCCATGAAGAGCAATACTGTGCCAGAATGGTAACTAATGGTAACTAAGATTCAGGCTGACGTCATTACTAGGGGCATTAAAGTTGAACACAGACTTAACAGTATACCTGGTATATATATATATGCCTATATAAATCTAGGTTGAAATTCCAAAGGAAAATAAATAAATAAATAAATAAATTCACAACAAAAAAGTAAACACCAATAACACTGCCTGCTGTTGGAAATTATGTCAGGCTACACAATGCCCTGAGACCCGGGGCCTGTTAAACTATAAAACTTAGCGTCATTCATAACATTTTAGAAATAAACTCGATGACACGAGAAATAATAGTGGTGCCCAGTGAGAGGACCATTTTGATCAACTACTGTACGTCAATGACACTAAGCGACAGTTTGGCTAAATGCACGGAGTGAAATATTTCCTCTGTGTGCCCGCTGTGGCCGGCAATCAAAACATGGTTTGCAAAAGGAAAAACAGGCGAGGCGAGCTTCTCACTTGGTGTTTATCGTCACATTTTATGCAATAACAACTCCACTATTAAATGTTCAAAGCTCGGTTCTGTGACCAAAATCAAAATCTACAATTATAAGGCACGCATAATACATCACGACAACACTTAAGAGCCTCACCTTTTATTAGCCTATATTTTTCTTCTTCTTTTTTTTTTTTTTTAAATTACCATTTAATAATGATTGCCTCAGATACATTTAAAAAAAAATAAATCTTATTCAAAGAGATCACAAAAGAACATTTTATGAATTTAAAGGTAATTTTATGAACATTAAAGGAAAGTAGGTTGATTGTTTTGCATGAATTAATCACAGCTTGCGTCTAGTGATGGTGAATGTTGAAACTGGCGATATATTCACACTGGTTTCGTCCACACGTGTTCATGCAGGTTAGGATTTTTATGCCTTTTTCCCCCCATTTTTAAATATGGACGTCTCTGGATGTGAATTTCTGAACAGTGAGAACGCAAACAATTCGCCTTCACCATCCTGAATAAGCAATCGATGTAGAGCAAATACAAAGAAAAATTACATGCATCTTCAAAATGCATTAATAGCTGTGCTTTTATGCAAATCACGAATGAAAAAAGAAACATTTGTTAATTACTATATGAAGACGTAAGATTATTGTTTTTAGAATTATTCTTTACGATCGCATGGGTGCCGTTTAATATATAATGTACCTAATCCTAATCCGCCTGCAAAATCCTCTCCCTTTACTATAGCCTGCTATTTAAAATGATCACAAGTAGAAATACTTAGAATTAATTTCCAATGCGGGTTGTACAACATGCATGCGTTCACTCTGATTTATGTACAAAAATACAAACTGCTCCCAAAACCTCAATTCAGCACGAGCGCCTTCCTGCAAACCTACATGGCCTCGTAGGCCTTGTTTTGTCCAGCACAACCACTCTCTACCCCTCTCTCTGCTCTTCCAGTATGCAGGCCTCATCACTCACCTGACGTGAAGAGCACGATGGCTTTGATGCAGCTGTACTCGGCCGAGTCGACGTGCAGGGCCTTGAGCTTCTCGACCTGCTCCTGGAAGATGCGAATGTGATCCATGAAGGCCACGACGCGGTCGGCGGACATGGGCGACGCGTGCAGGCCGGCGGCGGCGAGCAACGGCGCCACGTGTAGCGGCATGGAGCACTGCGCCGCGTTTAGCACGAACAACTCGCTCCATGTGAGTCTGAGAAGTGACACCTGGTCGGTGATCTGCAGGTCGGGAAAGAAAGGGATGTTCCGCGCCCATTCCACGGCACTGAAGAGGAGGCGAGCCGCCAACTCGCAGATGTTCTCGATCCCCATGATATTATTGGGCTGCATGCACTGGCTGCCGTACCGGGACGTGGGGTAAGGCTCGGCACGCAGCAGTAGCGAGATGTATCCGGAGAGGTAACAGTGGCCGTTCAGAGGGTCCCCGTTGGTGAGCGCGTACTGGCCTGGGTTCGGCTGGGTTGGGGGCATCCTTCCTCGCTGAACCGCTGACGAAAAGAGAGAGAGAGAGAGGAAATGTCCATCCAGAACTGAGAAACATCATTTGTGTGGAAGCTTGTTTATTTAAAAAGAAAAAAAAAAAAAAGTAGCCTACCTCTGAATCATCTGTATTTACAACTGGCATATGGTACGTGTTCTGGAGTGTATTTACTGCATCATTTGTTTATAAAAAAAAAAATACTAGTAGTTTTTTTTTTTTTTTTTTTAAGCTTAGAATCTGGGATGTATTTGAAGTCTTCATAGAGTCAAATATAGCCTCAGCTAAGATTATAAATATTAATGTTGTTTTTGCATTTATGTATTTATACACAAAGCTATACATGGACTCCCATACACACACACGAACTCACAACACAGCGACAAGCTGATATTTAATGCAATATTTATATGACTGATTGTTAGCCTTGATGATTTACACATAGCTTTTAGAGGCACTGCTCATATCTTATTCCGCACTACTACAACCTACTCTGCAGTGCTGCTATAGTCTCGACATCTCAATACACTATCAGAAACATAAGCAAAAGAATTGTAGGCTACATTTTGGAATTATAACAATACACTGGATGTGTGAGATAAACTGTCTGAATTAGCTTAGCTATAGACCGAGGACAAATGGCCTATTATGTTCCCCAGTTGAAAGAATTTCAGATTAAATTCGCCAAATCTAACATTAGCGAGAAAGTAGACTAAATCGGATAAAAATACATTTGTTGTACAGTACAAAGAAGTTGGTACCGCTTTGTTCATATGCTTGAGACTGGGACAGGCCTCTAAACACACACACACACACACACACACACACACACACACACACACACACTACAACTTCCTTCAGTAATAATACAAACCGCGCTCTCTATGTACATGAGTTAGTAGGCCTCTATAAAATTGTGTATATATATACACAATTACTACACCATGCTCACTTCTACTATATGACACACACACACACACACACCAAGACTTAAGGGATAGCACTTACATCTCGTGTAATTGACTGACTTGAAATGGAGGCATCTAGCCTATGGGCTAAGCTGCGTGATATTACACTGAGTAAACACAATGCTTTCTGTCTGTAGCATGCCTATCTAGCCGTTGTGCATGCGTGACGGATGTGTCTTGATTCTTCTGACACTCTTTAGCAGACAGTCAAATTAAAAAAAAAGAAAATCTAAATTCCGCTTTCTTGTGTGCTGCGTACAATCTTTTTACATAACACGGTTCTGTAAGACTGTCTGATGAATGTGACAGTGGTGTGCTGCATTAAGAAAATTTAATATTCACCTTCCCGCCGCATGCCCACTTTTAAGCACTTCTTGAGCCGACAGTATTGGCACTGATTGCGATGGTGCTGGTCAATAGGACAGTTCCTGTTGGCACGGCACGTATACGTTAAGTTCCTCCGGACACTCCGCTTGAAGAAACTTTTGCATCCCTCGCAGGTGAACTGGCCATAGTGCTTGCCGCTCGATTTGTCTCCGCAAACCACGCACTCGATGTGCTGCTGGCTCTGGCCTGAGTTCTGGCTGCTCTTGTCTCCGGCCGTGCCTGGGGTGGACGGCGCTCCCGGCTGGCTGGGTGTCTGCGGGGTGTGCGGTGCCGCCGACGCCGCCTGCTGCTGCTCCCTCGCCGGCTGCGCTGCGGGGTTCGGGCCGCTCGCCGCTCCTCCGGCCACGTCTTCCTGCGGATCGCGCCAGACGCTAACTACCATTGCCATATCTCGGGCCCGAAAAGTGCTTTCAAGCGAACCGGTCGCTCGGACGTCGGAGCTTGCAAAGGGGAGAATCGCGGACGGAAACGGCAGCGCGGAAGTCAAGCCGGAGCGGTCAATCTCATAGGAAGAAAAAAAGAACAAGAAGAAGGAAAAACAGCAAAAAACCTACAACAGTCGATGCATTCAAAACAGCATGCGAAGAGTCGCAGAAAAAGGCACCCGATTAGGATATGCAGTTATCGGGAGGCCAGTTCCAAGGTAGCTCGCAGTCAGCCATTCGGGAGCCCCGGTCGCGTAGAGAAAGCGAAGCCAGACGTAACGGAAATCAGTTTTTGTTTTCTTAAAATATCTTAATAAATATTCTTCACATTGACGGCGAAATAAAAAATGTCAAAAACTCGCTGGTGGCTCCGAGATCCAAAGTGCGGTGCGAAATAAATTCCCTTCTTTTTTCCCTTCTCCGCTCCTTTCTCCGTCTTCGTGGTTGGAGAGAAGGAAACACTGAAGAGCGGAATTCTCTATCTATGTTCATGAATAAAGCTCATCTGGTCCAGCAGAAAAACAACGTCGCCCGAGAGCCTATTGCAGTTTCACCTCTCCAGTCGGAACGGAGCGAGGATAAAGAGAGAGAGAGAGAGAAAAAAAAAACAACTAATAGAATATGCAAGAAGCAGGAGACCCCAGCAAAAATGAATGCGTTTTAACGGGAGGACCAGTGGAGCAGCGTTTCCGAAACGGAGATCTGCGCGAATGTCTGTATATAGTGAACTTTGACACTACTATTGAAACTGACACGTTTCTATGGAGATCGCTGCGCCTTATATGGTGCTCGTGTCAAGGAGCCAAGAGAGGGGCTGCTGGCAACTGATAATCAAAGGCGACTGACTGGTCAGAACCCTGCATGGAGGGGGGAGAGAGAAAATGGGAGGCTAAGGTTAGCCAAGCCTCCTTCACTCCATTGGTTAGAGTCCTCGCTCCTTGCTACCTACGACTGGAGGGGGGAGGAGGAGGGGGGAGGAGGGATAGAGGGATTGGGGGGGGGGGGGGGGGGGGGGGTTGTGGGGGTCTGACAAGCGCGATTTCCATTGCGCTCGCCCCTGCGCCGCTATTTACTTTGAAACCCGATTAGAATGGACCGTCTATTGTCGCTAAAGAGGAAGAAACCCCGGTTAGACCGGGTGAAAAGCTAAGGGCGAGCAGAACGCATGTGAAATAAATAGTGGCGCGGGGTGAAAGGGGCTCGAGTCGAACCCCGGAAAGTTTTGGGACGCTTTTGTTCAAAGCTGTAGTCTTAATTAGGCTACGAATGTAGGCTGCCCCGATATGTGAGCGCTCTTCCTCCAGCAAACATTTCATCGCTTATTTATTCCATCACCAAGTGTTCATGGAAATCACATCGATCCGATTATCAACAATAAAATTCATGCATTCGTCGTGTAGTTCTCAGTGAATGGTGCAAAAGACCAAGTAAAAGTACTGGGATGCGCGCGAGCTGCTGCCAGTTTGGCCGCTGTACAGCGTCTGTATAATGGGATGCGATATCATGATGGAGAGAGGGAATAAAATTGAGGTCGATAGCTTAGACACAGAGGGCGAAACCTAATGTTTTGACACTTAAAAGGTGATTCTGAATGTTATTGTTTACCGGTGTTGTTTTATTGATCCAATAAGGGCGGAAGTTCCTGCTGTAATGGCAAAGCAAACCGGCTTTTTTTGTGCATGAATACTGAAGCTCGCGCTTCACTTCAGGCTTTACAGGCTTATAATGTCTGGATCGGGCTGCCATCTAGCGTACAGTAGCTAGACAATTACAGGCAAATGGGAGTGAATAATTTATTGTTAGCGGGTATTTTACAAAAGATCGCTTAGAATTTTTTATTTTTTTAGCATTTAGGGAAAATTGCTTTATTTATTTATTTTTTTCTAAAGCATTGACTGGATTTCCGGCAACTCAGTTCAGTGATAATGCCTTTGGTAAGAAATTATTCAGAGCATTTGGCACAAGTTTGAAACGAGCGCTTATTAGTTCGGAAGCATTGTTTTTTAAATGAATCGGTTAAAGATATCTGATCTCATATTGCGTAAATACTAATATTTAGAGGATGTGAGATATAAAACCTGACGTGAACGCGTGTATACCGACAGATTAGAGCGAAACATGATTTCAGAAGTTAGACATTAAGGAGGATGAAAACACGCGACGCGGCAGCTTGGTGAACGAGTGTTTGCGCAGAGTTTGCCCTCGCCTCTTCTGCAAACGCACCGCGCTGCCCTCTGTCCTCTGCAAAAAAAAAAAAAAAAGAAAAAGAAAAAAAAAGGTGAAACGAACGGGATTAAATCAGACAAAGGGCAAACTTCTGTAAGTGTATCATCAAGATTTTACTCCACAGACTGGGAAGAGAGCGAGGGAGAGGCGAGAGAGAGGGAGAGGGGCAGCGAATGGGAACGCAAGGCGAAGGCAGGGGAACAGCGAGAGAGGAGAGGAGAAGAGAAGAGGGAGAAGTGGACACCGCTGCAAAGAGACGCCGCTACACACACTGCAGCGCTCCAGCGTGTCGTGGAATTCCTCTCCTATCACACAGGTAGGTGAATTCAATCCTTGATACATCACATCACTGAGTGCACCTGAGTCGCAAAATCGCTCCATCGTCGTGTCGCTGTTAAGACGCTGTTAAAGACTAGGAGCATGAACTGAGTGTGAAGCTGCCGCCTCATGTGCAGGTGAAAGCTGCGACCTCAGAGCTGCTCCGCGCGCATTTGCTGATCAGTCAGGGCTTGCTCTCCCCCATGCCCTTAACTTTAGTCAGTAACATGAATCCCTTTCTAGCGAGCTGGATTAAACGTCTGAGCGCAAAATCACTTTTTGAAACTCTCACCTGTGCTCGTTTGAGCACATAATGAGCAGATCAATAGCAGTGTGCTTGTAATGTCAACGGCTTAAAAGCACAATTAAACGATCGAGTTTTCCAGCTGAAAGAAAAGTTGAGGAAACAGCAAGTTTGCAAAGATGCGGCTTAATACTAGGCTACACTCTGGTGTTGTGTTTAAAGCACTTAGCCTGTATGTGTGTGTGTATGTGTGTGTGTGTGTGTGTGTGTATATATATATATTACTCATATCTTCTGCTAAAAAGCAGAATAATTTCTGGCATTTTCAATATTAGCATTGCTTTGTTGATAGATTGTAAGTATTTATAAATAAATAAATAGCCGACCTGAGCCTGTATAAGTGGCTGAAAATGAAACAACGGCAGAAAAGAACAAAATATAGGCTAATGTTAAGGAAATGAAACATTAAGTGCGTTTAAAGTGCTGTAACAGGTAATAATTTAGTATCAGGCTAATATATGTTAAAGTAATTATATTAACAGATCAAAGTAAAACAGATTTAATAGTCCCATCATGTTTGTGAAACAACTGATCATTTTAGTGAACTTATTTAAAATCTATTGCCAGAGAGGTGTCTTTACGCATGCCACGGTTTGACTGTATGTTTATTAAAATGCTGATTAAAAAAAAAAAAAAAAAATGAGTCTAAGAACTTATACTATACTTTATATGCAAGTAAACCCACCCTCATACACTTACTGGCTGAATATTAAACTAAATTGCTCTGTTTTATAAAGAATACACACATGCACATTCTTTCTTCAGCATGTCATCTAAATTCATTAGCTCTTTAGGAAGACCTGTTAAGGTAATAAAATGCCACATTTGATCGTGACCTCCTACTAAGTGAGCACGAAAGTAAATATACTCTGCTTAGTGAGGTAAAGCTCTTTAAGGGCACAGCAGACACTTCATGGACTTTTGATAGCATCCTGCAGTAGAAAAAAAAGGTCTAAAAAGTAACACATTAACTACACATATTTTGAGTTCTAAGCAACCTCTTAAGATCATTTTTCTTTCATGCCAAAAATATTATATCCATATCTCCCCCCAAAAAACTAGAACGCACATGAAAAAAAATCTTGTTTGCTATGATTTGCATTGTCATATATTCTTTTTTTTATTAATTTACACCACAACCCCAGAGAAGAAGATAGTGACCAAAAAAAAAAATTAAATAAAAATAATATATGCTTGATCATCAGTGATAGAAAAATATAAAAGTTTAATTATACTACATACACATTGGTAACAGAACATAAATATAACTGCCTGTATTACATATTATTGGTATAGGTGTTATTAAACACACCCAAGACATGCACAATGTATTTCTAAATATACACAAATAAAATATATATTATACTGATATTTATAGAGAGATCAATTAAAATGACTGTATAATATTTATTGGTCAAAATATAGAACTGGCACTGAGTTTAATAACTTATAATGATTGAAATGAGATGCCATTTACAGGAAATACACTTTCCTGATTAATTCGCCAAGTATAGATCAGAATATCTCGCTTAGCCTGTAAGAAACAATAGTCTAAAGATTGGTCCATTTTGCTGTAAATAAATGTGCGCCAATTATTCGGACGCTTCTCTTCGCTGCTTTTTCCCTGAACAGCCGTTGGAGGGGTTTTGTGGCTTTGAGTAGTTTGGAGCTGAAAGGGAAGAGGAGGGGGCTTTTGTCCGATTTGATCCCCTAACTATTTGAGGAGCTCAGATTGGTGTGAAAGGGACGAAAAGGTCACTCGAAATCGCCTTTTATCCGCTGCCGTTTTCTCTCTGGATCAGCAACTTTCAATGGACATCATCTAATCGCTCTTAATGGAACGCATAGTCGTGAGAGATGTGCAGAATATCTGCCACTATCTCATACTGCACCACACTGAAGAGTGCAGGGGGCTACTTTATAGCAAACGCACTCCTGTGGGTTTTTATTTTTAATATATATATATATATATATTTATTTTTTTTTTTAAAGAAACAAATAATAGCCCACAGTTATTACAAGTAGAAAGTGCAGCATTAGTTCAGCTGCAAGCAAGAAGAATCACTTTGTGAAATTATTCGGTGATAATATCTTTATGGTGAATGCAGGGCCTGTGCACGCTATAGACACCAAAGTCATGGATCAGAGGCGCTCAGACTGCAGCAAAGGACACTTTCACAAATAATGCAAGTGCGAGTAGGGACTCAGTGTTAATAAAACCAAAGATAGATAGATAGATAAATAGATAGATAGATAAATAGATAAATAAATAAATAAATAAATGTCGTAGTTTCTGTATATTTTTGTATAAAAAAAATAAAATAAAATAATAATAATAATTATAATAATAATAAATCATCATCATCATCATCCCGGCAAAATCATTTTTTGCAACTCCTAACTCAGTACTTGTTAGAATATAGTAGGTTATGTACATACTGAGCAGGTTATGTATATACTGTGTTGCAAGCTATAAACAGCGGCTGTAAATATTATGCATTTAGCTTTCATGCTAGAATAGTGGTGTTTTGCACCCTCGATTGCTGCTGTAACTTCGTGTTGTAGTAACTAGCTTAATGGTGTTCTTAAACCCTGACCTATTTGTACTAGCATGAGCATTTCTTTTTTTTTTTTTTTGAGACTGCAAAGCACTTCTACTCACTCAGGATATATATGCTATAAATGTAAACCTGATACATATTTTTCGGACGTCCAAAACGCAAACAGGAAGTGGAAGTTTATTTATTTATTTATTTATTTATTTATTTATTTAAAGTAACTTGTGGCAGGAGCGCGCGCATGGTGAGCTCGCCTGTCAGTTTAGTGCTGGAGGAAGGTAATGGCTTTATTGCGCACAAACCATCATCTATTTAGAGCACGTGCTAATTGCGTCGGATGCACTCAGAGACCGACATCATAGAAATTCGCTCAGAGTTAAAAAACAAGCCTGGACCCACAACAAATTAGGCTATGTTACACCTCTGAGGTTCACTGAAAAAAAGAAAGGAAACAAAACCAAGGACACATGTGCGCCAGACTGCGCCATGTGCACGAGACTGCGCAATGTGAACATGGAAGTTTGAAACTTTGAGACATGGACAGGATGCGTGAAGTTCGCCAAGGGATAGCAAAGAGCAAGTGCTTTGCTGGGACTTAGAATAGCTTTCACAATTCACTTTTACAGCTCCATACTTAAAGAGCATGCTCATTTACAGGAAACAGCATTCATCATTTCTCCAGTAATCAGCAATAATCGACACATCACGCATGACTGGATAAAGCGATGAATTTAACAAAGTATTATAGTCTAAAACCTAGCCATGCTTCGACACTTCCTGGTGTATCGTGCTAATAATGTCAGGAGATTACAGAGCTAAGGTAAAAGTGCTGGGAGTCAGTGAGCAGCGCTTATTTTCAGCATATTTGCGGCGGTTTAACGGCAAAATCCGCGCAAGATCTGAACCGCACATTTCTACTGTACTGATCACTTAAAACGGGTGGAGAAGGCTGTAAGAGAGGATTTAGCAGGAGAAACGCGCTCTCTCTGGTGAGACAGCACATCTCCATAATGGTGGACTTAAACCAACACTCAGCAGGCACTTAATTGGAATTTGGTCTGCCTGAGCCAGCGTTCATTTCTTAAAAAAAGAAATGAGATGAGCACTTTTAAAAATGAAAGCAATGTACTGTTTAGAGAGGAAGAAAAAAGGGTTTTGTCCCACTGCTTACACAGAGCATAGTTTATAATTAGAGTTACTTATAAAACACACATACACACACACACACACACACACACACACACACAGTATGTACAGCCACACGTGCTTTGGTGAGGAGTTGGAAGTGAGTTTGTGGCATGTTTGACAACGTTATGTATACACACACACACACACACACACACACAGAGCAATTAAGCAAGTCCATTTTTATAGGCCAGTGTGACAGAATATATTGTTAATCTTTTGTACATGACAAACGTGTATAACATACAATCACTGCAATTAAGATTATTCTGATTATTAGTATTGTAATATGTATTATTATTAATTACATATAATATTGAAAAAATAATTAATAAGTAGCTTTAAGTATTTTAATACTTACCTAGAGAGGGAGCAGTGTTGGGGATTTTGAGATAACTGTGGACGCGCGTGTGTGTGTGTGTGTGTGTGTGTGTGTGTGTGTGGTAGTGCACTAAGACGCTGCCAAATGCACGAGGGTAGAAAATGTCTTGTTTCTCTGTTTTTAAACCCGGTGTAGCAGAGAAGAAGTGATTAGGGAAGTGATTTGGTGTATCCTGGTACTAGGTGGAAGCAGGTGCCCTCAAGTATATCATTTGGCTACTGTACCTGTGAAGGAACTGGAAAAAGAGCACTTGTATTATAACCCAACATCAAGAACGGTATGAAATTAATCTCCGCTTTCTTAAAGTAGCTGGCTTATGGAAACTTTTTTTTTTTCCAATCTAAAAGCAATATCTCACATACAATGCATGTTATAAATTAATTCTGTATTGTAAATGTGTGCATGCTTTGTTCCTCGTATCCCTTCCACACACACCTACACAAGCACATATACACACACACACTGCAGTCACAGAACTGACTCACTACATCAGAAAGGCACGTTTGAGAGTCGAATGGATGAAAGACAAATCTCCTGAAATCCAGTCTCTAAATAATGATAAGTCATATGTCTCATTCTCACATCAACAATTTCATCTATGAAATGATTGTCCATTTTGAATCTGGAATTTTTACATGCTTGAATTGATTAAATATTATTTCTTTAAAAAAACTTTAGTGTAAGAGTACATATGTGTGTGTGTGTGATGAATAGCACACGTAACTGTTTGTGTGTGTTAATAAGTTGTTCTGATTTCCTGACAGGTTTGGCTAACAGTGAAACTTGAGCAGCTGCAGGTATGTCTATACACACATGCCCACACACAGTGCAATAATATCATAATAATATCAGCAACATAATACCGCTGTTTATGCAGTATAGGAGATTTTTGCCCTGGGGCGGCTATATTTCTCATCCATTTCTACAAAGCGAGGACTAATTTTCACCTGGTAACTTATATAGAAGAGCATAATTGAATTACATAAAAGTATTGTCTGCTGTATAACATTTCTGTGTGTATACTTTGTTTATTTGAATTGTCTTAGAGTTTATATATAACATCACAATGTTACTGCAATGACTGAAAAAAGCCAGGCTCAGTCTTGTCAGGTAGGACTGTCTTGATGCTCTTGCATTGGTCTTAACCACTGAATGTCTACGCATTGAGAGGGGCAGTTGAGAATGTCAGTTTTCCATCTTTGTCCATCTTGTCAGTATTTGAGTGAAATCGTCCCTCATCATTACTGCCATGCTGAAATGTCATTTTTTGACAAAGCGACTGACTAAGTGTGGGCTTTTGGACACACTTTCTGTCATTCTTCGCATCTGGCAGGCAGATGATGGAATTTGTTCATGAAAGCATGTGTGTCCACCCATACGTTCTGTTCCTGCCTCTCATTTCAGCATGTTCTTCAGCACGGATATGGAAAGCTCTGGTCACATGGCTTAATGACAGCTCTGTTAGTTGCTGTTTGTTTGTTATGAAAATGCACTGACCTCGTTAACACAATCAATAGCTAGGATTATTTTGTTTGTAACGATAACATGGACTCAAAAATGCTTGCTAAGACATACGTTAATTATGTTGGAATGGGAATGATTGTAAATAGTGTCTCACTATTGTGAGTCACTGCTTTGTAAAAGCTCTACTTGTGCTCTCTAAATGATCTGTTTTATCTGTCTGCCATCTCTGACATTCTTCCAGCAGTATATATGCTTAGGTCATAAAATTGGGGCTGAAAGTGGTTTAATAATGATAAAATGCCAGACAGCGTAAGAGTTCACATACATTCACAAAAAAGGTAAAATATAGAACCTTTATGAGTCCTTTCCTCCAAGGGAACCATTAAAGTGAAACTCTTTTGGAACAGTTTGGGACTCATTCCCTATCCGAACTAAAACCTTTTTGGAAGCTGAGAACCCTTAGCTATACAAAAGAACCCCTTAAAGAACCATATTAAGAACCAGTACAGGCACACGCACTGAAAAACAAACACGGGAAGTGCTTTGCCTACATCTCTGTTTATGCGCTGTCCTTCTCTCACACTGTACAATGTGTGTGTCCTCTTTCACCTCTCTCTATCAGCTCTATCAGATCTGAGGAGGAAAGAATGCAGCAGTCATTCCTAAACACACACATTCCTCCAGGCAAGCTTTATAATTCTCCCTGTATGAAACATGTATTACAACTTTAATTTCATGTTAAATAATAATAATAAAAAAAAATAAAAAACACAAAAATGTATTCACAGTTGTTTTCTTCCCAGGCTTCCTGCATAACAACTGCATTGTTTTGGGAAATGTACATTAAGTGTCTTGAATGCCTGTGTAGAGATACATAAACTAAATAAACGACTATAACGTAAATACTGAGCATGTATATACTGTTACAGCTGGATTGCAACAGTACATTTATATAAATGCATATATAGAAAGTACACAAGTGTATGTTGACACAAGTGTATGCTTACATCAGGTCTCTCATGTGTAACAGGGAAAGATAAATTCATGTGTGCTGATTTGCCAACGAGATTTTCTTTCTGATTGTGACCGTATGTACATACCTACACAGCAAATGTTTTTCTGCATGGTTTCTATGTAAGCTTACATACAAAGTTTTATACACAGTAACTGAATTCAGCAGTAAACCCACTGACTGTAATAATTTTGATAAAACACAAAGGCAAAAGAAAAAGTCAACAAACATAAAGGAGATGGAAAGACGAAAGAAAAAATAAAAGAAGAAGAGAGAAAATTTAAAAAAAAAAGGGGGAAAAGCAAGTAAGTAAGAATAAAGATAAATTAATTCAGCCACATCTTTTATTATCCTAATCATGACTGCACAGTATGTGGCTGCTAAATATCTCCTCATATTACAAAATGATAATTGGCTTACTTAATGTTCACTGTTATCATTTGATGCTAATGTCATGTCTGACAGAGCACAGAGAACGAGTATGATACCACGTGGTCCCTCGTGGTGTCGTGCACTTTTCCTTCTAGGTATTTGTGACTCAGCCGTGCCAGCATGAACAAAAGCTATGCCTCTTCATCTATCAGAGCATGGTTAAAGGTAAGTGGCACCCCCTATTAGGATGACAAGGAAATTAATGTCTGTCCCCTGGTTCTGTATTACTTATTTATAGGTTAGCACCTTTTCCTTGCTTTGGGCATGTCTGTTACAATTTTTGAGAGCACAGGTGAACACCATATACACCTGAGATTACAACTGGCATGAAAGCAGATATACAGTGTATTGTTAATCTCCAAAAAATGTTACTGTGACTAAGCCTTTAGTGTATTTGTACAGGACACTACTGAAGGAAACATCATGTATTTGAATGAAATAAATTGACCACAAGCATGTACATCTTGTCGTTTCCTTTTTTTCCTCAATTCTGGAGTCTCCCTTTGTCTGATATCACATGGTTTATCGAGGGCATTATTGTGTACAGCTCTCAAAGGACCAAGATGCTTCCCTTTGCGGATCACGTGGCCCGATCATGTGTGTAGTTATGAATTTCTTATTGGCTGGCAACAATGTGGCATGTATTACTGGATTTTTTTATGGGCTGGGGTGGGGTGTCTATGGGCATAACCTTTGTATAGGAGCATAGCTAAGCTTTTAACCATTTGTGGTGATGAGGGGACCACAGCCCTAATTTTGTGGGTGATGACACCTGCCCTTTTCAGCAGGCTGCAGGAGAAGCCATGGGAATGCTCGCATGCAACAGAGGGTCTGAATATTGGAACAATGTGCGTGAATGTGCTGCCACATGAACAATGCAACACCACATGGTGAGGTGATGGTGGGTGGAAAAGAGATCGCTGTTTTCAATGCCCACCCCCACTGTGATTCCCCTCTCTCTTTCTCTTTCTCCTTCTGTATTCCCCTCCTCTTTAGTGGACTCTCCTATAAATCTTTTCTGTCATACCTGTTTTTTGTACAGTGTGAATAAGTAAACAGCAAATCCCAATGTCCTGCCTTTTTGAGGACACAGCCCAGTAGACACAAGACTTACTGGATACAGGATTATGTCCTGTATCATGCGGTAGCTGTATTTATAATCTGTCTTTCATCCGTCTGTGTTCACACACAGGACTATGGGGTTGCAGCTGTGTGGCAGCTGCCTTTACTGTGTGTCTAGCCTTGTGTGGATCTTGCCTTGTAAGTCTGTGTGTGTGTGTGTTGTGCCAGAGTGTGTTGTGTGAGCCCTGTCCCTCGGGGCTTTCTCCCTGAGCCCAGACTCTCTGATTCGGTGTGTAAAAGCGCCTCTGAATGATGGATTACAGTGTCACCGCAGCCTGCGAAGGATTAATTTGTTTCATTGATTTCTCTTTAGGCAGAAAGCCAGCGTTTGCCGCTTCCCACCTCCTTCCCGGAGACTCCCAGCCGTAATAGACGGTAATGGCCTAAGACAAATCAACCCGTTTCTTGTAAAAATAGCAGCAAATAACCCCTGACTTCATGTCACGAGCAGAAGTGGAGAGGCGCTAGATTCTGAAGGCCTCACAATGGGCATGGACCTCATGAGGAGGCTTGGGCTATGTTTGAACAAAGCCTGGAAGTCTGGAATACTTACAGTTTTTGACTCAGGATGGATTGGTAATGATCGTCTGTCTGGCTTTTCAGGTTAATCCTGGTTTTCCATCTCATGATGGCTCAGGCAAGCAGCTACTCTGTCTTTTACTATGGTTTAAACTTTTACTTTTACTTTTAAATTATATTCACTACTGAAAACTACTGGTAATAGGTATTTCACTCTCTGTAAACTTAACAGAGCACTAAATGGATCATATGGTAAGAATCCCTGTGAATGGAGGTCTACATACGAGTGGGCTGCCTGGAAGGATGTGGTTACTGTGTGGCAGACCTGGGCAGAGGATCAGAGTGTTTGTAGTGCTCTGGCCAGGGCTCCTCATGTGCTCCCTCAGGGACCTGGAAACACACACACACACACACGGCTGAGGGTTGACTCCAAGTAACATTACAAATCTTACATTATTTGCTGTAATCTTACACAGTTGAAAATAATGACAGGAAAGTAAATTCTGCATAATACATGAATACAACATTAAAGGTATACTTAAGGTTGAATATTCAGTGTGTAAAAGGATTTGTAACAAAAGTTGAAGTAAACTGATCATTTCAAAAAGTTTAGTGCAGTGGTTGTCAAAGTGTTGTACATGAAGCACGGTCAGGGGGTTTGTGTTTTAATTTTTTTTAATACAGTGCCAAAAAAAAAAAAGTTATATTTTTGAATTCTTACAGTTATTATAGTTATTAGCCAATGTGACTGGTCATTTGAATCGAATGGATTTAATTTAAACCTCAATGACTCAAAGCCACATATGCCCATAAATAATGACAATTTGGACCTACTGTGTTCTGATGTGGAAAGTTCAGGAAGAAAAAGCTCTATAGCTCCTAGAAATAGGCAGAATAGTATTGTAAACTTTAAAATAATGAGGCTAATATTTGAATTGTTGCATTGTGTTCATGGAAAATAATTTACAGTTAAAGGGGTCCTTGAGCTTACACTAAATTTACAATATATTTTGTAAATAAATATTTAGCATAGTAACATGCTAAATCTATATCTACAAAATATATTGTAAATTACATGCTAAACTTTGCAAACACACTGCATTTGTTCACAGAAAGAAAAAAAAAAAACCCGCCAGGACAAATATATGAAAACTAAGCCCAAGTCATTTCTTCCTTCAATCCAGTGATCTCTATTTCCCTCTGATGGACCGAAGTCCTTCAGCTCTGATGTTGTCGGAGGATCAGGTAATCTCAAACATGATATTGCTAGCTGCTGGCTTCTCGCTCACCAGGCTGCTGCTGTCAAGTGCCGTGTTCCACTCAGGGAAAACAATGGTTCTCAGGGGTTCTTACATCCTTAAGTGGCTCCAGAAAAGGTTAGTCGTCAGGTAATTGTCCAGCTCTGGTCGGCTTATCTTAATCACAGTGCTTGAGCTGCAGCCCAAGTCTCTGTTATGAAAAAGCTAGTATTGTTAAGGGGAGGGGCAGCCAGGCAAGGGGTTTACTTTTTCCTTTTCCCCTTCTTTTTTCTAGCCTCAAATGCTGAAATAGGTTGACTGCAATTCACAAGGAATAGGTGAATACCTGCAATGTTGTAAGCTAAAAAAGCAATTCTAAAGGTGAAAATGCTACAAGAAATATAATGGGATCCAAGAGAAACAAGCAAGGTGAGGAAAAAAAAATCATTTTGTCACGTTTTGTTATGTACCTTGTTGGTATGCTGAGAAAAACTGTTTCATGGGAGCGGCTGAAGGCTTTGATGTATCAGCTGCTGTGTCACTGCTAAAGAGAGATGAGATGCATACAACATCCATAAAATGACGTTCCCTTCTTCTACAATCATTCTTTGTGGATGACAATGTTTCAAATAAACCGAGACAACTTGCTAAAGGCTATGAATTCTCTGCATTATTATTATACACATACACATCATTCATATTTAGTTTGCTGGAATATATTTTACAAACACTATATACGGAAAATAGTTATATAGGGACAATCTGTACAGTATAAACTGCACTGTAAATTGGTTTCATTTTTTTAATAAGAAATATTAAGCATTAGCGTGATGTACTTGGATTTCTTATTATATATACAGTATATCTCAACTGCCCCTAGCTCTAAACTCAATTGCTTGTAACTTGTCAGAGAAGGTTGAGTTGTTTAAATTCATCGAAATTTTCATTTATTAGATTCCTTTGCAAATTAGAAATAAAAAAAAGCTTGCCTCATGCTTATGTACACACAAACATCAATCTTTATGTTCATTCAAATGCAGACATAACCATCTGATCTTCTGTTTGGTAGTGGTTGATAGGAGCCATTTTGTTCTGCCAAATGTCGAAGGTCGAGAGGGAGCTATAAAAAATTGCCAGGCTCTATCAATAACCCTGATGTTCAGACTCGTACTGTATAGAGCCGCAGGTCAAATTGATCGTCTCAGTGGATGTATCTACTATAAGGCCTGACCTAGGGGCCAAAAGGTTACTGGACAAGTTCCTTTTCCCATCCAAGCCATCCCCTCATATGTTCATTTGATGGCAGCCATGGCAATTATTAAAGTATACTTTAGTCTGGTCTAATGGACCTGGGGCAAAGAGCAAAGCCTTTAAAATGGGGCCAAAGTCAAAGGTTAGCACGGTTATACGACTGACTAGGGAGTGAAGTGAAATACAAGGGGAACTAGACAGAGAAAAATTCCTAGAGTTGAAGATGTACACACTGATTCTACACATCCTCGTGACTGCTTATCTGCACCATCTGGAATATTTCACTTAAATTATTGTCTCATATGACTATACGATAATGATGATAAAAACATTTGCACATACAGTAGAGACTTTGTTGTTCAAAATTCCCCAGTCTTTTAATAGCTATTAAATATGAATGGTCAAGGTCAGGAGGGTCACTCAACGTTTAATGTGGGCGCCACTGCCACAAGTAAAGGTTAAAGTGGAACTACATGGTGCCAGAGAGAGGATGACAAGATGAGTACTATTTATGCAGCCTAGCAGGAGTGATTTATGAGGGGAGATAAAAGGAGTGATGGGTGGAAAACGCTCTCTTTTTCAAATGCCATCAGCTTCTGTAAATTCACTGCTTACTTATTCCATATCCATCACCCTGTCACAGGGAATCTCCACTCTATTCCTTTTGATTCAATTACTAAGGAACAGCAGACTGGTAACGTTTTAACATGTTAATGTTTTCTGTATGTGAGAACTTTGCTCGTGGCACCTTTTCGAGAATGCTGATTTTGAAATAAAATACAGAAAGCTTTGGAATTTATGCTTTATACATATGAGTAGTATATAGAGACCTATACAGTATATTATTACAAAATTTTAAAATGTAATTTTGTGTTAAATAAAGCTACACTGCTTTAGCATACAGAATATATCCTCAAAACACTGCAGCAAGCCCCCTTTATTCCATTCATGAAAGTGAAAAGAATGAAGAGTTTTCCTTGGCATTACAATCAGAAGTGACTCTAAAATGACTCTACTGTTCATCACATACACCTGGCCACACACCGAGCTTACGTTATTGCGTACTTCGTGGGCGTAAAACAATTTAACAATTATTACTCTGAATAAAATCAATGCTTAGGGATTATACAGTAAAAGCAGAGGAAATTCTTACACTCCTGCCAAAAATGGCCTTGGTGTTCTAGTCAGAACTGGGACGCGTTGTCACTGAACAGCAAGGCCAAGAACATTTGTGAGCATTCGGCCCTTAAATCTGAAAACCATTCTGCAATCCTTCTGTAACGGCACCCTGGTGGCTAAGACCCTGGCTAAGGAAAAAAAAAAAGAATGAACAATCTTCGTTTGAACTATTGGCCAAGAAGGAAACATGGTCTAGTGCAGCACATTTTAACCTGAGTCAAAAGAGCTATTTTCCTTCCCTTCAATAGTAATAAATTTCGTAAATTCCTTTTTATTCTGCTGTTATTTTTGTCTAGCAAAGATCAAAGAGCAGGGATACAGAAAATCGTACACACAAGGACATATTACCCAGCCTTGTAAAAAGTCTTTTAGTGACAAAAATAACAGTCAACACATTTTATTTTAATACGTCTTCATTCATCCCCTTTCTTATTCACTATCTATTCGTAGTGGCATGCCCCCCTGTCATATTAATCTCTATTCATATTTACCATGGGACATTTGAACCACATCATCCTCCATTGGGGGAATGTGTATTCATCTAACACTGACACCACAAATCATCATCAAGCATGACAGAAACAGCATCAGCATGGCCCTTTATCATATGAAATAGTCAAGAGGGAACCACCTAACAGGCCCCTATACAAGTACTATCAAAGTTGCAGCCTAGTGAAATACATGTATTTTTTATTTGTCTTCAATAGAATATATCAGTGAATTTGATGTTTTGTCTAGACTGGCTTAAACATAAAGATTGATGTATTTTATCTGTGAGGGAGAGAGATTTTATCTCCAGTTTGAATGCTTCCTTCTATACCCAGACAATCACTCATGGCTGGTTTGAGACAGAGATTTAAACAGGCTGAAGGTTTGCATCAGATCCACAAAGCTCTACAGTAAAATATGATTTCATCAATAGGTGTGTAATCAATAGTGCAAGCCATAATTATTATAGCCTCTTGTATCAATAAAGCTGTCATGCTTGGTCCTTTGGCCAGAAGCAAGGTGAAAACAAAGCTGAAACAGAATAAAGATAAAAAAAAAAATCAATATGTTTGCACTGTTTTAAAAAGGTCATGAGTTTAGTCTTGTACTGTTTGCGTCAGGTACTTGAATTGATATACAAATAGACAAACATTTAGATAGATTTACTATAAAGCAGTCATTGCACTTCAAAGCACTGTAGTGTGAACAACATTGAAATCACTTCAGAAGGAAACTAAATGAACTATGATAAACTCAAGAGGATGTGGAATAAACTTACATATAGCCTACCTTCTATACAATTCATACAGTCCACACCCACACACGTTTATTTCAGGGCTTATGTTTCATAGCTCAGACTCCCTTGGGACAAGGCGGCCCCTGCCAATAACACTTAAGATCTCAGTGCGGGGAAGGTAAGAGCTTTTATTACCACTCATCATTCATGTAATATCTGGCAGCATTTGTGATTACAGATCAAGTGATTGACTAACTAGATGCTCAGCGGCTGAATTACGACCAAGCTCTATCGTCTACTCAGCCATAGAACATCCACGTTAACAATAATTTTTTTCCCCACTTTTGCTGCTAAATCACAAAACCTGCAGATGAGGGAAGAGTTTACTCATGCTGATGTATATCTGATATATATGAATTGTGCATATGAAAGAAAGAAGAGAAGGGACAAAGAGAGATTTTAATACTCATCACTTATCAGTACAAGTGAGGAGAAGTAAGCCAGAAAAGGGAAAAGAGAGGGAGACGGACTTAATGAAGTTACTTATTAAAGCAAATATAGTTTGACTGACCCTCAGCACCTGGGATCAATCACTAGAGAGATCAGAGAGAGAGCTTCTCGAGGCTGGAGTCTATGGCTGACAACACAGTGCCAATAAAGACAGCAGAAATTACACATTGAGGTATCACTGGAAAGTCTCCAGGACAAGGCTCTAATATTTTATTATACTAAATAAACATATACGTGTTGCTGCTTGAATACCATCGCCATCATTACTTCAACAAGCATCCCATAATCATGTCACTCTCTTCAGTGTCCTGACATTACTCAATGACATTACTCAGCAAAGATATGGCATATATGATATCAATACAGGGAGCCAAATTTGGGAGCCAAGCAAATGTCTGGTACACAAGCAGCTCCTGGTAACCATATTTTAAGTTAGAAACACTGATTATTAGCAGCTAAGGCCTTTCTTATCCAGAGAAAAGAAATACTTCATCCAACAGCCACCATATTTGCAGAAAAATCCCCACATTGCATTGATTCCTATTCCTAGTTTCTCACAAAGCCATGTGCATTAAAATATACACATGGGAGTGATTGAGGAAGAGAGTCTTCCAACAGAGCAACATCTTAGCATGAAATGATTTACAAGGGATCCAAAGCTGTTCCAAAGCATGACTCAGGGTGATAGGCACATACCTAGAATGGTGCACATTTACTGTGGCCAAAAGGCCTCCAAAGAAGTAAAAACAAGATAAAAATGAGTCCATACAACTGGTTTTATGACCAGTAATTAATTACCATGCCATGTCCTGAGACATAACCCATTTTAAGTTAAAAGTGGTGGCTGTTGGCCAAGTGCTTTGCTGGGTGCGGGTGACCTGGACACGTTTCTGTTGACAGATCCAGCTGGTTTGAGGCAAGATGGAGAACACATCCATTCCATTCAAAGGTGATCAGAGATCCAAACAAGGTTAGAGATCTAAAGGTGCAAAGGTGCTCTGGGACATTGGAGAAATGTGTGATGCTGTGCCACAAAGTTACATTGAGCAGAATATGACGAACTCCCCAAAACAAACCAGTTGTTTTGGGTCCTCCTTGGCTCGCCCTTCACAACCCATCCATCTTCTGGGAGAAGGGTGAGCCGACAGCATGTTATGAGACCTGTATCACTTTGTCATGCCATGCTGAGTCCTGACACAGAGAGGACAGTCCAAGTAGGGGGTGCCTAAAACCAAGCACTGACAGTGCAGTCACAGTCAAGTACAGCCCAACAGCAAATCTCTGGGGCCCAGTTCCAAACAAGGTTGGACCTATGAATTGCAGAAACCTTATTAGAATCTGAGATGTTCATCACTTTCCCCTACAGAAATTTGAAAAGGAAATGATATGACGTGAATATGCTATAGAGCCCTGTACAATTCACCTGTGACTCCATCTTGAGACACCCAGACCTTTCACTGCTGTTTGTCACAGAAGTGGACCACTTAAAGAAAGGCAATCCTCTCATAATAACACAGGAATCTTCCCAAGCTCTGCCCATACACTTTCTTCTCCCAAAAGCTGAACACAGCACAGATAAACTAAGATGTGGGAAAGAGAGCTCTTGGCCATCAATGCTGCCCACAAGGAATGGAGACACTGGCTTGAGTGGGCTCACCACAACATTCCCCCAGACCATTAGAACCTTGAGTATTTCAAATTAGCCCCCTGATCATTGAGAAATCATAAATGACATTTCCCCAGCTCAAGCCAATGGACTCCCAACCTCAGAATGTCTTGCTGAAAAAAATGTCCTGCCATTCATGTGAGACCAAATAATTCAGTGGGCACACACATCCCTTAGAACATCAATCTCAGCCTCTCATGACAGACATTATGGGAATTTAGGCCAGGGTACAGTGGGTAGCATTGCTGCCTCACTCCTCCAGTGTCCCTGGTTTGAGCTTGGGATACCACCTGGAGTGTCAAATTTTCTCCAGAGCCTGCATGGGTTTCCTCCAGGTTCTCCGGTTTCCTCCTACCCCCTAAAACATACTGTTAAGTGGACTGGTTACACTAAATTCCCCCTAGGTGTGGAATAAGTGTGTGAATGTGTGTGTGGTGGGTGCCCAGCAATGGACTGGGTCCCGACTCAGGGAGTATTCCCACCCCATGCCCTGTGTTATGGGGATAGGCTCCAGAACGACTGCAATTCTGAAAAGGATAAGGCAGTAATTGAAGATGATTGAGTGCTACATTGTATTGCAATTGACAGCAAAAGGGAAACATGCAATCTCCTTTTCCATTCTGCATTTTCAATCCCCTTATTTTTTTTCAGGCATAAGGGAATGTCTTTAAAGCAGGTGGTCTAGACACAACTGATTAAAGGCACACTAGTTTAGCTCATCTGGCTCCTGCTTGATTCCAAGTGGCAGAGCCATCAGTTGCTCCCCCTCACCTCTTCACCTGTCCATCTTATGCCCATGTCTGTCTCCAAATGGATGCTCTCTGCATAAAGGAAGCAGGTTGTCTATTCAGATCTCCAGGCTGCAGCCCACGCAGACAGCTGAAGGCCTACTTGCTTCTTTCTTCCCTTGAGACTTTGTGTAACGTGATTGATGAGAAGCCATTTCCGTGCTCTCCTTTGCAGTGCCCAGCTCCCCTCCACTGCATGTGAAGAGCTCTCTCGAAGGAGAATGCTTTTCTTCATGCCATCAAATGGAGCGTCCCAGCCAGGAACAAAGCCAGTCACTGGTGTGGATGAGTTGAGAGCAGGCTAGCCCACCTGTGTGAGTCTGGGGGGCAGGAGAAGGTTTGCATAGTGCGTGTTACATGCATTAAGATACCTTCCATTCTCAGCAAGGCTTTTTTTTCCCTGTATGGAGGCATGCTGGTCATGCAGAATGAGAGACAGTTATTTGGTCATGGGGCACAGGGATTCAAAGTTTGACATGGAAATTCAGTCAAGATCTAAAGATCTTGCATATAGTCATTTCTCTCTAAGCACAAAAGCACGCTACCAACTTTTCTCAGCAGGAGAGGAGCATTAGCCTTATGTGCTAAGCACTCGCTCTACAAAGTAAATTAACTTTATTAAAGAAATGCGATACAAGCTTATAATGCCCTAAATCATACCTGCAGATTTGGTGAGTGACAGTGAATATGAATTCAATATGAAAGTATCATGTCACATTACTCCAGTTTTAGGCTTTGATATTTTTAGTTTGCTAACAATGTGCCAGTATGCCCTATGAAAACAGTTGTTTTGTTATCTTTATTTAACATCTACAAAATGCATTAACAAGAAAATGATCAATTTTTTGGATCAAATGGTACAAAAATGGATATTAATTTGCTACAGCAGGGCTATTAAAAATTAGTGAATTTTCAGCTACATAAAATTCCTTACTTAAAAAAGGTCTGGATAAGCAAATAACATGACTGAATGAGGACAAGAGTTGCCTTTTAATGCTTAACCTTTGTTAATGAATTCCTAACTATACGTCGGACACATCATATCTTTAAATGATATGATTTGATAGCCATGACATCACAGATTAGACTAGAGAGAATAAAATCTATCAAAGTCTGTAAAAACCCTTCCCTTACTCAATGAGCTGCCATTGGCTAAATAATACACATAAATGCATGTGATTGGCTGCTACAGAAGCCACGATGGTTCATTTTGCTGGAAGTGTTCGGCTACATGCTGCTATAGTACTCTGTTCGATCCACTGAAATGCTTTTTCTGCATCTGGGCAATGGTCCATCAGTGGACAACCCCTGAGCTACAGTACCTAATATTGGTCACGATTATCAAAGTACTGATGATACTCATGATACTTTCAGATAAATGTACTGTAATTTATCTCAGATATTATATCCAATATTATAGATCCATTGGTCCTACCTTTAGTAGCTCCTAGCTCCTTGTCCAAATAATAAACCAATGAGCCAAGAATTGATAGGGGATCATATTATTGCTTTCCTTTTTTCCTTTTTAATCCCCATTCTCTAATCAAATGCATCCAATGCAGTCTGTGAAACACCGGTGCATCCTGCCTCAGCTAAGATGCCTTAGAGTAAAGGAAAAGAAAGGGCTGTGTGATGTTGCACCACAGTACTTGACCCCATTTAAAAACTTAATACCAATTAAGTAGGATTTTGTAAATAATTCAACAAACCCCCTCTCCCTCACTCTTACTCGCACTCTGACTGGAAAGAGACTGGCTAATGAAGCGTTCCCTCCAGGGAAGAAACAGCGGATCCCCCAACTATGGCCCATTTCGCCTGAATAACGGTAGGCTTCTGTCTGTGTGCGAGTTTGTTTTGAAGAGATGGATTTGTATGTATTGGATTATTGGAACCCAGTTGGCTTATGTCAAATTCTTCCCACCTCAGAGAGAGAGAGAGAGTGAGAAGGAAAGGGAGATGCATACGTTGGCAGCATGTCAAAAAGCAAAACCCTCAGGTATAAGCATGGAGGACGGATTAGTCAGGGAAAAAATCTGAGCATATGTGACAGAAACACTTGACGGTCAGACAAAGTGGGACAGGGATGCGAGGATGGAGAGATGGAATGATGTGTGTGCAAGCTGGGAGAAATGAAGGGGATCATTAAACAAAGGGATGCAATTTATTTTCAGAGAGGCTCAAACAGAGAGAGAAAGATGCGAGTTGGTGTATTTGAGTAATGACTGTGTGTGTATGTGCGTCTTACTCGCTTGCTGTTTTCTTTAGCTTGAGCTCTATCACTGGGGGATAGTAGCTGTCTTCTTTGAAGCAAGTTCCAGTTTCAGTGAAATCAGATTCTCTATTCCCCTTGCTCCACTCTGCAATGCCAGTAAAAACATATACACATGCATCATCAGTAAGACCGGGGTCAGACAACTGCTGAACAGTGTGTCTCATTAACCCATGTGCCTTGCTCCTCTCAGATGTATTCCTTATTCTCTTTCCTTCCATGTCTATCTTGCTTAACTACATATGTATTATTTATAAACTATGCAAATTTGTTATATAATGTATGTCGAACTACCAGACCCCCCCCCCCCCCAACCCCCCCGCTAATATCACAGTCCTAATTTTCCCCACAGCAGGAAGCTGTATATTGTTGAAGAACAGCTGAAAATTGGAAAAACACCACCTAGTCCTTTTCCAAGTCCTGTGTACAGTTTCGGTGAGCCTTGCCCACTCTAGCCTCAGATTCCTGTTCTTGGCTGACAGGACTAGAACGCGATATGGTCTTCTGCTGTTGTAGCCCTTAAGCCTTAAGGTTTCATATGTTGTGTATTATGAGATGCTCTTCTGCTTACCATGGTTATAAAAAGTGATTATTTGAGTTATTGTAGCCTTCCTGTCAGCTCGACCAGTCTGGCTATTCTCCTCCATCCTCTCTAATTAACAAGGCATTTCCGTCGGTAGAACTGCTTCTCACTGGAAGTTTTTTGGTTTCCACCCACTGTGTAAATTCTAGTGACTGATGTGCATGAAAACCAGCCTGTCTGGCACCAACAACTATGCCACGGTCAACGTCACTGAGATCACTTTTTTCCCCTACTCGCTGTTTGTTGTGAACATTACCTGAAGCTCTTGATCTGTATCTGCATGATTTTATGCATTGCACTGCTACCACATGATTGGCTGATTACTGCATGCATGAACTGGGATACAGGTATTCCTATTAAAGTGGTCAGTGAGTCAGTGAGTGGTCAGTATATTAATTTACACGTGTGTACATGTGTTGGAAGTTTCTAAGACTTTGTCACTGAATGTTTATTCTGCAGGCATCTCTCCCTCTCTCTCTCTGTCCTGTAACTAGGAACACACTGTATCGATCCCCACAAATTGACCCACATTGCTCAGGATCAATGCCCTATTAAATGGCATCATTGTGTGTAAGGCACAATGAGCAGAGGTTGAACTCTCTGTTGTCTAACCTATAGCTTCTTTATTCTTCTCGACCATGGCTTGCATTATAAGGTGGTGGCCGTTACTATGGTGAAAGTAACACACGTACTAAATGTATAGAAATGACCTGCAAAGCAAATTGGCCTGCAGCTCTATAATAACTATAATTTCCTTCGATTTGAATCTCATCCATCCTCCACGGCTGAATGCTACCCTTTTGACGGAAACACACAGAGGGCATGCTAGGTCCAATAATGGAGGGCCAATTAACATTAGAAGAGTAATTTCAAATGTTTTCCCACGAAATGGTCTCGACTTCAAAGGTACAACATTAAAGGCAGGGAAGTCACAAATGGGAAAATATTTTTAGTTCACAATAACTACAAAAAAAAAAAAAAAAAAACAACAAAAAAAGGAAGCATACCCTTAACCATTATGTGAATTTTGCATTCACTCATTTTTCTATTAGGTAAGTGCAGAATTGTATAAAAGCTATCATTTACATGTACTTTTATAGCATTTATCAGACATCCTTCTTCAGAAAAACAAGTGTGTACAGAAGTGTGTATAGTTTCCATCAATAACATTTTCTCATGTATGGATCAGGATCTAAGAACAAACTCTTAAAAAATTTACATGACGTTCATCGTTCACATTTTGCCACATTTTCCAAATAGAGTGTCAAAAATAATACCTATTTAACATACTGCCTAGTTTCTTCCCCAAAAAAACAAGGGCATTGAACACTATGCTGGGGTTTGATACTATAACAATTAGAAAGCAGATGTTAATTTTCTATGTATATTAACTATGTTTTTGTTAACTTTCTTTCATAGACAATATGCATGCATTCTGTATAATACAATATACTATATATTTAATGCAAGAATTTATTTTAAAAAATGGTCTCCTTTTAATTATACTGAATGATTTTGATCTCATCACCATCGTCAACATCACTGTTTGGGCTGACATGTAACTCTGATCGTCAGTGCAATGGTAAACACACCCTTAATATTTGCAAGCGTATATTTAGTTTACGTCTAGTTCTTTTTTTTTTTTTTTTTTTTTAAGTAACAACACTTTTACTTGAGTGAGAGCAGGTCTTCATGCTAATGCTAAGGATATGTTAGCCCAGTGAATGAACTTTAAGTGTGTGCGTAGGTGTGATCGCAGCCTATGTCAGAGTTTTTATGGTGGGCATGTAGAGTTTACTCTGAGGTGGTTAACTAAAAATACACTAGTATGACTAACATATAAATGTGTTAAAGTTCATATCTGCTAAAAATAAAATCACATGGGTACTGATTAAAAAAAAAGAGGGTGTTAATAAATTAGCAGCCTGAGAGTGTTCCACATGCAAGCCCTTTTCTACTTTTTCCTCTTTTTTATTTATGCAAAGTTCTGGGGGTGTTTGGGGGAGAAATCAGTGGTGTTGGTGACAGTCTCAATTTGTACCCTGCTTATACGCTTGTGGTTACAGAAGGCAGAAATTCCTTGTAACACAGCCCTCTTTTCTCTCTCTCCCCATGAGACAAGTAGGTTAACTAACCACAGTGTGTGTGTGCATGTGTGTGTGTGTGTGTGTGTATTAGCCACCTTTCACCCCTCTCTTTTCTCCTGACACAGGTAATAAAAATGAACAACAACCCATGCTGCTCTCAGTCTACTTTGCAGAGAAGTGTGTGTGTGTGTGTGTGTGTGTGTTGGGGTGCTGTCACCAATTTGCGCTGTGCCTTGGCCGGCTGGGTGACAGAACGGCTGCTTGATAAACAGAGAAGCAGAGCTTCGATTTTCCATCCAGAAGCATTTGAAAACACATGGGTCTTTTAGCAAGAGACCAGTCAGGGAGAGAGAGGCTCTTACTGCACAACTGATGGAGAAGTGCCTGAGAAAGTGAGAGAGAGAGAGAGAGAGAGAGAGAAAATGTTTGGGAGGGGGGTGTAAAAGCAGTAAAAAAAACATCAGGGCCAGAGTTGAAAGACTCTGAGCTACTGTTTAATTTAGGGACTTTTTCTACTGCAGTACCAGAACCTTTGGCACAAGAAAACTGGAACATTTTTCATATTGCCCACAGATCCAGTACCAACGGTTCTAGTTACATTCAATAAATAAGGAATAGCACACGACAGGCCGTGCTGTTATACAAAAACAATCCCTGCCGTTACCACCCTGAAGTGGATTATATTCATTTAACAGCATGGCCCGAAGTGTGTTATTCCACAGCAATTTCCCAACGATTAAAAATTTTAATTTATTAATGAATGATACATACTTTTTAAACCTTTAATAGTTATATTTATTGTTGGGGAATGTCCACAAACGAAGTTAGTTCCTGAAAACTGGGGTGGGACTTACATTATAGCAGCAATAACCAGTTCTTCTCTCACCGGCCTCTCTTTTCTCTCTTTTAAATCCTAAAAAAAGAAAAAAAAAGAGAAAAACCCAGCTTATCATCCAAGAAACTGGAAAGTGCAAACTTCTCTTTCTTGTAAACTTTCCTTTATCTGAAAACTTACTGACTGTTACAAAGTGCTGACGTCTGCCATAAGTATTAATTCAATGTCTCCTTACACCATATTAACAATCAGATGTTATAAAACCTTTTTTTAATTATGTGGCTCATTTACCATACAAGTCATGCTGTACATTTACCAAAAATTAATCCACACTTTCTGATCATTACCTCATCTCATTTAAAATGTGTCTTAATCTTAATATATGCACCTTGCCACGTCACCGTGTCAAACGTAC